>JAECXD010000640.1:0-315000 GCA_018151445.1 Zaprionus inermis | reverse complement strand
TAGGCACATTCCAGCAGCAGGCGTCGAGAATGTACTATCCCCAGGAGCTTTACCCACGGCCACGACCACGTCGGGCGATTTACGCGGGCCTCCAGAAGCCGCCACAGTCACAACAGGCTCCACGGAGATTTAAGTCTGGTCTGCAGATTCTGGGTCTGATGTTAACCTATGCCAAGGAGTACTGTGCCAGCTCCTCGGTACATGGCATACGCTACCTGACGGAGCCAAAGATGCGTCACTTCGAGAGGTAAGGAAACACTTTATCGTATCTTACGATATCGAACCGACTTGCCGGTTCTGTCTTGCAGATTTCTATGGCTACTGATCTTGATAGGCACCATCAGCTGTGCCACAATTGTCTATGTGGACCTGACCACGCTGTATAACAATCCAAGCACTCAAACAACAATCGAGAATACAATGCAGCCGGTTTTCTATGTACCCTTTCCGGCGGTCGCCATTTGTATCCATAATCGCCTCAATTTGGAGCGACTGGAGACGATGGCAATGGATCATTTTCTGGGCGCCAATGCCTCAATGGAGAGAAAGGAAATATTCAGGAATTTCTTTAAAGCCGTCAGCGATGTGCACTTTGATGACTTCACCAGTCTGAGGCAATTCTTTGACAATGCCACACTGGCAGCAGGAGTCAAACAGTTGGACGATTTGAACATAGGCAAGGTGCTGGAATATGCTAATATTGATTGCCAGGAAGTCTTTGTGGAGTGCACATGGCGTACGAGACCTCAAAACTGCTGTGAGATCTTTGATCTGGAGCGCACCGAACTCGGCATCTGTTGGATCTTCAATTCCGCAGTTAGTGCACGCTTGCGACAGCGAGAGGTAAGTCCAGAGAATCATTAATTTCAACCTCTACGAACTTAACTCATTCGCAGAGGGAAGACAAGTTCTATCCACGTCGCTCCGCCAGTTCCGGTCCCGGCACCGGCCTGAATATCTATTTGCATCGTAAAAAGTCCATGATTCTCAACGGGACGCATGGGGTAAACATAATGCTCATGCAACCGGAGCAATGGAGTGGATCATTCCGAAAGATGCCATCCAACTCGAACAACAGAATCAGCATAGTGCCACGCGACACTTCCTCCGACGAGCGCACCCGTAATTTGTCGCCACAGGAGAGACGATGCCTGTTCCCCGACGAGACCAACGATCCGCATTACAGAAATTTTCCGAATTTTGTCTACTGGCTTGGAAATTGCCGCAGTAGATGCCATCAGGAGTACGCAGTGGAGCTGTGCAACTGCTCGCCGTCGCTGCTCTTTCCCTTTAGCGATGAGGGTGAGTGCTGAAAGAAAGAGAGGACAGCGCGCTAGAGATTGTTCAGCCCATATTTAACTCTTTCACAGATAACTTTACAGAATGCACGGCCTCGGACTTCAAATGTCTTTTTGACAACCGACGTGAGTGACGAATCTCTTGCCAAGGTGCTATGCTAAATCTCTCATATTTATTCAGAGTCCTTCGCCTTCGAGCAACTCATTCAAGAGCACGAATATGTGGACAATTTATACGAGCACAGCATGAACTGCAATTGCCTGAACAGCTGCACACAACTCATCTACGATTCCGTACACAGCAGCACAGTCATGGAGTAGGTATCAGCTCGAGCTGCTATAATCTCGATTTTTTTTTTATTCTTCTCTCTCCCACACTATTTAGCTCCATCAATACAGACCCCAATATGGTGTCCATGCACATCGATGTTTACTTTCAGTCACCCTGGTTCATCAAGTATCGTACACATATGCGTTTCACATTTGTCGAACTGCTCGGTATTTTCCATCAATTGCTAGCTACATTGCTCCATCAATCCATCAATATTCTTGCTTATTACAGCTAGTTTCGGTGGCATCATTGGCCTCTTTTTGGGCGCCTCACTCCTGAGCGGCATTGAACTGGTCTACTATTTTACCATTGGCCTATATTTCCATTTATACAACTTGAAGTCGCCGAGGGCCAGGCACAAGCCAGTGCACTCACGCGACCAGGCACCACCAGCTATCGGACCATCTCCCATCACGGTACACTTTCGCCACAAAATAACACCAACTAAAATCGGTTATTAAAAGATAGGGGAGGTATGAACTGGAGGATTAAATAGCGCTGCTTATATGAATATGCTTCAAAATTAACCATACTCAGATGATAAGCATTTTTAAAGTTAACTTATACATTGTTTGTTGTTTAGGAACATTTTTATAAAATGTGACAATTTATTGCTTTTCTTTAATATAAATAAAGCTAAGGCAACATTCTAAAAAGAGGATAATAAAATACAGGAGATTCAAATACCATATTGATTATAAACATTAAATATATTAAATGAGTATATAAACTGCTGAAATAGTAATCATCCAGTATACATGATATGTAAGTCGCTGAGCACGCTCCTTAATCAAATCAAATCAAATATTCACCAAGCGTTTGTCCTGTTATTGAACGGATGTCGCAGTTTACTTTTGACTATTGCTTCCGCCAGAGCCGCTTCCTTTTGGACATGGCTGATTTCGTTGCGGAAATAACGCTTCCACTTGGCCCACTTCCCGCTGAGTTGCTCCCACAATCGGCCGTAGTAGGCGTCATCATAGAGATACAATGCGAAGCCCACAGTCAGATAATAGACAAGCTCAACGGCGCTGATCATGGAGGCGCCCAGGCAAAGACCGAATATGCCGCCCAGATTTGCTGCAATTAAATATAATACTATACAGTTTAAATTTAATATATATGCAGTACTTACCTATCAAGTCGATGCTGCTGAACTCAAGACTTGTGCGATATGTCATCATGTTATCCACTTGGTAGTGCACGTCTACCTTGAAGAAGTTCTGATTTGGCGGTACGCTAAATAAAATATACAATATATGTAGATATTATAAATGGAAAAGTGGATTAGTGCTCGTAGAACTTACCTAATGCGATTGGGTAGCGGTAAAGTAGTAGTTGAGGTATAGTATTCAAGCGCATTACAGCTTACCAGGCAGGGACAGGTCATGCCTGCCTTGGCGGCACTAAAGTAATCATCCTCGTTCAATTGTTTATCGTAGCTGAAAATATCTACGGGGTAAACAATAATTGATGCCTTTTGGCCGACAGATAAAACAAGTATTAGACTTGCCATTGTGACGCGCAATACAGCGTAGACTTGAGGCGGTGCAGTCCATGACTGAAAGAAGAACACAAAAAGCTGACATAATAATGATGTCACTTCAGTGGCGTAAGCAGACAGGGGGCTGGGTATATGTATATGAATAAATTCATAGCAGATTCATATGTATATGAAAAGACAGGCAATCATTAACAATAAAGCCTGTTGTCTCAGTCTCATTTATGCAGCTCAATTGCAAAGCGAATATAAAAAAGAAATATCTCATTATAATTATATTTAAATAGTGCAATGAAATTTTATGACAGCATAACTTTACGTCATGCGGATCTTTAAATATTGCAAAGGAGCAGCATATTGCATGAATAAATTAAAAACCTACTTGAAACTGGCTTTGGTTGAAGCTGCCTCTGAGTAACTAGCTCACCTTTTTGATTGGCTATAAAGAAAATTGGCAGCGTACAGTTACAGAGTTTGACCAAGTAGGATTCATGGCAATTATTCAGGCAGTTGGAGAGCATAAATTTCTCGCTAAAGTGTTTCGGGGCATCGCTAGTACCGAAATCATGGTGTTCATCGGTAAAGTGACAATTACGATGCTCCGCAGGGATGTTGCGTGTATTCCTGTCCGTGCTCGTCAACTGTGGGCGAATGGTTACATGAGTCTCTGTGTTCGGTGTGATGGAGTAGACCACATTGGACACCTGGTCGGGTTTCTTAATCATAATCTGAAAAATTGGGTTTACAATTATTTGAACTTCAATTATCGTAAGTATGTTAGTTACATAAACATTATCCGTCGCCTTGGTTTGGGGACGCTTAAAACGATCATGTAGCAGCAAATTGAAATTGAGACCCGTGCTCTGACCCGCCTTGGCGTTGTGCAACGGATAGTAGGCAGTGCCCTCACTTTTGCGTATCTGCCGAGATTTCTCCGACAGTACCGAGTTGAATACCAGGCACAGACCATATTCTGTCTTCTCGGTCACGAAGTAGTCACAGCAATTGAAGTGGGTTTGACGCCAGACGCACGAACCGGGATCCAGTATGTCCTCACATCGCAAAGACAGGAAATGCGCCAAAATGGTTATGTTCACAAAATCCACAGCCTCGAGATTTTGATCTTCAAGCTCGGAGTTGCTGTACTGGAAGTTATCGAAACGTAACGTCTCCAGATACCTTACTAGTGCTGTAAAGGTTTGTATAAGCTCCTGGCTGGAATTGGCAGGCAGAAACTCAGTTTTAGCTGCCTCCAGTTTACTCCAATTGATGCGATTGTCCGTGCACACAGCTACTGCGGGAAATTGTATATGAAAGACAGGATACTGTGGATCCTCGATGACTGTTTGCAGCTTCATATCGCCGTAACGATTCGAAAGCAGCATGTAGAAGGAGCAACAGAGCGTTATGCTAATCACTAGCAGCACGCTCCAGATGAGTCTGCAATAGTTGAGTGTTAAAAATACTGCCAGAATGAAACTCCCACTCTTACCTCTCTATGTTGTGCAGCCTGGGATCGTACAGATAGCGCACACAATGAATTGTCGATCTCTCACAGTAGAATCGAAAATATTCGCGTACCAGTTCCCTGAAGGTCTTCTCCTTGCGCTTCACATGTTTTACGTGTTTATTAACGTTCTCCTCTTTGGCCATTTTGCGACTGTGCTATTGCACGACTATAGGCTGGGCTTTTATGTACCCGATTCGGAATGAATGAACTTGTAATTGTAGGTCTGAAACTTTTAGCTCGAACTTTCAGTGTATCCATTACTGGAAACAACCGTTGTAATTGAGTTGTTATGTTGTTTTCGGGACACTCGATAAGCACGCTTAAAGATATCCGGATATGAATATTCGAAATTGATATCACACTCGTGACTCAACCCGTCCATTGATTAGCAGACACACCCGCCAATTACTCGGATCCATTTGAGTAGTCAGTCGGTAAAAATGTGTGCCGCGATTAAGTCGAGCGATAATGATGATGGCCAGCAGACCAAGCAGAAGAGCAAAGCAAAGTCCAAACAGCCACTATCCACCACCATCAGGCGGTAAGCAGTACTCTTCCGCACTCAAAAGGGTTTCTTCCTCCGGATTTAGTTTTCTTTTAAATCAATTTGTTGGTGCTGTAAAAATAGTGAAAAAATTCGTCAAATAATCATTACATTTTGAACAGATACACATAGCACGTGAAATATAATGAAATATGGAATCGTGCTCCTAAATAACTATATGAAATAATGTTAAAACCGATTTAAATCAATAAAACGACTAGAAATTCAATAATAAATGGCTCTCAAAGAAAATTCTGAAGCAGATCAATTAATATAGCGAATATATGCGCTTATCTAAATATTTGGAAGACTTGTTGTGTACAAGTTCACAAAAATATAAGTATAATATCATTATTTTGTTGTGCTCTACAGTTGTACTCATCTTATTTTAAAAATATTTGGCTTCGTATTGACGACTTATATTTGCGTCCTATCATCGAGACGCTACTTTTTGTACTGGGTTCAGACTACGATCGAACGCACGGATATTCATGTTTCGGAGATAGCCTTTCCAGCGATCACGATCTGCCCCACTCAATTGGCGTTAAACGATTTAAATGGGACAACCAAGGAGGCACAAGATGACTTGGATCGCCGTTATAAACTCTATAATCTAGTGCAGAATATACTTTGGAAAACTGATAAGGGAGATAAGGCCACTCCTCGTGATTTTCTCGCCTTCGAAAACTTCTCCACTGAGCCGTTATATGATCTTCATAAGATCATACACGATGAATTCAAGTGTGAGGATCTATTTCAGCAGTGCAAGTGGCGTCGTCGTGACATCGATTGTTGCAGCATCTTTCGACGCTTTGGGCTGGGTCTAACCTGCTACTCATTTAATTCCTTGCACGCAAATGAACCCGATTTGACATGGCCCTGGTCTGTAGCCGGCGCTGGTTTCAATAGTGGCCTGAATGTCAAACTACGTCGCAAAGTAGGGAAGATCAAAGTTGAGAGTCTGGGAGTATGTACAGTGGATAGTTAATTTCAAAGATCTCTTAAAAGTACTTTCATCTACCTAGGTCATTGTACAGGAGCCGAGCCAGTATCTGGGTAGCAGTGTAACCTACTCCAGCGATGATCGCATTGTGATTCCCCTGCAGCCCTTACGCTTTACGGCTGAGTCGGCAGTGAAGGCGCGTCCCGTGGATATACGATATTGTTATTTTACGGTAATGATATCAATAAAACAGATTTAGGGGAAAACTATATTCAAACTTTTTAGGAAGAGCTGGCGCTTAATGGACAGTCCCGATCCAAGTGCATTCATAATTGTCATGTCGCATACATGGCCAGAATGTGTAACTGTCAATTTAATCTACCAATGGCTATAAAAACACAAGAAGAAGAGGAAGAAGAAGTGGATCAGAATGGAGAGGCATATAGAAGATGTACCGTAAAGGATCTGCCGTGCATTAAAAACCATAAAGGTATGAATTACCAACAACAAATTTAAAATATTCAAATTTAAGCTCTCTTTACTCGACAGTTTCGCTATTTTCTATGAGCAACATTATCGAGAAATCCGATGATTACGTCTTTAATACAACTAACTGTGAATGCTACCCTAATTGCAATCATATACAGTACCATGCGCCTATATTTACTGATCGCATGGGTGGACAGGTGCATAACCACAGTTTTATAGAGCTCGATGTGTTCTTTCAGGAGGAAACCCTGTTTTCATACCGTTCTACACTGCACATGACTTTTCTTGACTTAATGGGTGTGTGTTCCACAATCTACATTTTTATACGTAGTAATATTCTAAATAATTTTAACTTCCTTTTCAATTCTCACGTAGTTGCATTTGGCGGCATAGCTGGCTTAATCCTTGGTGTATCCGTAATCGGCTCCATCAATTATTTAATTAATCGCATTGGCTGCTGCGGCAAGCCATCGCGGCATCCTGCATAACTTGTTTGGGTTATACCGCAGTTACAAAGGTTAAACCATTTATAATTCCAGCATAAAATGAAAAATCGAAAAAGTATCAATTGTAAATTCTGAAATTGTTATAAATCCTACCCAAATTAGAAATAACTTTAACCGATCTTAGACTTCAAATGCTATATAACATTACACATAAGAATATTGTGTGCATTAATATACACTGTATATATTAAATACATTTTTATTGGTCGTTTATTTGTCGCGAGAACAGGGAACGTATTAGGTAAGCGCAGTGAGTACGTACTTATAGAAATCGGGAGTAATCTACGTTATGCATGTGTGAAAATATATTTATTCGTAACGAACATATGGAAAATACAGTTAAAATCTACAGACTACATTCCTCTGACATATAACCAAAGTCGTACTCATATAAATAGCTGCTCTAGCAGATCTTCCAAGCCCATTCTGTGTTCCTTAGAGTTCAAGTTAACATTCAAATGAAGTTTATAATAGCTCTCTGCTTTATTTATGCCGTGGTACGTGCTTGCATATACATTTCCGATATGCTGTTTTATTAATATTTTCCTCAAATAGGCAACGGCATCATATGTGGTCAAAACAGCAGAAGATTTGGCAAATTACCACATCGAATGCGCGTCAGAACTAGAACTACTGCAAAATAAGGCCGATGAGAACAATAATTTTAAACATGCATATGAGAGTGGTGGTGACGCTAAATGCTACCTGAACTGCTCGCTCACCAAAGCGGGTTTATTTCATCCTGAGAAAGGCTTCAATGTGGACAACACTGTCAAACAACTAGTGAATAACCATAAAATCAACGATATCGAAATTCTACGCGCCCAAATTGCTGAATGCTTCGATACGAACGACGCTGGATCTGACGCCTGTGAATGGGCCTTCCGCGGCGCCACCTGCATGGTTAATTCCAATCTCCATATGATTAGGACGAGTCTTGGACGTCAGACGGAAGTATTTGATGTACGCGACTTTATCCCGACTGAGAATAACTCCGAAGATTATTAACTTTATAACAAAAATATTGCTAACTCTGCGGGTAATTTTCATAATAAATATCCAAGTTATAATGACTGTACTTAAAAAGTTTCCTTCTGGCCACACCTCCAATGCCTGATGGCCTTACTTGTGATTGAAATCAGCTTTGCATGATGTGTCACTTGCAATGTTGATTTACACCAAGGAACTGGTCGCACCGCGTCCACAACGACAACTTGGTCTGCTGCGCTTCAAGCGGCATCAACTTCGTGAAAAGTATGGGAAAATGCTGCGGGCTTCATTTGCCCATTCGACAATTCATGGCATGCAAAATGCTTTCGAGGAACATCATCTATGGGTGCGTTACTTTTGGCTCATCATAGTGGTAATTGCAACTGTCGGCTTTATGAGCATGTACTCGCTACTGGAGAAGCATCACAACCAACAGCTGCTGGTCAGCGTGGCTGCCAATACGCAGCTGCCTGTGTACAGCATAGAGTTTCCGGCAGTGGCCATCTGCCCGTGGAATCATGTTAATTGGATGCGCGCTTCAACTGCTGCAGAGCGCTTTCTGCCCGCCAATGCTGATCGATACGTGCGCGAGACCTTTCGTCAGTTACTTGTTGGTATGGAGCGGATGATTTTCGGTCAATTCGAGACTCTGGGAGCACTCGCCCATCGTAATTTGTCCTCGCTCTCTCAGCTAAGTCTCACTAAATTGTCCAAATATTTGGCCTACCGCTGCGATGAGCTCTTCGTTCCGAACTCCTGCGTCTTTGACGAGACATCCTATGATTGCTGTCAAATGTTTGTGGCGGAGAGCACCGAGAAAGGGCAGTGCTTGGTTTTCAACTCGCTTATCTCGGATGAATCACGCAAGAAGAAACTGGTCAATGAGTTCTATCCTTTCAAGGCCAGCAAAGCAGGAGAGAAATCTGGATTGCAGTTTTTGCTGAAACTAAACGATTCATATCTCCGTGAAGGCACCAAAATTCCTTTCTCTATGAATGTAAGTTGAAAAATTCCAGATTGATTTGCGAATGCTAACAGTTTAGTCAATACTTAGCTTATGATTAAAGAGCCACGCCATTGGTCTCAGCCCATTACCTATCATCTTTATGCAAATACGGAAAACTTTATAGCTATCGATCCAATGGTTATCGTGACTTCAAAGAACACTCATGAACTGAACCCGGAACTGCGGGGTTGCTATTTCGATGTAAGTGTAGAGAGTGTAATAGTTATCCGACATGACTGTTTTTCCATTTCATGGCAGCACGAGTATCATCATAACTATCCGTATTCGCTGTCTGCATTGTCCTACAGCCGAGACAATTGCATAGCCGTCTGTTTGCAGCTGTCCGTGTTTGAGAACTGCAGGTGCACAATGCCGCTCTATTTGCCTCCTTTGGGTAAGTTTTCGATACAGAAAATATCATCTCACATATCTTAATCATTATACGCTAGAGGGAACTCGTGAGTGTGGCATTCTGGACGTTCCATGTCTGTTTAATCACACCGATATCTTCAGCTATGTGAAAACGACCGGACAGGAGAAGTACATCAATGACTCGCGTCGAGGTCAACTCTGCACGTGTCCTGACAGCTGCAACACAAAACAATACAACATGCTTTTAAATGTACGACAATTGGACATGTAAGTTAATTTACTTACCTTAAATACATATGTATGTCTAATTTGCAACCCGTATCCAGCACTAACGGTACGAAAAGTATCCGAACGGAGGTCTACTATGGTCATCGAGTAATGACGAAGATTGAAACAAAGCTAAAGTACACGTCACAGGATTGGATTGCCAGTTTTGGTGGCATTCTTGGTCTCTATATTGGGGCCTCAGCGCTGAGCTTTGCTGAACTAATCTATATATTCACCAAGTTACTTTGGTCTTTGCTGAAGGATGTTTATGCAAAAATTGTTTCAAAATAACTTTGAAATGCATTTGTTTATTTAATTGTTTATCGATAGGAAACTATAAATTATGATGTGTTTCAATGTCGTATTTCATTATTATAATTTATTATACCCGTGTGCCTTATCCTAGGGTTAAAATACCGAGCTGCAAGAGTATCGCATGCCGCAGTTTTAAATACATCAATTTTATCTGGAACTTTGAAAACTTGTAACAGAATTTCATTCGTCTGAAATAAGTGGCACACGATAGTTCTGCGCTCGATAGTTTGGCGGCTTTAGTACAATTGTTTGTAGTGCAGCGTGTAATCTCACTTATTTCTGCTTTGTTTCCTGGTCTGTCGGGTAGCGTATATAAATGGCGGGAAGTGGCACTGATGCTGGTGGCTCTGTGACGTGATTCAAATAAGAGCAACCGATCGCCAGAGCACTGCCGTCGGAGCTGAAGTTAAGTGATGAAATTGAGGTATCGTATTCGTGGAATTGGCAGAGGCGCTTCTTGTTAAATCCATCCCAGATGTTGACGATGCAATCCGAACCGCCAGTGGCAAATGTGTGATAAATATTATGAAAACTGACGGCATTCACAGGATAGATTTGTTCGATATTGTGATCACGGTTGCGATGACACTTAAAAGCGAATTTACGGCGCTGCACTTCGGGATCGTGGTCTAGATACTCCACAGCTACACGACCCTCAATCGATGACATGACATAGCCCTCTTTGTTGGGGAACAAACGAATGCACCGAGTTTGATACTTCAAGGAGGACTCGCGCTTCATGATATAGCTATCCAACTTACGCAAATCCCAGATAAGTACCTTACGATCCGATGTGGCCACCACAACCTTCTCGTCGATAACCGACATGGAGTACACCTTGCCATTGTTCTGTTCGTAGCATCCCACGCAGCGTTTCTCCCGCATGTCCCACAATTTAACATTCTTGTCCCAGCTACCAGTCAGTATGCCATTAACGTAATCCGCATATTCAACACATCGAATGGGCTCATCGTGGGCGCCTACCAGCGTTTCAGCCTGTGTGTTGACATCGTAGAGACGCAGCTGATTGTCCAGACCGCCACTCACGACATGCACAATATCCTGTTATTGAGATGATTAGTAAAATTGCGGCATACATATATCTATATAGCTCTGACAAACCATAAATGCACAATCCAAAATGGGCGCATCCTGCACAAATTTTTGGCGCATTGAGTTTGCCGCCACATCGTAAAAGCGAAGCGTGCCGTCCCACGATGATGCTGCCAGATACTGATTTGATTTAGATCCGAATTTCACGGCTGATATAAGATCATCGGGCGGATTGTTTAATTTAAACTCAGACGGGCCCATTTTATTGAGTAAAAATCCTTTGTATTAAGATTTAACAAATTCCAATGCCGGTCGCTTTGCAAAGCGTTGATAAGCTACCACAGCTGTTAAATGGTCACCCTAAAAAAAGTCAGAAGCAACTCTGTACTTACACGCGCAAGCTGATTGATATGAAACTCGACAGCATTGAGATTTAATGACAGTTAGATTTGAATATGTTTTGAATAAATTCAATGTATAACTTTATAACTTTTAGTTGTAATACATTTACCATTATTTTTTATCTGCTATATTATTAATTTAGCAGCTCATTGAATTGACTACATAATTATTTTCCTATAATAAGACTGTTTCAAATTAAGGTTTTTAAATTGGCATATTTAATTTCAACAAACAATAACTAGCACTACTAAATGGCATAAACTACTACTCTAACATTTTGGAAGTACTTATTTTGGTGGTTGCGTTAGGGATATTAACTGAGCATTAAACGGCATTATTTATGCTTATTTTTAATTGGCAGCGCATTGATAGACCCATCGTCAGTGGTGCTCAACGCAATGGCAAACTGAGCGACATAATACGTTATCATAATCTGCAGCCGAGCCCCTGGCAGTGGCACACGCAAAAACATTGTCACAGCGATAAGGGCATCAGAAATGACAAAAAGCGCAGCGCCGACAGCGCAAAAAATGGCCAGAGAACTCTTCGTGTTGACAGCACGAGCCAGCGAACGCCACAGCATGATGGTAATCAGAACACAATAGATGGGTACGCCCACAGCCAGAATCTCATCCAGATGCTTGTGCACGTAAATGATAACTGCAAATCAAAGGTTACATTAGTTGTGGAAAGCAACCGAGAAGATGTACTCACAAAGTGTCACGGGTATAAAGAGGCCAAATCCAAGCAGCCACTTGCGTGGATGCCAACCGAAGGCGCTAATATAAAAGACATGCGCCACGCCAAAGGATATCATTCCAAAGGGAAATAGATTAATATTGAGCAATGCATCGCCGCCGCAGGAGAAGACCAGGCCGAGCAGAATCAGCTGAGATCGTCGATAGCTGCAATAAATAACAATAAAATTATGAAGTACAGATACAAATTATGGTATTATTCCTACATTAAATATTTTTCCATTCTAATACCCCCTTACAAAAATTTCGAAATTTAAAAAAAAACATTGTTTTTTTAAATTGCTGCCTCAAATTGATTAATATATTCCAAATTAGCATACAAATTCAACCCAAAACAAAATCGGGCTTAAATTGTGCAAAATATAGCTATTTTACTGATTTTCCAGGGTTGTGGACCATTTTTCCGATATAGTTTTTGGCTAATATTATTCATAATTTTGCTAAAAATCATTTGATTTTGCGCGGGCATGACTTTTTGATCATAGTATTGTTTGCAAATTAATTTTGCAATACTTACAGCTTATTAAGTGCAAATCCCTTGGCCAGAACATAAAACATTAATGCCACAATGGGTAGGCATTTGAGCAATGTTGTCCATAGTTCTCCACGCGGATCTCTGCGCACAAGCGCAAAATATAGCGTCACAGTGAGAAAGAACGGCACTAGCTTCAGGCTCTGCCCTCTCGCCTGAAAGATTGTATGGAAGAGGAAGATGAAACACTTGTGTGTACTACATATGTATATAATTTATTATTCGATTAGCGTTAATCGCTGTGCAAGGGTTGTCGGTACAAAAATCCAGGGGGCGATAATGGTCAACGTTCGCGAAGCCGATTAGATTCGCAAAGTAGTTGCCAACTCCCCTAAATAGTAAGTCCATAAATAAGTTATTAATTTACATTATATGCTTTTGCATGAATAACTTTTACTTTTCTCGTGGCTGAGAGCTTTTGGCAGGCAGCTTGTCCAGAAAAACTGAGAGAGAGAGAGAGAGTACGCCAGAATGCGAGAGAGCAGATGCAGTGAGCAAGGTCAAGGACAAAAGCTTTACATACTTTTTACTTTTTTGCGGTTAGATAAAGCATCTGCTGTGCACAAGGTACACACGCTCACACATGCAAACACGTGCGCACACTCAGACACACATGTGAGTTGATACATAAAAAAATACAATAAATTTAGCAACGAAGCCAATGGAAAACGCAGGCGAGCAAACAATGCAAAGCCAACGAACGGCAAAATATCACATTCCTCTCTATAGAGTGTGCTTGTATGCAGAATTGCTTACACACATGTGTAAATTTCGGTATATACCGCAAACGTAAACAAAGAAAAATTAAGTCGAGATTTTCAATTAAGGCACATTACACGCTGAACACTTACGAAATGGTTCATAGTAGCTAAAGCTTAGGTCGGACACACTCGAGGCTTACGTGCGCTGTAAGTGAGGCTCGTTGTCCCGCTGAACCTCGACTAATTGGCGAACGTTTTAGTTAGGGTTAGCACAAGCTGCCGTTTCGCACGCTGTATGTAGAGACCGATATAAAGGTACAGCCGGCTGCAGGGGGTAAGCGGCGGCGACGACGACGATGGTTGCGGTAGCGGTAGCGATGGCGGACAGACACGTTGCGCACTTTTGACCAACGTCAATATACTGAATCAAAGCTGGCTACGACTTTGATTGCCATCTCTCGCGTACCTGGCACCCCTGCGAGCTCCAATTCCAAAAAGCCCCCCTCCTTAGCGATGAAGAGAGTGCTCGCGAGTCCGATTGCGAGTGCGAGCGCCGGCAGACCAGCCAGCATGTGCAGGCAGCAGCATAAGCAGCATTCTGCCAGATACACAAACAACTGCAGCCGAGTCCGAGTGTGTTTCTATTGTCTTCACCTCGTGAGCACCGAAAGCACGCGAGCGAAAACAACAGCGCGAGAGTGTGAGAGAGTAAGTGTGGCGAGAGAGCGAAAGTACCGAAAAGTATAATTTACTCACGCAACAGGTTAATTGGAGGAACGATGCGCTACCGCTACCGGGCATATCAAAACGTATGCGACGTCTGCCGTTGGTTATTTGAGAGATTCATGCGCACAGCCGCTCTCTGCCGCGTTCGCTCTTCCTCGCTCTCGCTCTGTTTGGCTGCTATCAAATTCAAAACAATGCAACAAACTCTGCACACTTTCACTGCAATGTGCAAGCTTTAAGCTTCGCTCGAAGCTTTTTTTCGTAGCTAAACGAACAAAGCTCATTCCCTTTTAAGTTGTGGCATTTTTAGGCGTGCGAAAATTATCTCAGTTTCCTTCGATTCATTTTTATCAAATTCCATCGCATTAAAACTAGAGCAGCGAATTGCCCAAGGCATTATAAGAGACGCAAAGAAAATAAACACTAGTTTTCGGATCCAGGTAAGAGACCATAAAATTTGTGGGCACAATACAAAAACTGTTGGTCACTGCAAGAAAATTGTGTATCCCTTGTATGAGGGGGAGGGTTCACAATCATTTTCCATGTAAATTAAATCTAAAAATAATATTACTGAAAACAAATTTAAATATACATTTTTAAAGTATGCCTTAAGTCTGGTAGTCATCTTTAAAATATTAAACAGAAAAGTTGAAGAATTCATATTTAAATTTTCAAATCCTTTGCATAACTCGATATATGCATTATGCATAGATGCCAGCGGAACATAAAAGAACATGTCGGAAAAAACATAATTCAAATGAAAATTGCATTATGGAAATGAGTTCTCCCTAAGTGAAAGCAATTGCGAGCCTTGTCATACGCTGAGTACACATTTTTGACCTCCAGAGGCACGTACACGGAGCGCGCAAAAGGGGACGCAGGAATTCCTGCAGCCACTCGAGAGCTTGCTGAAGATGGGCATCGGCCATGGCGTAATGGGCCAGTGGGTGGCGCACTCACGACCCAGTCACACACATACACATACACACCCCCACACAAACACGTAGTATACAAATGCACGTTGAACTTGAGGAACTTTTTTGCATTCTCCGCTGGCATCAGAAGCGGACGGAGAAGGTATCCAATTACTTTGAATATATGTGTACATAGCTATCGACTTTCTGTTAAAAGTTCCAGTGTTCTAAATAATATAGTGACATACTTTCAAGTAAATTAATCAACTTAAGCTACACTGAGAGAAATGTAATACAAAAAAAAAAAGAAACTTTTATGGATTTTTAGCAAATTGAATTTTTTAAGAGATCGGATAACATAAAATAGAAGTGCTTTCAATATTTACTTCATGGCTTCATGCGCTTCACCTCTAGATAGTTTTCTCTCAGTGCACCATTAAACTATGAAACGTTTAAATAGCAACTTTCACCCAATCATATATCCAGCTGTCAATAGATCAATACACGCAACATGGCGTGTCCGTTTTTTCGTCGTGCCGACTCGTTGACACGCCAGCCATCGGTCATCGCGGAGCCGGGTGCCCATTGGAATCTCGAGGATGAGGAACAATTGTCGGATGATGCCCTGACGCTAACCCATCTGCAGATGGCCATACAGCTGCTGACGGCGCCATCGAACGATGATCTCAATACGGCGGTCACCTCGCTGGTGGCCAAGTATCGTCAGAGTTGGCCAAATATCCATAAGCTGTAAGTAAGATCGGTTTTGGTTTAGAGGATTCACCACTCTCAATTCTTACTTACTCTGCTCCGCAAGTAAACTCGATCCGAAGATCTTCAAGAGCTGTGCAAACTATGATTACCTGGCAGACATACAGGAGCTGCTGCTGAAAATGGATGAGGCCAGTGCCAGCGAGATTCTAGTGCTGCTTGGCGAAGAGCTGATCACTTGCTGCTGCACCGGGATTATCGAGCGTGCCTTTCGTTGTCTGGGCACGGACTTGCAGGAGTTTCTGGGCTCACTTGATGGTGTCTACGATGTGCTTAAGCTGCAGGAGGTACACTATATATTAGTTCTTGTCATAAAAGATCTCACAATAATCTCTCTACTCACCCAGGATGATGTAACCGATACGGGCTTTGTTTGTGCCGGCGATGGTGAGCTCATCTTCACATCGGAACGTCCGGTCATAGCTTGGTTGCTGCTCGGCTCCCTCAAGGCTCTCACTCGCATGCTCTACAAGGTGGACGTGAATATCAAAATCGAACCGGTGGAGGGAGATGCGCGACGTTATCGTTATCTCTTTTCGCTGGTTAAGGACAGCTCGCAGACGCTACAGTTGGGTCGTCCTGTAGTGCCAGCCAAGCCGTATGAGACGGTGCAACGTAGCAACTCGGGCAACGCTTCGGATCTACAGATGAACTCCTCCAGTTTCTGCAAGATGTTCCCTTGGCATTTCATAATGAACGAACAGCTGGAACTGGTCCAGCTGGGGCGAGGCTTTAGCAAGCTCTACAAGCCCTATTTGACGGATTTTGGTTGCCAGGCGAGCACCTATTTCGATTTCAAGCGTCCCAAGGGATTGACCATGAAGTTTCGGGATATTGTGCGACGCACCTACACGCCCTTTTTGATTGGATTGAACAGTCCACCGGGGGTGTCCGATTTTCCGGCAATCGGGCTGGAGATCAAAGGACAGATGGTGCATTGCCCGGAGTCGAATTCTCTGCTCTTCATTGGCTCACCGTTTCTGGACGGTTTGGATGGTCTGACTTGCAATGGACTCTTCATCTCCGACATTCCGTTGCACGATGCCACGCGTGAGGTGATTCTGGTGGGCGAGCAGGCACGTGCCCAGGACGGACTGCGCCGTCGCATGGACAAGCTAAAGAGCAGCATCGAGGAGGCCAACTCGGCAGTGACCAAGGAGCGTAAGAAGAACGTCAGCCTTTTGCACTTGATCTTTCCGGCTGAGATTGCCGAGAAGCTGTGGCTGGGTTCGTCGATCGATGCCAAGACCTATCCGGACGTGACCATACTCTTCAGTGACATTGTCGGCTTCACCAGTATCTGTTCGCGGGCCACACCCTTCATGGTCATCAGCATGCTGGAGGGATTGTACAAGGACTTCGATGAGTTCTGTGACTTCTTTGATGTCTACAAGGTGGAAACCATTGGCGATGCGTATTGCGTGGCCAGCGGACTTCATCGTGCCTCTATCTACGATGCCCACAAGGTTGCCTGGATGGCACTGAAGATGCTCAGCGCCTGCACCAAGCACATAACCCACGATGGCGAGCAAATCAAAATGCGCATTGGCCTGCATACTGGCACGGTTCTGGCCGGCGTCGTGGGTCGCAAAATGCCCAGGTATTGCCTCTTTGGTCACAACGTGACAATTGCCAATAAGTTCGAATCGGGCAGCGAGGCTCTTAAGATCAATGTGAGCCCCACAACCAAGAAGTAAGTTATCCCAGCAAAGTGCATCCTTCCATGAAATAATGCATGAATCTTTTCTCTATTCTTGCAGTTGGCTCACCAAACACGAGGGATTCGCCTTCGATCTACAAGCTCGCGATCCCTCCCACCTGCCCAAGGAGTTCCCAAATTCGAATGGAAATGGCACCTGCTATTTCCTCGAAGGCTTTCGCAACCCGACTCTAGAAAGTAGCCTGCCGCTGGATGAGCATATTAACGCTTCAATGAAGACCATATCCGAGGGCGGCGATGCCTAAATCCCTGCGAGAATCACTTGCTCAGTAGCCACTTAAACATAGTTCAATGCACATTTATGTATGTAGTCTTATTCGGTTGCCCTCAAAACAAATTACATAATAAATATATTTAACTTTCCGTCAGTGTTGCGTTCAAAGCACAAGACTCTGAAGATTTTTATTGGGTTTATGCGGTTTTTGCAGCTGCCTCAGCCTTCTTGGCCTGCAGGTAGGCTTTGACCCTGTCACCGATCTTACTGCTCATGATGCACTTATGGCCACGGAATGCCCAGACATCGGCGGTACTCTTCTGCTCGTTGTTGTCGATGCAGCCTTGGGCAATTTGTAGTGCCTCCTCCTCGGACAAATCCATCTTGAACTGCTTGGCCAGGCGATCGGCATGATAACCCTCATGGGTGCAGAACACGTCCAGTTTGAGGGCCGTGCACAGCAGATACTGGCGCACCTGGGGCTCATCCGGGAACTCCACCTTCTTCAATTGATCGATTTGCTCCTGGGTGAGCGGACTTTCCGCAAGGCACTCTCCACGTATCTCCTTGATTTGTGCAGCGGTTTTGGGCACCCATTCGCCATCAGCGTAGCACTGAATTAGTGTATACAAAAATGTATTAGTTGTGTATTTAAGTTTGTATGCAAGTAAAACACATGAACAATCTTATTGATAATTATTTCGTTCTTTTTTAAGACTTTTCACTATAGGTTCTCATAGTTTACTTTTTGTTGATAATATAATTTTTAGAAATATCAACATTGCCACCTGATACTTACCAACGCGCATAGTGCCAGACAAACGATCAGTAGCTTGAACATACCGAGTACTTTCTTGTCGAAGTAGAAAACAGTTACTGACTAGCAACAGAATCCGTTGCCTATATATATAGCAGATACCCGGTAGTCGCACATATATGTACATGGTACATAAGACAGATTAACGGCAGACTGAAATGTGTCAAAAGTTCAGAGATAAGATGCTCGACGGACAGAGTGTCACAACATATATATTAAAGAAATATACGTATTAGCATTTACATTGATTTTTATTTATATTCATCAATTGCGATAATATGGCTCTATCAGGTATCAGGAAATATAGTTTAGAAATCTTTATCTATATATAAACATTTTAAAACATCTGCCACAAGTTTTCTATTGAGAGCGTTTCTTAATCGAATATTAAACTGACCTCGCCCTTGCCAGATTATCAACCTAGCAAAAACCAAACATAAAGCAATGACTGATAACCGTCCAGTCTCTTATCATTTAACGACGCTGAAATGAAATCTTTTAAAATGTTTTCAATTCTCATTGGGTGTTATGTAAAATTAGTATTTTTATACGAACCAATTTTGAACTAATAATAATACCGCGATTATAAAAGTGTAGACTGCAACTTTCATTTTCATTTTTATGGGAACCATTCGCACGTTAAAAATTTAAGATTTAAAAATAAATTCCGTTGAATTCAAACGATGCACTGCATTTTTTTTGTAAACAGAGCATTAACAGATGCTGATAATGCAGGTGCTGTGAATTTCTTGCTCATTTGGCCCTGTTATCTTAACATAAGAGACGGTGATTTGAAACCAGTTCGAAACAGTTATATTGGAATTTACGCACTCCTTTTTAATATATCCAGCGAAAACATGGTTATTAAGCATTTATACATTTTTTTTAAGTCGTCGAGCATGTCTTTTATATAATTGTTTTCATTCAACGTCATTTCAAAAGTTCTTGTAACGACTTTTAATGGGAAAAATACTGGCATCTGTCATTAACAGTGTAATGTTAAGTGATTGAGTTCGATGTTAATAGAAGAACCAAATGATTAGGGGATTATTCGTTCAGTTAAGCAAGTCGTTCGAGTGAACTTATTCCAAACGAACCACTCGTCGCTTGTGGCCAAAATAATTTTCGACAGGAAAGGAGATTTTTAATGGAATGTAATCGACCATCAACAATACATTTTGCTTATTACTAAAAACAACTAGCAATGTAAACAACAATTGTCACAACTGGGTGGATTCAGTTTCATATCTATGACGGCGGCTCGTTGTTTGACTGTCTAATAGAGACATCGATTTTTTCGAGTCAACGAATGTGAATGTGGATGGAAATTTTGTATAGCTTATAAATAACATTGTTAAGATACTTTAGGCATCGCAGAAATGTCAAAGAGCGATCACGTTGCTCTCACCCTATCCTCGGCTTCAATAGCGGGCATAACAGGTGGCGGCGGTGGAGGTGTCGACGAGACTAATCTCTCCCGAAAGAGTTTGCGACGGGTAAGCAAATAATATTACTGAAGCCAAGTGGCATTGTAACTTTCTAGGCATACGTGTTTTTCATCGCAATACATATGCGGAATTTACATACATATGAATGTGCATTAAATTTGCATTTGTAATGGTCCATGTCAAAATGAAAGATCGACAAAAGTATTTAATGGCATCTCCACTTTCTTATTTTATATAATGGAAAAAATGTATAAAAATAACATTTGTTTCGGTTTTATGCAGTCGTGGAATCAGCTGCCCCGCTGCCAAAGGAATCTCATCATCATGGGCGTCACTGCTTTCTGTGTAACGCTGTTACTGTTCCTACCCGGTGATCAATTAATCAATATGAAAAATGTTCGCCTGAAGCCGGCAGCGGCACCATTTCACATGCGACGAGAGAACACTCTACAGAATTCGCACCATCATCCCAATTTCGATGCTGAGAAGAGTAATAATAATGATAATCTCCCCTCCGATATATTGGCTGCTGTTGCTTCGCCAATGACTGTTGAGCACCTCGCAAAAGATAAGGTAAGGATAATTAACTGAAGTTCAACCTATCAGCAGTTCATTCTTATCAGTGTCGCCTAATGAATTTGTGTTATTATTATTAACATCGGCATCTATACGCTGTACATTTCAGTAGGGGGCGCGGCCCACTTCAAAGTTGATCGTAGCATATTTATTGCTGCTGATAAGGTCAACAATCAATACATCAACAATAGAATGTTCTGATTTATTGACTTTAAATACCGTTTGTAGAACGATATCAGAGATAGCAATATATATACAAAACATTTTCAAATATTTACTTGTAGTTTTAATAGAAGGTGTGCACTTATGTGTATTAGCTCCAAAAATAGCTTCCCATGTTCGTGGTTTTGAATGAAATATTTGTATTTTCAGATTGTGAGCAACGCGGCTCTTTACTCCGATGGAAACTCCGAGGAAAACGTTGTTCGACTTCCGGATACTGGGGTTGCCGGTAATGAGAATATCAATGGGTTAATTGATATTGTCAATAATGTTGAGCAGCCCATTGATCGCGAGCCATCATCGTTTGCTACTAAAGAACTATCGGATTTACGCACAGAGCTGGAAGAGACTATCAAAAATCCATCCCAATTAGGTGGCGTAAGCATTGAATCGCATTTAGAGAAAATGCAATCCAAGTTAGCCAAGCCACAGCACTTCCATGGTGCAACCAATGAGCGGCAAGCAGCTGTTGTGAATGCCTTTAAGCATTCTTGGGCTGGTTACAAGAAGTTCGCCTGGGGCCATGACAATCTGAAGCCCGTATCGCAGAGTTCTCACGAGTGGTTCGGTCTTGGCCTGTCAATTGTCGATTCTCTGGACACAATGTATATTATGGGCCTGGAAGATGGTAAGCACTATAAACTCTAATATCGATTAACTTATTAATACGACATGCTTTTCTAGAGTTCAATGAGGCGCGTGAATGGGTAAAGGATTCATTGCATTTTCACACAAGTCGCGATGTGAATCTCTTCGAGGTTACAATACGTGTTCTCGGCGGCCTGCTATCTGCATATCATTTAAGTGGCGACAGAATGTTTTTAACCAAATCTGCTGAGCTGGGTAATCGTTTGTTGCCTAGTTTTTTGTCGCCATCGGGTATACCCTATTCGGATGTAAATCTCGGTGAAAGAACAGCACATTCACCCAAATGGTCGCCAGACAGTTCTACAAGCGAAGTAACGACAATACAGCTGGAATTCCGTGATCTTAGTCGATCTTTAAAAGTTCCTATTTACGAGCAAGTAAGTTCTTCGATTTGTTTACTTACTAGATACATACTAAAGATATATGTGATTCTAGGTGGTGAATATAGTGAACGAAAAGGTACATGCGCTGGACAAGAATCATGGCCTGGTGCCAATATTTATTAATGCCAACACCGGAACTTTTCGGAACTATGCCACCATATCGCTCGGAGCGCGAGGTGATTCCTATTACGAGTACTTACTTAAACAATGGCTACAAACGGGTCGCAAAGACAATGACGAGTAAGTATCATGTTGATTCTCTCTTCCTGTCGGTCGTTCTTAACTTTCCTACTTCTAGCCTCATACTCGACTATATGCAAGCAATCGATGGCGTGTTAACACAGTTAATGCGACGCACTCCACGCGAAAATTGGGTATACATTGGAGAGTTGATAAATGGCCACGATTTTAAGCCGAAAATGGATCATTTGACATGCTATTTGCCCGGTACCTTGCTGCTTGGCCATCAGAACGGCATGCCAGATTCGCATCTACTGCTCGCTAGAGATTTGATGGATACCTGTTACCAGACCTACATCAAGCAGCCAACACACTTGGCAGCAGAAATTTCGTATTTCGCGCTTACCGACAAGGAGGAACATGACATCTATGTGAAGCCAAACGATGCACACAATTTACTGCGACCCGAGTTTATCGAGAGTCTTTACTATTTCTACGCACTAACTGGTAACCGCACCTATCAGGATATGGGTTGGACCATCTTTCAGGCTTTCGAAAAGCACTCAAAGGTGGCGGCCGGCTATACGTCACTGGGAAATGTGAAGAATACGCTAAATACGCGTATGCGCGATCTCATGGAGAGCTTTTGGATGAGCGAGACATTAAAGTACTTTTATCTTTTATTTAGTGACAATCGCAAGGAGATAGACCTAGACAAATGGGTCTTCAACTCAGAGGGGCATCCGCTTCCTGTGTATCAGCAGTAATTGTAAATAATCGATAATCGGTAGCGTTTAATCATCATAGTTAAACAAACAACTAATCGTACAGTGTAGGTACAACCGAGCTGTGCGTTTTTAATAATAACTTCCCCAAGTATATAGCTGTGAATAATTGGCAGACCCTCTCTTAGTCGTACCACAGCTCAAATGCCAAATATTATGCCAAGCTTATGATGCACTTGGCCCAAATGAGACTCAGCACTTTAATGATATGTAAATTAATTTACTGCACTGAGTTAGCCCATTATTATTTATTTAGTTAGTTATTATAATCACATCACTCACATATTGCACTCGAAACACTGGTACTGTAACTGCCGCAATGATAATGATAGACAGTTAGTTTGTAAGCTATCTTATTACGTATTATAATTTGGTAGGTACTTAGTACAGATGTATGCATACTTTTAATAATTTAAAATAAGCCGCAATCCAATACATGTGCATTGCTTTGCGAATATTAAACATGTAAACATTGTAGCGCGTTTTTAAATCAAGTAAATAAACACTGTATCATCAATGTGTAGGTGTGTAAATATCTAAACCCTGACCCAACGGAAATTAACAAATAAAAGACGCTGATTTAAAATTGTTTGAATTTTCTTTATTCTTATGAATACGTATTTTTCAATTTTTTCTCTTTTTTTTGATTTATTTTGGCTTGCTTTTCTGTACGATTTTGCACCAATCAAAGCGCATTGAATTTGATTGCATTTTTTTGTGGTTTTTGAGTTTCTGTTTCAATTCGGTTTCTTGGTGTTTGTTGTTGTTGCGCTTGAATACGATATACGTTACATTTTCTTTATTCACTTAATGTTTATGACGACTATGAATGGATGGGCTTAATAAACTATGAAATATTAAACTTCGCATGATTTCATTCTCGTTTTTGCATTTTATTTAAGTTGATGCTGTAATTAAAACTCCCAATGTTGCATTAAAAATCTTTGTTTTCTTTTAGTTTTTCATTAAATTACATTTAGACACATTTAGCTGAACAATTTTATATTACGATATTGGGACTTTAGTAGATTTTCGTTTCGTTTACGTTTTGTCAATTTGTTTGTTTGGTTTTTGGTAGATACGGAGAGAAGGTTCTGTTGAAGCCGATTTGATTAACCGTTTCGTGTGTTTTGTTTTTATTTTTACAAATACAAGTTCAAACAATGCGTATATAAAATGTTGGTAAATCAAATATCATTTAATCAAATATTAATTGAGTTGAATTGGGCTCCTAGCGAGTGATAAGTTCTGTTTGCATTATCTTTATTTAGTTAGTTTTCTTATGGTTTTTTGTTGTTTCAATCGGCAGCTATATATTATCGAATTCAATTTTTCTTGACTACCTTAATTTATGCTATTACATATAAATTTTTACACAAGTTTATGATTTTTTTGTCAGTTTTTGTTTTTATCAATTATTTGTCTTTGTATAACAACTAGAAAGTGTTGCGTGCGCATCTGTTTGATATTCGAATCCTACAGATAGTCGGACATGGGAAGGCGAAGAAGTCTAAGCCAATTGAACTCGATATAATCGATATATAATACATAAATTTACCATCTGCGATTCGTATATAAGCTACGAATAGTAAGAATACGTAACTTTCATATACTTTTTTTTAGTAGTTTTCTCTTGTTTTTGTTGTGGTGGTATTTATAGTAGTAGTAGTTGTAGTATTTGTTGTAATTGGTATGCGTTAATGTGTGTCGGACGACTATATACTATTTAAGTCGCACAGTTTGTAGCTTGCATGTATATGTGTTTGTGGTGATTGTGTGTGTGAATCTTATGCGCGGCTTCCTAACATTTACAATATTTGGATAAAGTTCGTAGCTCTTTCTTACTATGGATTCATCGGTTTTAGTCATAGTTTCCTTTTCGTATTTGTATTTTTGTTACAAGCTAATCAGACATCAATATTTAAAACGTGGCACAAATCACAAATCAGATTTGTGGCAAGATCAAGATCAAGATACAATGATACGATTCGTTTTCGTTTTTGTATTTGTATTTGCGTTACATTTACAATATGTAAACATACATACATAATATATATAGAATTGTATTTGTATATATATTGTATAATTAATAAAGGTTTAAACTAAATTTGCTAAAATTGTGATTTTCTTTTGAACTGCTTTTGGTTTGCTTCGTCGTTCGTCGCTCGTCTTTTGCCCTTTGTCGCACAATCGGACTGGCCAAAGTGTTTTGCTGATGTCACCAGTAATAGGAGCCAATTAGGAGCTTGGCTGATAGCTTTCTAATTCAAATTGAGCACATTAGTTATTCGAATTATATGCACGTGGATGTGTGTGAGTGTGAATGTGTTAGCTCAAAAGCAGACAGACGATAAGCGTTTTATAAATAATAGTTTAAATTGCTTAGCTTCATTTTATTTAAATATAGTAAATTTTATTTTATTTTACGTATTATCTCGCAAGTATCTCTCTGCACACATTCTTTACACTAAGAGCAAATCCTTTTGTTTTATATTCGGTATTAAAAACTGCGATTGTTGAAACTGGCGCATGCTGGACATACACATAAATATACAAATATGTACGTGTTTAAATATATTTACAATTGCTTAATAATAAATAATTTAATATATATCATTTGTATATATGTATTTGTAATATAAATCGATTTGCTGTGCTTGAATTTCTCCCAGTTTCTCGTTTATCATTAACAAAATTGGCAACGTTGTTACAATTGTTTTGCATAAATCTAATTACAAATTTTGATCAAGAAATTCGGATACTGTCATTCCACATATACAACCAATTGATTATATTTTATTTTTCGCTTTATTCTTGCAGAGCATTGGTTAAAACATATGGTTCAAGATTTTGATCTGTTTTCAGTTGTAAAGCTATAATAACGAAATTGGAAGCGGGTTTCAATCAGTAGATCGGACCACTGCTGTTAGCGCAATTTGATTGATAGGTCTGCAAGGTTATTCCATGCTCGACAAGCCGAACAATTGCAATATTCTTTCTTCATTTTGCTTGATTAAAGTTTCGTTTACTTTTCACATATTTATCTTTTTTTAGATTTTATTAAATTGTCTAGTCGTTTTTCACTTATTTATTGTTGCTATATAATTTTTGTATTACATTAGAATTCATTCAGTTTACTTCTCTAAGAAGCATTTCATGCTATTCGTCGTTTTATTTTCAATTCTTTGCGTTAATTGCTTTGCTATTGACTCACAAGGATCCAATGTCCCTTTCATTTTGTGTTCTTATTTTTTGTTTCTTAATAATGCTCTTGCGATTGAGATGACTAAAAAATTTACACAAATAATTACGGTTGCTTTTATCATTTTGCTTTTAAAATATTGTACAAACACATTGGACTAAAAACGAAAACAAGAATTAAAACAATTTACGCTACATTTTGAACTTAGATCTAAAATTAAGAAAAACTTGTACAGAGCAGGGTGCTTATATTGGCAACGATTAAGTTACAAAAGAAGGGGGTGGGAGTGGAACTAAAGGTCTACTGTACAATCGTTGTGGGTATTCACAAGGTGGTCGCATTAAACTCCAGTATCAGACTATTGGCAACCGTTGCCGTTGCCGCCGGCGGCAGCTCGGATCCAATTGCTGTAGGATGTGTCGTGCCGTTTACAAGTCAAGATGTCATTATTGACTTGACGGCCTCGTCAAGGCCGGCGGCCACACAGCTAAAGTCGTTTAGCTGGGCATGATGCTGCGTTTGTGCCTGTGAGAGGCCGTGATGGTGTTGTGTATGATGTTGCAGATGCGCTTGCTGCTGCTGCTGCTGTTGTTGCCCCATATGACCTTGCAGCAATTGCTGTTGTTGTTGCTGGTGCTGCAGGTGATGATGATGATGGTGATGTTGATCCAACAGCAAATTCCCACTACCATCGGCTACAGTGGCAACGGCTGCACCCGCTCCACCACTAATCAGACAATCGGCCATGTCATCACCCAACTGCCGGCGTCGGCTGTTCGCTTGCTCCTGCTGACAGCTGGGCAAGTTGGCCGCCTGTCGCTGATCATCCAGCATGCTGTCGCCCAATATCGAGCCCAGCGAGAACTGCAGCGAGTCGCCGCTGTTCTGCAAGTTCAATATGCTGTCAATGGCGCTGGCAACGTGCCGACTGATATCGTCATCGTATTCGCCAGTGACCACAGATGCGCCACCCATGTGACTCACATGCGGCTGCTGCATCTGTTGTTGCATACTGTGCTGATAGTGCTGATGTTGCTGTTGTTGTTGTTGCTGCTGATGTTGTTGCTGCTGCTGCTGCTGCTGTTGTTGTTGCTGCTGCTGTTGCTGCGGATCTAGCATATTAGCGAATGTCTGATGATTTGAAAAGGTGTGTTGTTGTTGCTGCTGCTGTTGTTGCTGTTGCTGCTGTCTTTGCTGCTGCTGCTCCATAAGCAACTGAGAAAAGCCACCAGGTCCATTCGCTGTCACACCATCTACGCCCATACCATCGTGCAGACCTAACATTTCTGGATCCAGCATGCCATGCTGTGTCACTTGCACATGTTGCTGCGATGACAGAGGCGACGATGAAGTGGACGAGCCTGTACACAATCGTTTGCTGCTGTTCTCGTCCTCCATATCGCTGCTTGAGCCCATCATTTGACCGTTCCACGAACGTTTGCGAGTCTCGCCGTTCACTAGCATATTATGTGTCTGACCATCGACTGTGTTCGTGTTGCTTGACATGTAGTCGCTGTAATGGGCCTCCATGCTTTGCATCCAGCGCGGGTTATTGTTGCAATTGAGCTCGATGTGATGTTGTTGCTGCTGCGGTTGCTGTGACTGCTGTTGCTGCTGCTGTGCATACGGCTGCGCCTGTTGCTGCTGCTGATCACTGTTGTAGCCAGCACTGAAACCTGTATCCGGCGTCCACATATTCATTTTGTTTTTATGATTTGCAACAGGCGACTTTGAGTCACCAAAGATCTCATCCAAGTTTGACTCAATGTCGTGCTCTTCGCTGCTGGTCTTCACATCCAAGTGAACAGGCGACTCACCGAACATGGCCTCCAGTCGCGTTTCCACCGACTTTTGCACATCCGAATCGCTATTGAAGAACTCACTGATAGCCGGATGATGATTTGTTTGATCGGCCTGCATGGCCAACGGTTGCTGGCGCTGTTGACTGCACGAGGAGCTGCCAATGGGCACATTATTGTTGCTACCAACATCTCTTGCGCAGCTGCTGCTACTACTGTTGCTGCTGCTGTTGCTATTGCTCTGGTTGCTCTTGTCAATGCAGCCGTTGGGAAACAAATCCGATAAATGATTGCCATTGTTTAGTAGACTGTTGCCGGCACTGTTGTTGTCATAGATATGTTGTTGTGGCAGGTGTTGCTGCTGCTGTTGTTGCAGTTGTTGTGCGTGTTGTTGTTGCTGCTGATGCGAGTGCAACGTATCGCTGCTCATCAAATTGAGCTCCTTCTGCAGACAGAACCAGCCATCCTCATGATCATCATTGGTTAGAGCATTGCTCTTCATGTTTTGCTGTTGCGATTGCTGATGTTGCTGTTGATTATGTTGCGGCTGCTGATGCTGCTGCTGACGCTGTTGCTGCTCTTGCAACATATTTCCTGCATAACAGTTGTCTGCATTTTTTACCGCTGTTGGCTCCATTTTCTGTTCAACTTTCTTCATTATGAAACTGGGCGTCAACTCCGACTCGATGTCAAAGTTATCATAATCCTTCTTGATAAACTCAGCATTGTCCTTGACGTTGTTTTGCTGCTCCTTCTTGACAGCCTCGTTGTTGTTGCTAGATACATCAGATGGGCCCAACCAGTCGCCATTTTCTTCCCGCTTCACTTGCTGCTGTGATTGCGACTGCTGTTGTTGCTGCGGTTGCTGTGGCTTGCTGTAAGCCTTGTTGACATCGGCGCTGTTCTTTAACAGATCGAACTTATCGACCACTGTTGTTTCTCCCGTGGGCTGTTCTCCTGCTGCAACTTTTTCCAAGGGTTCCAATTTGATTTCTTCCTTCACTTTGGTCTCAAGTCCCGACTCGACTTCTGGCGATTCTTCACAGTTTTGCTCCTCCTTAAGCTGTTGTTGCTGTTGCTTCTCCAGCTCCATCTCAGCGCTGCGTATGTCACTAATCTCGCCCTTTAGATCGTCGATCATCAGCTGTTGCACTTGCAGAGACTCCGAAGTGCGATGCTGCAGCTGAAATTGAAAGATGAAAGGAGTCTTAAATACTTTTCTTTTTTAGTGAATGTGATTTAGTTACCGTTGACTCCTGTAGCAGAATCTCCTTGAATTTTCCGTCCAGTTGACGGAACTTATCGCGAAAGCCCAACGCTGTTGTCTCAAACTCTTCATCCTCATCGGAGTGCAACTCGACATCGTTCTCATGCATGCAATGGTATCTACAAATAGTTTGCAGTTAGCTAGCATTCTTTTCCGAATTATTCGAGAACACTTACCTGATTAGCCGCTTGACCGCTTCTTCCTTGGTACGAAATGGCTTCACATAGTCCGGCTTAAGGCAACTTTCCTGATCGACTTCCAATTGGCGCACAAACCTGCGAAAGAAATATCGATTATTAATGGATTCGAAATCGATTAAATGCGATTGCAATATTGTGTTGGCCTCTTTTTCATTAAAATCGGCATTTTTCAACCAACTACTCACAAGGAGAGGCGTGCAATTTTTGGTTTTGGCGTTGGCAGCAACTCCTCCGTCTTGGGTATCGGCAGTGGCAATGGCAGCGGCAATTGCAAGTTGCCCGGTAAGTAAACGGGCAGCGTTGACAGAGATGGTGTCATCAGGTTGTTGAGGGCCGATGCTCCAACTGCTGGCAGTGTGGGTGTTTGGGTAACCGCAAGATTTGGTTGCTGATGCTGCTGCTGTTGTTGTTGTTGTTGTTGCTGCTGCTGCGGCTGCTGCAGTTGTGGCAATTGCTGTTGTGGCTGCAATGGCGGCAAGGTCAACATGCTGCTGTTGCTCGTATTGTTGCCATTGTTGCTATTACTGCTGGAGCTGTTACTGTTGCTGCTGTTACTATTCGACAATAGATTATTGGTGGAGCTGGCAAAGATGAGCGGTGGTGGCCCATTCTTAAGACTAGGCTGCGCGATCTGCTGTTGCTGCTGCTGTTGTTGTTGCAGCGGCAACTGCAACACATTGGTCTTCGTTTGCAGCATGTTGAGCGTTGCATTGGTTTGCTGTTGTTGCTGCTGTTGTTGATTTGCAGCATTCGCTTTGCCACGGCAAGGTGACTCCTTAAGCTTAACTTGCGGCGTTTGTTGTTGTTGCTGCTGTTGCATGTTGCCGATATTGGCCACATTTTGCTGCTGCTGCTGTTGCTTCTGTTGCGCCAGCTTCTGTTTGTTGGCCAGTTGCTGCTGCTGCTGATGCTGCATGGGATAAATGTGAATACGCTGCGTAACATTCAGTTGCTGTTGCTGCTGCGCATTCACCGTAGCTGCTGTGGCAACAGTTGTTGTGCTGGTGGTTGAATGATTATTTGGCTGCACCACATTGGCGAGTATAACACCGCCAGCAGCTTTCAGTGTATCCGACGGTTGTTGCTGCGCTTGTTGTTGTTGTTGTTGTTGCTGCTGCTGTTGTTGTTGTTGCTGCTGCTGCTGCTGGAATTGCTGTGGAATCAGGCTGAAGCTGCCATTGCCATTGGGTGTGGCCACCATACCCTCAGGCGTGGGCACTTCCTTACCGGAAGCCACAATGCGATGCTGCTCGGCGAATAGACGCTGCAGGGCCACATTGATCTCTGCGTCGCTCATAGGTTTGTTGTACATGGCAATTGCAGCCGGATCAATGTCCGGTGAAATGGGCAACGTGGGCACAAACGATTTGTTCTGCAGCTTGATGGTGAGGAACTGGATCTGCATTTGCACCGTGCGGAATACCTGCTGCATTTGCGGTGTCAACTGAATCGTTTGAACTCGAGAGATTGTGTTCTGTTGCGGCGCAGGTTGCTGTGGCTGCTTAACTGGTTGTGGTTGCAGTGGTTGAGACAATTGCTGCTGCTGCTGCTGCTGTTGCAGTTGTGCGGACAGTTGCAACTGGGTGACAACTTGAGGCGTTGTGACTGCAATGCCGCCACTGCTGCTGGGCGTGGTGGTTGTAGCCGTTAAACTGTAACTACCGCGTAGCTGTTGCTGTTGCTGTTGAACGGTTGCAACTATTGCCGTTGGCTGCTGTTGCTGCTGCTGCGGTTGTTGTTGCTGCTGCTGTTGTTGCTGCAGTTGCTGTTGCTGCATTGGTGCTGTCACACCCACCAACTTGGTGCCATTTGTCGTCTGGAAGGGCTGTATGCTGCTGCTCATAATAGTTGTTGTTGTTGTCGTCGTTGTCTGATTACCATTGGAGCTGACAACAACAACCATTTGTTTGCCACTTGCAACATTTGGCTGCACAATCTGCACTGGATTATTGTTAGGTTTCTGTGAAAGTGGATCCAATTTTGGCATCGGTTTCACTACACTCGCATTCTTGAGGTTCGCCAGCTCGGCCGCCGTAGGCGTGGTCTTTGGTTTGCGTACAGGCTTCTTCTTGGCCACAGCTCCTGTGCTGGCACCGGATGTTGTTGTTGTCGTCGTCGTGGTGGCCTTTGCAGGTTCCAATTTGGCCTTACTCTGATCGATAATGGGTGCCACATTGGCCACCTGCTTGGTCACCGTCGTGGTGCTGCTGGTGGTGCTTGTGCTGGTGGTTAGCGTAGTTGTTGTTGTCGTGCTAATGGGCAACCCGAGGCCCAAACCATGTCCATTGCTTATGGGTTGTATAGGATGCACAATCTGCTGCTGCGGCGGCTGTGGTCTCAACGAAATTGGCAATGTTGCTGTTATTGTCTGCTGCTGCGGCTGCTGTTGTTGCTGCTGCTGCTGCTGTTGAAGTTGCAACTGCGTGGGCGGCAAAGGATTCACATCGTTGAAGTGCAACTGACCCAGTTGCAGGCACTGTGCCAACTGCTGAGCATTGATGCCTGCGGGTGCAATCAGCAATCGCTCCGTGGGTCCAATTGAAGCCGCCGTTTGTCCGGCACTGATGGCCGTAATCTGATTGGACACACTGTTCAGGCAGAACAGCTGCTGTGTGCTGTGATCGATGGTCGGCAGGGCCACATAACGTTGTCCGTTGTTAGCCGCCGGTTGGGATTGTGATTGTTGCTGCACCGGCTGAGCTGGTTGCTGTTGCACAATCAACTGAGATGCTGCTAGCGTTGCGGGTGTTGTTACTGTTGTTGTTGATGCTGCTGTTGTCGTCGTTGTCGATGCCGTAGGCAATTGAGAGAAGCTTATGGTTTCGTTCGGCTTTGTGGGCAATGCCGGTGGTTTGATTGCGCTGATGTTGCTGATGATGTTGCTGGTGGTGGTTGTGTTGGTGGTGTTGTTGATACTGTGCGTAATGCTATTGCTCATGTTATTCAGCAGATTATTGCTGGGTGCGGCGGGCTTCCGATTGTTGGCAACTGCAGAGGGAAAGAATAGAGTGCTAGATTATTAAAAGTCCTCAATTGAAACACCTGTCACCAATCGCTCACCTTTAATCTCCGCTTTGGACGTCACTTTGGGCAGCAGCTGAGCTGTTGCGGTCGTCTGCTGATGTTGCTGTTGCGGCGGTTGTTGCTGCTGTTGAGGCGGTTGCAATTGTGCTGTTGGCTGCGGCGGTGGTGGCGTTGGTGCTGGCGTCTTGCTGCTGTCCACGCGCGTTGGCTCATTAATGATGGTCACATTGGGCAAGGCGCCCTTAAGCAACGCTTGCAGAATCAGCTGCGACTGATGATCCTGCGGATTGTTGGGATCATGACGCAGTATGAGTCGTTCACAGTGCTCTGACACGGCCAGTGTAAGGCTGCCCGTTAGCTGTGGCACCAACGCTGCTGCCGAGGCAGGCGAACCCACCGAAATGGACACATTGCCTGGCATGCCAGTCAGCTGAGGCGTCAATATGGTAGCACCACCTGCTGTTGTCACAGCCGGCAAAGTAGCAGCTGTGCCCGTCTGCGTCGTAGACTGTGGCTGCGACTGCGTCTGTGGAATGGTCACCAATTGCATCTGCCGCCCATCGCTCGACAATTTGATGGTTGTCGTCTCGGCTGTGGGCGCGACTGTTGCTGGCGTTGGCTGAAACACAAGCTGCGCTTGCTGTGGCGCAGCAGCAGCAGCAGTTGCTGTCGAAGAACTTGTTGCTGCTGTTGTTGTCGTTACTGTAGGCACGCCACCCATCACTGTGGCACCCGGTGGAAGTATGGGCATTATCTGTATCTTGTTCTCGACGGCGCTACTGATGGGCAACGCCGACTGATGATGATGCTGCACCTGCGAGATTTGTATGTTGCCAATCTGACTGGGCACCGTTGTTGGTGTGCTGCTGTTGGCCAGTCCCAGTCCATGTGACAGCAAGATGCTGTTGCTGCTGCTCACCGGAGTGGTTAGCGTGATGGTGCTGATGGTGTTGCCGCCGATACTGTTGCTGTTGTTGGCCATTGTTGTGGTGGTTATATTGCTGATGTTGTTGCTGTTGCTGCTATTGATAATGATGTTGTGATTGGAATTGCTGTTGATGTTGCCATTGGCATTGAGACTGCCGCTGACAATGTTGCCATTGCTGATCGTCTCCTGCTTTTTGGTGTTGCGTCGCACGGCGGGTTTGCGACGCGGTTTCACAGCCGCTGTCGTTGTTGCAGCCGCGCCTGTTGCTGTTGTCGTTGTTGATGTCATTGGCAACGCACTTGACACTGCTGTCACCGATGTGGGCGTGGTCATTGTTATGCTCGCCGCGATTGGCGTCGGCTGCAACGTCACACTGCCAATGGTCTGCGTCTGTGGGCCCAGGCTGAAGCTAATCGTTGGTGCCGGCGTCTGGTTTACTGTTTGCGCCTGTATATTTGTGCTGGTGTTGCACAATTTGCCGGCACTGTTGCCTACAGATGATGATGATGTTGATGATGAGGCTGCCGCCGCCGCCGCCGCTGCTGCAGCTGCTGCCGCGGCCTGCTGCGCCAAATGCTGCTGTGCCTGTCTCTGAATCTCCTCGGCCGTGGGCAGCCGAGGCGTCGATAGCGTATACGGTGGTACTGTTCCAGTTCCATTGGCAACGGCAGCGGCTGCAGCTGCTGCGTCGCTTGGATCAATCTTGATGAGGATATTTGGTATTTCGGTGGCTTCGTTGACCGGCGTTGGTGCCGGTATGGTCAGCGTGAAGGGCAGGCCATCGCTGCCGTTTTGGCTCGGTATGGAGATCATGATATCGTTGGAACTTGTTGCAATTCCATTGCTTAGGGGCAGCGAGGCGGCGGCGATGCCAGCCGTTGCAGCTGTTGCTGTTGTTGCCGCCAAGGATTCATCACCATTGTGGTGCTGTTGTTGTTGATGATGATGATGTGGATGTTGATGATGGTTGCCCAGACCGTTGGTATTGGCTGTGGCAACTGCTGATGCTGGAGCTGTCGCCGCAGCAGTTTCCATGCCATAGTCCTCGTCATCGTCATCATCCTCGGTGATGCCGCAGAACTTCATCACATCGCCCAGATCGAGTTTTCCATTGCTGGCACGTTGTATGTGTGTTGGCGGTGGCGACGGTGACTTCACGTGGCGCATCATCTGCGTCACCAACTGTGTCGTTGCCTGCGGCGTGGGTGTGCGTGCTAGCATGGGCGATGCGGCGGGTGCTGGTGTTGTTGCTGGTGCGGGGGGCGTGGCAGATATTGCTATCTTTTGCGGTGTTGCTGCTGCTGCTGCTTGTGCTGTCATTGGTGTTGGTGTAGATGTTGCCGCAGCCGCAGCTACTACAACGCCTGCTTGTCCTGCTGCTGTCGTCGCCAGCTTCTTTTTGCGTGGCCGCGACTTCTTCTTGGGCTCGACAGTCTGTTGTTGTTGCTGCTGCTGTTGTGCCTGCTGCACCTGCGTCTGTGTCTGCTGCAACTGTTGCTGCAACTGCTGTATCTGCGCCTGTTGCTGCTGCTGTTGCTGATGCTGCAGCTGTATTGTGGCCATTGCCGCCTGCTGTTGCGGTGTCGGCTGACGCAGTGGCTCCGGCGTAACCGCAAGCGGTACATGAGCTGGCGAGGATTGAGCGTAAAGCTCCGTGGAACCATTGTTGCTGTTGCCAACAGCTGCTGCCGCTGCCGCCGATCCTGCTGTGGTTGCCTGCTGCGGTGGCTGCGGTTGCTGAAAAGCCGTCGCTATCTGCTGCAGATGAGCGCCATTCAGTTGATTCAGATTGATAGTGGCACCGCCAAGCGTCTGCTGCAGCTGTGATATGGTTGCCAGTCCATTGGGCATCTGAATCTGTGCAATGCCATTGCCATTGGCGGCTGCTGCAGCGGCCAGTTGCAGGTTCTGCAGCTGTGCCGCAACGCTCTGGCCCAGCAGCTGCGTATTGATGGTCGCCGTCGTCGTAAACGGCTGAGATCGTGGCGCCTGTGCAGCCAACGCCGCATGCAGCCCACTCAGCTGTGTGCCGGTCTTGATGGCGCTCTGGAACTGACCAGCCGCAGCTGTCTGCTGTATGAGGTTGCCCTGCGAGGACACTATGAAGGTGGGCGTGGCTGCGGCCAGTTGCATTGTGGCACCATTGGCGCCCACAATACGCAACAGTTGCTGCTGTGCCGGCTGCTGGAGCTGTGCCTGACCGCGTGGATTTTGTATGACCAGCGACGGAGTCGCCGTCAACTGTGGCGTGGGTGGACGCAAGATCAGCTGCACACCCTGCGGATTCTGTTGCACCAGCACCGGCATTTGATTCAGCAGCAACTGCTGCGGTTGTCCAGCGGTTGCCGGCAACAGTATCTGCTGTTGCTGTTGCTGCTGCTGCTGTCCGTTGGCGTTTGTGGATGCTGCGCCAAGTTGCGCCTGTTGCGGCTGTGGCGACTGCGAGATCTGCGGCAACTGCGCATTGTTGTTTCCGCTGTTGCTGCTATTGGCTTTGCTCTTCGACTGCTGTTGCTGCAGCGACTGTGCGCCGCCGACAACCAACTCCTGCTGCGGCTTGGGCAGTATCTGTTGCGGCGCCTTGCTTGCCTTCGTGTTGGCAGTGGACAGCGCAATGCCGGCATTGCCGCTAAAGCGTTGCTGTTGTTGATGCTGCTGCTGCTGCTGTTGCTGTTGAAGCTGTTGTTGGTGCTGCTGCTGCTGTTGTTGCTGCTGCTGCTGCAGAGTCGGCTGCTGCGCTGTGGCAATTAACTGACCCTGCGGTCCCTGAATGAACTGAAACACTTGCTGCGGCGCCTGCTGCTGCTGCGGCCCGCTGGTGATGGTGAACTGCTGCGGCAGCATTTGTACGGCCTGCGGCTGCGGTGTAGGCGGCTTAATGGCCGCCGCAGCAATCGCACTGCTCGGACTTGGTATGGGACTATCCGCTATCAGCGGACTGCTGCTCTGATAATGCTGAAACTGAGCCTGCTGCTGCTGCTGCTGGTGGTGGTGTTGATGCTGCTGCTGGTGTTGGCTTAGCAATGTTGTAGCACCCTTTTTCGCTTGACCTTTTGGGCTACTAGCCACATTTGCTGTCGCAAACGAAATGGGCGTACTGATTGACGTTGCGTTCGGTTGCCCATAGCCGCCGGCTACTGTCGAGCAGATCGATGTTGGTGCCGCTGCGTTTGTGCTAAAGATTTGCTGCTGCAATTGTGGCTGCTGCTGTTGGTGCTGCAGTTGCTGCTGCTGTAGTTGGTGCTGCTGTATTTGCTGTTGTATTTGCTGCTGCTGCTGCTGTCCAGTACGCTTGTTGCCCTTCTGCAAGAGGAAAAGGAATTGATGAGTAAATTCATTGCTAATCAGGTTTCTTTATATATATATATATAAAGAAGACTATCGTAAATAGAGCACACAGTAAAATAAGCAACCTTGTTTTTTAAGCTTACTCTATAAAGTTGTCAATTCTTTAAACATAGACTGGCACTGCAAACTATCATTACAAATAATTCTATACTAATCCTGGCTTGAAATACTTCACAAGAATTTAAAGATCAACTGCGCTTTTGCTTGAGTAAATTGCAACATTTAACAGTTAAATTCCGACATATACGTCTTCTCTTTGCGCTATCTACATGCTCCACTTTGATATGGATCTTATCTTATCTTCACATGGCATTGAGTGCAGCACGCCAGTACACGCACCTTGTTCAGTTGAATGTTGTTGGAGCCCACAAGCGTTGCATTCAGCTCGTTCCCAATTGCATTGCTAGTGAGGCCAGTGGCGTTGCTAGTGTTGCCCCCAGCGGCGACAACGGATGAGGAGGTGGCGGATGAGGAGGAGGCGGCGGCGGCAGCAGCAGCGGCAGCGGCTATGAGACCGCCAGCTGTCACGCCGATGACCGTTGTTGCAGCCGCTGGTGATTGTGAGGGACTCGGCTGAAAGACAACGGTGCCGGCATTGGGACTGCCATTTGTGAACTGATGTATGGATTGTCGCCTGCCAGGCGTCGCCGCCTTGCGCTCCTGTACGAAAAATAAAATGGGGGAAAAACATCAGTTTAAGTGCATTGTTAGGTTGTATGCGTGTGCGTTGGTGTACTCACGTGTTCCTGGGGATTGCTGTTGGCGTTTAATGCGTTGCCACCGGCTACAAGCACCACATCCTGTGGGAATGGCGATAGCGATGGTGATGGTTGCAGGCGTGGACTAGCTGAGATCGATGGTGATGGACTGGGCGTCAGAAACGGACCCGGAGGAGACAATATTCCTGCAAAAAAGAAGAGAATAAAATAAAAATTAATATGGCTGACAAAGGGTGCACTTAATCATGGTATTTATTGAGCCACCATTGACCCACTAATGTTCGAGCGTGCACAGGCTACATATGTATATAAATACATATGTCAGTGCTGTATATCGGCAGCATTTCGAGGGGTATCCGTAATGAACACAAGCTGCACACAAGGCATAAATATCGACAGCCATTTGGGGCCAGCAATCTTGTACGTGACCAGAGCGTAACTGGATACATGCGATACAAAGAACGTCAAGCGCAAACAACAGAAGAAGAAGAAGCACCAGCAACAGCAACAACAGCAACAGCAACAGTGTATCTTACAGATACACACACTCACACAGCAGAAGACACAACGAAAGTGGGCAAAATTGCGCGCCATTTCAAAGTTGTTTATTTTGAAGCTAGCGCGCTTATATTTGCCGCAGGCTGCGCCAGCCACTTCTCCTTGCCACACCGCCCTTACTCCCCTCTCCTGTCGTGCCCTGCTGGCTCTGCTGCCTTTGTGCATACAAAACGAGGCAACTTAGCACATTTCCAGGCACCAAATCAGCTCACAGAGGCAAGAGAATGGACCGCCAGCAAGGAGAGTATGCAGGCAGCAGACGAAGGGGAAGACACAGAGGGGGATGGCTGGTCAGGGATGTGTGTTGAGTGGAGCAAGAGGTACCTCACTCAACGTCACAGTCACATATTTGGCCTGGCTTAGTGTTCGAGGAGCGAAACAAACCAGTTTCATTAGTGCTCGAAGAGTTCTTTGCACTTCTTCACGCATTCGTTTACTCTCCTTCTTTGTTTTCTCTCTCTCTCTTGCTCTGTTCGTGATACCCCACAACCATTAGATGTGCTTGAAAAAGGGGTATAATAAAGCTATTTGCAATACAGGTAGTTATGTTTGGGCTATAACTATCGAACCTGAGCTATAAAATGGCAAATGCAGCTACGCCGTTAATAATTGTAAATCAATTTATTATAGAACTTAATTTCGTGGCGTGTGCATATGTTTTATACGTTTTAAGCATGGGTAATTTTGTAAAAATATGCCTGAAGATATTAAGCCAAGTATGGTCCATGTCTGAAGACATGGCATGTGCTTAGTTAAACTCAGCAATGAGCTCGACTTGAGAGAAAAAGCAAAAGAAATGTTTGTACTATCATATATTGATCAAGATTATGTTAATTATTATTATTTGTAAGAGCTTGTAGATCTACCAGAGTATTTATGTATCTAGAAATCATTCCGATATTTCCCTTAAGTATGTTTGTATTTCAGCAAAGATATCTGCAAGTCGAGCTGGTAAGTTATTGTTATTTTCCCATTTCTATACCTGCGCTCTTCAGTGCTCAGGTCTGTTTTAAAAATATTACCCAACTGACAGTTGTTTATTTTAACCATATTTATATAGTCTTGCCAAGTGCAACCGTTAATTTGACAGCAGAATTTGGCCAAGAAGTCGACTTGCTTAGTAATACTATATATGTATAAGTGAAGATCCATGTTAAACTGAGCACTAAAATAAACATAAATATTTTAAAAATTTCTAACTGACAAAGTTGGCAACAGCAGCTCATGTGGCGCTGTTGTTGTTACTGAGCCTGCCAAAAGTTGTGGCTGCACGTGCTGCAGCTTATTAAAATCCGCTTTAAATACAGCTACGTGTGTCTGTGAGTGCTTAACTAGACGAAGGTGTGTCTCAGGTAGTTTTTCAATTAAAAGTTCAACCTGCTGCTGCTGCCGCTGATGTTGAACGACAACAATATGTTGCCAATGTAGTATCAAAGGTAGCAGCAGCAAAATTGTTCGCTTTTTTGTTGTTTAGAAAACGAAATGAAAAACCAACAACAAACAGAGGAAAGCACTGCGAGAAAATTTGCATAATATCCCCCTCCCGATACTGAGTTGCCGCTGCCAACATTAATTTGCATATGCCAAAGACGCCAGACGAAGACGGGACAGGGGCCGAGACGGAGGCAGAGTGAAGGCAGACACAAAGGGCGCACAAAAATGAAGAATTACGAGCAACGACGATGACGACGACGACGATGATGGTATTGAATGAGAAGGAGAAGGGGTAAGCGCAGGCGTAGAGGTAGGATAAACGAGCATAAGCATCAAAAGAAGTTGCTGTGCTGCGTCTTCAGCTTGGCGATTGGAATTGAGGCGAATGCTGAGACCCCCCGTCTGTCCGCTGTGTGTGTGTGTATATGCGCTTGTGTGTGTAGCTATTGCCGCCATTATCGACAGCAAAACAAAGCATAAACGAATTTAACAAGCAACTGCCGCCCCGTTTACAGCTGCCCCTTGCGAACAGCGGGAGACGACGCGTCGCTCCTCTCATCACTCTCACACACGCACAAACATATTATACACATCATCGAGAGCTTACTGTGAAATTGTCCTGGCAGCGTGTATATAAATTTTTTAGGCACTGGGCACAATAATTTGTGAAAGACGGCGCCGACTGAAGATGCCTGGCGCTGCCTAAGGCGGCAAGAGCTGTGAGAGAAGTGATGTGAAGGCATTGTAGGAGCAGGAGCAGGGTTTAGGGGCAGGAACGGGGGCAGCAAAGGTGGCAGAGTGACTGCGTTGCCGGGAGGCAGCGCAGAGTAATTCAAAAGCCGCGCCGCATGACGAAGTCAAACATAAATACGAATACGAATACCGAAGTGAACTTATTGAAATACCCCAAAGTGTTTTTTCGATATGCAACCGTAACGAATAAATAAACGACCCAACGCCCCCAGGTGCTACAGCATAAAAGGCAATTTTCATTTATAAAACTCTTGAGTAGAACGCAGCTGCACAGCAGAGCTGCTCAATTAACTCTGGACTGGAGGTACCCAGTTAGAAACTAGACCAAAATATCATTAGTAGATGCACAGAAGATTTGCAATTAACATGACAACAGTAAACTCAACATTCAAGTAGTTTCCCGTTTAATTAAACCAGATCCATATGAAATCAGTCAGTGTATTAATCCTCAAAGAGTCCATCACATATACCACGACGATGTGTATCTATGGAGACATATCGCAAAAAGCATGTAAAACCTCAAATGCAACTGTCGCACAGTTTGACAACAAATACGAGAGCAAAAAGCAAATATGACAAAACGAAAGAAACAAATACGCGACGGACACATACCCTAAGATATCCTTCGCACAGTTCCGAAGAAACGACACAGCAGACTAAAAATTCGTAAACAGCAAAACGGCAATGTGTAAGAGAAACTACAATCCTAAAAAATCGATCAAACATCGATATTTTTCACAATTTCACTCTGAATTCGCTCAAAATTAGATTTTTATGTTTAATTCGATTATACTTATCGATTTTGAGCAAAAAATTAAATTTTTATTTTTTGAGAAAATTTTGAAATTTTTGTAAGGGGGTAGCATGGAAAAAATGTGTAAAAAATCAAACTTCTTACTTCGATAAAATTTAAATGCAGCATCAATTTAGGCACACTCACAAGATCAAAAAGACATTTCCCAGGAAAGTGCAATGATTTTTGACCAAAATACAAGTGATTAAAGTCAAAAAACTAAGAAAAAACCAAGCAATTTTTAAACATTTCATATTTCTTACAAATTGTAGGCCAAATTTGTTTTATGTTCGTTTTTTATGCTAAAGTGGGATCTGCAACGCCGCCAGCAGTTACATACAATTACTCAGCATGAGTATACCCATTTTAGAGCTTTTTTGAATGTCCGCAGAGTATAGTGAAACCAAGAAGTTTTCTCATAAATCTCACAATTTGGAAAAGCGACTAAACGTAGCATAGTTTAGTACAATATATTTCTTAAAGCTGGGGCACACACAATACATATATGATATAATATGCATGATATCTCATACATGCAGTTAAGTTGTGTCATTAAATCTCATGTCATGTATTATATAAATTAATTGCGTTTTCTCGACCATTTCAACAATTAAATTTTGCCCATTACAATTGCGGCGAAACTTTCGTATTCAATTTGGTATAAAAAACAAAAAGAAAGAAAATACGTAGAGCAATGCGAAAACCAAGAAAAAGATATACACTTGATATGCACGTAGAAACGTGTGCGGATGCTCAAAACTTTGGCTAGTCGACGAGACGAGCACGATAAACGCACGGCTGGGCCAGGATGATGGGTTGTTGGGTGGCTGAAAGGATAGTTGGATGGCTGGCTGGATGGATTCATGGATGGATGGCTGGTTGGATATTTGGTTGGCTGGTTGAATGCTTGCTTGCCATGCCTTGCCTTGCTTGATAGTTAACTGACTCTGGCTGGGCCTCTCTCTACCCTCCCCTTGTCATCTGCTTACTTCGAGTGTCTGGCGCAGCACAGAGGCGACTGTCGACTGTCAGGAGGCAGGGCACAGATGTTGCCACATTATTTTGCATTTTGTGCAGAAGCACAGCGAAAAAAAGTAGAAAACGAAGAAGATGGGAAAACTGAGTCAAGCTGAGGCAGAAGCAGCGAGTCAAACGCGATGCGGCCGCGTTGCGAGATGAATCCTATTTACGAGGCAAAACTCTGACTGACTGCACAGTAAGTATCTCTCGCTATCTCTCTCTCTCTCTCTCTCTCTCTCTCTCTCTTTGTCTGTGTGTGTCGAGTATCTGCAAGTCGTTTCTGCGTATCTGTGTGCCGCTTTGCTGCCTGTCAAAGTCAGTAAAAATGTTGTCGGTTGAGGCGCAAGCGAGAATGCAGCGAAAAATAAAGCAAATGCATAAAAAGGGCAAAAACTGCTAAAGGTAATGGAAAGTGTGTTATGTGTGTGTAGCTGCAGCTTCTGGCATCAGTCAAAGCCGCGCTTTACCCCCCGTCAGGAACACAGTGAAGGGGGCGAGCTCGCCTTGAAGGCATTTTAACTTGTTAAGCAGCCAAATTGAATTAAGCTAAATGCGGCAAAAAACAGAGTGTACAAAATTTCAAAGCGTATTTGAAGTTTGCACACACACACGCACACTAATAAATGCAGTTTTCATTTGATTTTCTTTTTTTCCTCACTTTGAGGTCGCCCCGCGTAATTTAATTATGCATTTGCACTCAGTTTCTGTTAAAAGGAGTCAACAAACTGCATAAATGGATCATACTGCGCACTCAAATCGGGCTCAGGTGCCTCTTTGTCGTTGTATTAGTGAACTCAAAGCTTGAGGCGGGCGCTAGGTGTCGGTGTAAAAGCTTTCTATTCGATTATTATGCAAAATATATGTATATATATTTTTAAATGGAGTTATTTGTCTTATAAGGCATAATTTGTACGGTATTTCTGCAGTTTCTGTCTACAGTTAAGCTAGGTTTTTATTTAATAAATGTCATGAAATTCTGTTAATATTTTAATATGTTTTTTAGGTAGTATTGTTTGCTTTTTGTTCATTTGCTGTCTGTAGTTCACCTAAGTTTCAAATTAGCAACTTTTCATTAAAGTTTTCTAATATTTTAATATATTTGTCAGGCAGTTTTCTTTTAAGTATCCATTCTACAATTAAACTAAGTTCACAGTTTACTAAATACCATGATAGTTTTTTTAGTATTGAATGCACATATTTATTTCAACAAACACTTCTAGACAAGTTAATGGAGATTTCGCAAGTTTTACTTGTCACAGCGAATGCAAATGATATTTATAAATGTCAAAACAATTTCGAGAGCATTTCTGACACGCCAAGAGCAGTCGCAGTTGCTTGTTGGGTCCAGCGATTTCAAGTTTCAAAGAGCGAACGCAAAAAAAAAATTGTTTATTTATATGCAAGTACACACAGTGTCTCGCACACACACTCGGCACACAGGACACTCCAGTGCCGTCGGCTGCTAATGGGAACAGCCACACAGTGCTGCTGCTGGAGTGCGGAAGGCAGTCGGTCTGGCAGGGATGGGGAAACGGGCGCACGAGTGGTAGGTGGTAGCTGGTTGCTGGGCTAGGGAGCTGCCTCGAGAGTCCACCTTATGGCAACTCTGTTATGCTTTCGCATGTTTTATGCGCTCTCTTTTTCGCTTCGTACGTCGTCTTTGTTGTTTCATTTATTTGGTTGACTGGCGCATAACCTCAGCGATGGCGACGCTCTCGCTCCATAACACACGCTAAGTAGGAGCCAAAAGGAGAGCGAGCGCGCGCGCAGGCCTGGCACAGGCTGCTGTGTGCTACCACTGCTCCCGCTCTTCCCGCCCCCTCAGCTGCTTCTATTGTCAGCGTCTGCAACAATAGCAAAACGACCGACAGACGCAACGACCGACCGTGTGACAATTCGACCCCAAAAGGAACTGGAGAGACACAGCCAGCGCAACAACAACAACTGCAACAACAACAACAAGGAGTCGCTTTTTGTCGTCCTGTAGCCGCGTGTAGTATGAACTGTTGATGGTGTTATGGCGATATGTCGCCGACGACGACGACGACGACGACTACCGAGTTGCGCGTCCATTGCCAGCGCTTCCTGCTGCTCCCTCCGTAGCCCATACCATGACCGTCTCAGTTTCAGTTGCCTTGTTCTGCCACGCCCCCAAGTTTATAAGCAGTAAGCAGCATACAAAAATGTTTGTGCAAAAACAATGCGCAACGAGCAGGGCAGGAGGAGCAGCAGCAACAGCAGGAGGAGAAGGCAGAGCAGCAGCAGCAGGAGGAGCATGCAGGACAGTCGCCACAGCAGGCTGGGACGGGGCAGGGGACGGCAGGCAGACAGGCGGTATAAGACAGCGTAGAGCATGGATAAAAATGAAATAAAAATCGATAAGTGTAGGCACGTTTGAATGGTTCCTCTGCCACTCGCTTTTGGTGGCGGCAGTGGATGTGAGTTGTGCCAGGGGGGAGAACGAGAAGGATGTGTCGTTCGCAGCGGATGGCAAATGTGACTATTGTGGCAAAGGCGCAGGGTGAGAGAGAGAGAGAGAGAGAGAGAGGGGTGATGGGGGAGTGTTGGCATCGGGTGATGGATGATGGAGCACAGTTGCGATGTTCTCAGTACTTTGCGCTTGGCTGTTTGTTACTTTTTCTTGGAAAGCAGCGCCCATTATGTTGTTGCTGCTTCCATCATCTTGTTGTCTACACCTGTCACACACACAGGCTTACAGACACAGAGGCATACACACACGCAGTCACACACTCTGCTACACCCACGCATAGTTACTGCGATTTGCTGCGCCTCTAATGATATGTATTATTTATTGCTAATTAGACACAATTTCAAGTGACATCAAAACAGCTGCGGCAACACATCGTTACGCATACGCCACGCAAGCCACGACAAAAGTGCATTTAATGCTTGCCAATTAACCACGGGGCAGAGTGAAAAAAGGGATGCAATCATCGCAGCAGCCTTCAATGCAATTAAAAAACTGTAGACGCCCCTCTACCTCACCTCTTACCGCCTCCACTTGAATTGGTCGCCTGGCAACGCGTGGGCTCTGTGTGTGTATGTGGGGGGGGGGAGACGACTGCAAACCACTCGAGCCAAATAACTCATGTCTCGAGTGCTGTTCAAAATGAGTTTAGCGTTCTGTTTCGGAGAATCCACTTCGTATTCCCTGCTCCCACTCTCCTGCATCTACAGGTATGTGTGTATCTGGCATGCAAATTTGTTGGTTGAGTTGTCAATGACACTGCTTCACAAGGCTATCATCATCATCATTATCGCTTTCTCAGCACACTCCCATACACATTCAAATTTGATACACTCATTCAGTCAGTCTGATAAAAGATTAGTCCAATTAGATGCAAGATAAAAGCTGAAATTTTGATTTCAAGCATATCTTAATTCATTTCGTTCATTTATATAGATCAAAAGACTTAAACAATCTGCTTTATATGCCAACTACAGCAGCATGTAAATTACGTATACGTAATAAATAAATATAGTAGTAACTCTGGCTAAAAATATCACACAGAACCGCTGCCCCACAACTTTATCTACCTCCTCATACCCCTGACTTAATGTAATTGCAAAAGTGTGGACTGTAGCAGCGGGTGGAGGGGAGGGAGCGAGTTCATAGCAAAACGGAGCGTCAATTCTATTTGCCTGTCTGCACATAAAGAAATAGAGAAATAAAAACAAACAAACAAAACGTGTCGTCTGTCGCGTTGCCAATCAAATTAATTTACTTTATGCAGTTGAGGAGGGAGCAGGGATATAACGGACGTCAATTGAAGTTGTAAGCAAAGTGTAAGGCATATTAAATATGCATTGAATGGCCATGAGAAAAATGACAACTGATGTTAACGACAGCAATAACTGCTGACATTAAGCCAAAGCCAATGGCAAATGGGCGTCGTATTTATAATTAATCAATATACGCAGCTAAAAGCAGCAGCAACAAAAACTGGCAGAACATGCAACAAATGAGTCACACTCCGATTCAGATTCGGATTCCGAGTCTAAGCATTTGTCAAGTCATGGCTAACAGTGCACATTACACATACGACCCATGTGACTGCCAAAAAATCAACAAAAAGGTGCGAAGTGATTGCCAGCGCTTTAGAAACCACAAGGCACAATGCACACACACAGCACACACACACACACGCTCTCGGCCCACACCCAACCACAGAGCAGCCACTACAGCTACGTGGCAACATATTAATGTACTTATGTGGCATGCAACTTGTTTCTTGCCTACGCTTTGATGCTGCTTTTCAATGCGTTGAGTCGTTCGCACTACGTTACTTCCTGTGACGCGTTCACATGACAAACAACTTTAGTCCCTTTTGAAGCAAGTGTTCGCTCACTTGTCACCTATATCCAGCACCCATTGCTTATGCGGCCAACTACCTAAGCCGCTCCTAACTCGATAAGCCTTGTTATCGTGTTAAGCACATTTCCAGTTGCTGCTTAACTTTGCATATTGCATAAAACATACTTTGATAAGTTACGAAAAACTTAACTAGTGCTGCCAATTTTTCTTTTTTTCGCTAACAAATCTGGCTTGTATATAGATTAATTGGGTGCAAAAATATATTTTTTTGTGGCAAGAATACAACATATGCGTTTGTTTTTATGTTACTCAAAATTAAGTTGGGTTTTTCCATTTTTTTTAAGGCTAACCATTTTATATGTAAACTTAACATTATAAGCTTATTTTGAAAAGTATATTTGGCTTATTTATAGCTATAAGTTTTTTTTTTACAAATGGGCTTTGTGTTTTTTTTTTAATGTATTTATTTTTCTCTTTTTGTATACATTCTCGTTAAAAACAGCTTTTATTGTGCATAACTCAAACAGTCTCTAAATACCCAATATTCCTATTGATACAATTTATCACCCTTTTTTAAATCACACTCAAAGTGTTCAAGTGTTTTCTCACTCAAATTAAGTTCTCAAACTTATCGACAGATTCGCGCAACCACACACATGTCTGGAGTATGCACAGCAGATTTGAAACACTTTAGTGTAATAAGGTGATAAATCTAACAAGTTGAGGGACAACAACAGTTAGGTAATGTATAATAAGTAGCACGGTTTTCTCACCTCGAGATCTGACAAACAGGTGCAAAATAAACTAATTTTGAATTTCACCCTATACGTAAAATCTTTCATAGTTTCCACATAATGATATAATCTATATTTTGTATAATAGATTCCTGTGCACGCACTCTAATTTCAATTATACGAAAACAACATGAAAAGGCGTTGCCATCTAAATTGCCTATCGAATTTCCCCCGCACACACACAAACACACAGAAACCACCACCACTAGCGAGAAAACACCACAAACAACAACCACGACTTGCATTATTCCACATCGACATCGACATCGATTAAATATGCCCCATCAATTTTAGTTGACGCCGCTGCAATTCATAAAAAATGAAACCGACACCCGCAACTCAATAAAAAAAAACAGACGAAAACAGGTAGGGGAAGCAAAGACAGAGGGGTGAGGCGGGGGAGAGTGTAGTGGAGTGTATAGGCAGATAACGGTAAACCAAAGGCAAAGAAGTTAACAAGTTATGGACAGGGAAGAGAAGTTTTCTCAGACCTCACAGAGCGAGAAATTGGTGTGAAAAAGAAGCTACAAACGCGACAACACGCACTTAAGAGCAGCAGAAGGCAGTAAAAGGGAAAGGGAAAGGGAAAGAGGGGGCAACACAGGTACAGAGTATCTAATGGATACAAGTAATGGACAGCTGAGCAGCTGAAGATACTCGTATATTTGGAGAGCTGCGCTTTGGCATTAGTTACACACACACACACACACACATAGAGCAAACGTGCCTAGATAAAATACTGACACACAACTACAACAATGTGCCCAAAGCAACAAAAACAACAACAACAAGAGCACGTTGTAACGGAAAAAATGTATCTACATCTTATTTGTTTTGCTTTAGTACGGCGCAGGGGGGAAAGCAAAGAGAGCGCAACGAAGACAAGCGATAAGGGGGGAAGAGCACAAGAGCGTGTGCAGGGAGGGCACGGGTGTGCAAGCAGCAGCAGATACAGTGGGGTCACACAAGCGCGCATTTCTTCACAATTTACGTCGTCGTCGTCGCCGTCATTGACGTTCCCACTTGCTTGTTCTTATATCTGTATCTGTATCTATATACACATATATATGCACAAGTACCAGCGTGTGTGTGCGTGTGTATTGACGTATCTAAAGACGTGCCTGCAGAGCTAGAAACAACAACAAGAGCAACAACAACGAGAGCCAAAACATCATTTGCACGCGTGCTCTTTCCCGCACGCACATTGTTTATACTATAGGAGTAGAAGAGAGGAGCAAACCAAGGAGCTAACCCCCCCCCTCCACCCAACCCCCTTCAACTACACATCTCTCCAGAGATATACTCACTAAATATTTGCGGATAAATGGTGAAAATTTTGACTGCTTTTTATGCACCGTACAAGACGCGAAACACATTCACCTCACCTCACTTCACTTCACCTCACTTCACTTCAATCTATGCTTTACTTTGCTATTTATTATGCTGATTTTTTATTTTTTTTTTTTTGTTGTGCTTGCTTATTTTAGTTATTCACTTTGCACGTTGTTTATGTGTGTTGTATTTCCTCTTTTTCTCTTGCTCTTTCACTGATTTGTTTTGACACTTTTCACGCGCCAGCAGACTAAACAGGCCAATTAATCAATTAATTAATTAATTTGTATTATCTAATTTAAATTGATCCGCGAGACATTCGCGTACACTCTCTGAAACACGCACACAAACGCGCACACGAAAGGCAGCATCAACGACAAAACCAACGACAAATGCCTTGAAAACTTTTTTCCTCTTTTTCTTTATGGCATCGAGAAGGCGTTTTGGTGGCTAAAAAGGCAAACTGTGGCGCGACGCGACAACACATTCATTGCGACCCCGGCACGTACGTAAGACTAGTCGCGGCGAAATCGCACAAAACATTTTTATGTCCCTACACAACGTCCTGTCCTCGTTGGGCTACGCGCTCGTCTCTTTCTCATTCACTGTCGTTGGCTTTGGCTTTGGCGTCGGCATCAGCGTCGACATCGTCGTTAACATCGGCTATTGTGTTGTTCTTGCTTCGCGCGCGCCGCAAAGAATGAGAAGAAAAACTCAGCGCGCGACTCAAGCCGAAAAATAACAGAGCGCAAAAAATTCCATTCAGAGCGTAGGAGAGCGAGCAATGACGAGAGAGAGCGAGAGCGGAGAGAATTATACGCGCCAAGAGAGCGCACTAGCAGTGCTAGCAGCAGCAGCAGCAGCAGAAGGAACACGTAAAAAAAATATATACAATATCGCAGCCAAACGTCAACGATGCGGGCGCACTAGACTGGGAGAGAGCAAGGTATGGCGAAAGAAATGGTGGAGGGGGCGACTGACAGACTGAACGTGTGAGGTGCACCAAACACGTAAAATCACTTAGGAAGAGCGAAACCAGAGCGACAATAATAACAACAACAACTGTAACGTTAACTATGCTGGACAGCGTTGCCAGATTAAATTGAAAGGTCACATAATAAAACAGACCGCGCGCTTGCTCGCTTGCTAAACTGTTTCCGATAACAGGTGGGTAGCTCTGTTTTGCATGTCTAAAGGAAGTTTACGCGTATATCGCACTTAATAAGTTTGTTAACTTGGGTGTATTGTTTTTTTTTTTTATTAACTTACGTAAATTGTCTGACATTTAGTATAGAGTAGTATTTTAAGAGTCAGAGCTCCGTTTGTTTACCTGCAAAGAGAAAATGTAAATTGAAATTAGTTCGAGTTGTGTTTACAATCGAATTATATTATACAAAATGAATTAGGTGTTAATACAATATCACATTTCATTCACTTGCTTGACAGTTACTTATAATCCATTCGCTAATTGCACACACAATTCATTCTTACTGCGCTACTCCGGTTCTTTTCCATTTCGTTTGACCCGAAAAACTTTCTGGGCATAAACTCGAGCTTGGGAAACACGTCATAAATCAAAAATTTCAAGTGCCACAAAAAGGAGGGCGGCAAAGGAAAAACAAAAATCTGGCAACATTCCGAAACGCACTCACGGAATATGTCAAAAGTTGTAAAGAGTAATCGCATAAGTAGCCGGGCGGGCGGGCAGACGAAATAACAATGGGAAAGTTAACTGGTAACTTGATGCTCCCTGCCGCGTTGGGAGCTTAATTTTCATGATTTTTCCATTAACTCCGGCAAAATAGATGTGTGGCGCCATCTTTTGGCACATTTCGCAATCGGGCAACGCGGGGCATAAATGTTATCCAAAATATAAGCACGTGAATGCGAGGTAGTAAGGGTAAAAGAACGATAACGAGATGAGAGAGAGCGCGAGAGAGTGTGTGTGTGTGTGCGGCGACGATGAGAGCGCGTCTAAGAGAGCGCGCACACACACACGTAGGCACGCACTACACGCTCTCTTCGGGTCAGGGCGCGCGAGAGAGCGAGCGAGCGTAACGACACCACCAACACCACCACCACCACTCACGAGAAGCAGAAACAGAAGCGGCAAGCGTCAACAGCAGCAGCAGCGCAGCCACGACAGCAGGATACAACAAAAAGCAACCCTCGACACGAAAACTAAGCGAACAATACATGAATCAAAATACGTGTATGGATATGGATTATAATAAAAATGGGACACACACAAATTATAAGAGAGCGCCCACGGCCCCTGGGGGCGATTCATACACGTAGACTGTGTGTGTATCGAGTATTTGCACTTGCACTCGCATGAAAAAATGTTCGATATTTGTCAGTGTTTTAGTCAAGTGCTGCTATCGATAATTTGCATTTGGTTATCAGCTGCATTGATAAACAAAAGAAAAGATTGCAAAATAAACAGAGATAAACGCACAAGAGATAAAAAGGCGAGAAACAACGGGACTTTGATTTTATGGCCTCCTCCTCCACTGCCCCTTTCTGCTATCCCAAATCAAATAAATTTCACGTTCGTTTGTGCTGCTGTGTAAATAATTCAACGCAATTCAATCAAAATGCAATTAACACATTTGTCTTGCGACTGCGAGTGTGTGCTTGCGTGCGTGTGTTTGTCTGCATGCTTTGCATTCTCACAAGATAAACTATCACAATCAAGTCAATACCGACTGCCAACAGCATGAGTTGGCATAAAAATATGCTGCTAAAAAGAAGCAGAAGAAGAGGTGGAGGAGGAGGAGAGGTAAGAAAAACAACACACCTGGCGCTGTTGTTGTCGATTTGTTTTGTATCTTAATAAGCGCAGCTTTGCGAGCGTAACACACACACACACACACACACACACAATCAGAGGCCGCTCTCGCGTGAGAGAGTCAACAGACCAAAAAGTTGTCTCCGCTTTGTTGTTGCTGCTGCTGTTTGCGCGACACGCAAAATACGAGTGATGATAAACAGCTAAAGAAGAATTAATAACATGCACACATTCGCACACACACACACTCGCACACCTGGCAGACACACTGCTGACATTTGTTTTACGTCTCATTGGTAACACGCTGCGTATACGCAACACAGACAACAGACAAGGCTTATCCGCAAGGGGCTTTTCGACAGGCAACAACAGCCTGAGCCCCCACAAAATACGCTACACGCGCCGCACATAATAATACATAAGCCATAATACATAATTCAAGTATAATATAATTTTATAATTTGTGAAAAATATTAATAATTTCATTTTTCTTCTTATTTGCGCAAAAGGACACAGATAATGTTCATTAAAAGCAGCGAAATAATACGAGCAAAGCCAGTCAAGCAGCAGATTGATAAACTAGCTAGCTACCCTGTTCTACGAGAGAAATCAATAAGCCTACTAAATACACACTCTCCAGGGCAATTCGCAATTCGCGTACTATAAATAATCTAGTCTACAGACTAACAATGAGTGCTGTATGACATAAACAAATATAGCTACATTACTAGTTACCCTAATATTTCACTGCTGCCTCGATAATTTCACTGCTGCTTTCTACAGGGTATCGAAAAAGGCAACCGCACAACCGGCAAAGTGTGCGCAGGAAAATGCAAATGAAAAGCAGAGTGAAAAACACAATCAGACAACAAACATGGCGTTTAATTTTGCTTTATGCTGGTCGTTTCGTTGCCTTTCCTACTGTTTTTGTTGTTTCTTAATGGGCAACGTTTAACGGCAGTGTATGTGTGCAGCAGACGATTTCAAATTGAGTTGCAAATCAAACACAAATGCCCAGAAGAGAGAGCGAGAGAGTGAGTGAGAGGAAGAGGGAGACTCGCGAAAATTTGGCAGAATCCAGCAAATGCCTTCGGATTTAGTTGCATTCATGTTGCCTAGGGGCAGTAGGGGGTCAAAGGGGTGGAGCTGAAGGTAGGGTAGTCCACTGCGCCCCACGATATGTTCGTTATAACGTCTCTATTATTTACCAATGAATTTTTTATATGAATTTCATTGAAATTTCATTTGTAGACATGGGTAAACCACCAACACCCCTCAGTCGACACGCTCACATCCCGTCCGCCAAACTGCAGCATAGTTAGCAAATTTTTGGTAGAGCATGCTCAATTAGAGAATGAAATCAAATCATGGAATTTCTTGGATTATGCAGCGGATTTTGGCATATTTCAGAAAACATTTCGCGCATAGTTTTGATTTAAATTGCATTTTTCGTTTTATCAGTTTATTAAGTCTGGTTTTTTTAATACCTAATGCTGAATTATATGAATTCCTACTAATAATCGAATTTCCTTAGTTGCTGCCTTGATTTATGTGCATCTGTACTCCTTCTCGTCCTCCTTCCAAGACCAGCATACAGCTAATTGCACCGTCGTTGTGCTCATTATGTCTTGCTGTGCCACTTGACACCAGCTGGCATAACAAGAACCTTATCATCAGCATCGGACACATCATCTTGATAATTATTGTGCCCATTATTATAATCGCAATAATTTTCTGGGCTACGCGCATGGCACAATTAATGCAAAACTTGCACTAAATCACACACTGCGAATCAGCGTGGCGCGATCTGCTTTTATGAATTTGAACTGAAATTGACGGAGAAATTGAGATTTCCTACTTGAGTGCAATTAAAATTAACTTCAAATGAGACTCAAGCGCAGAGTTAGGGTGGCTGAGCAGTCAAGCTGAGTTGACCCACGATGAAGCTAAGCGTGGGTTGCCCCGTGGCGCTTCATGCCAAAAGAAGCGACACTGTCTGTCAGCAGGGGAGGGGGGGAATGGGAGGATTAGGCGAGTGCCAGCTGCCTTCTCAGATACTCAGCTACTCCAGCTGAACTGAGCCTGAGAGCCAGCACACTAATTGACATACATCAGTGAGACCCAAGTGAGTTTTCCATCTCTCTGTCCCTCTCCATCTCACTCTGCGTATTTTTAGCTCAGAAACACACTTGATTATGTTCTGCTAATGTGTGTGGCGTGCAACATGCAGGAGGGGCACAAATAAAAGTAAAAGTCGACTCCGATGCGAGCAATCAATTGAGAAACTTGAATAATTTCAGCTTAATAATTAAGCAGCAAGAGATGTGAATAAATAAGCAGTTACTCTATACCCTGTTGCTATACCCTGTTAAAATAGTAGCTATATATGAGTCTGCTAGAGGAAAATATACAAACAAGATATATTTGAAATATGCAGCAAAAAATTAGCTGATTCTGTACGTGAATACAACTAAATATACTTGCTATCGCAAACCATCTTTAATGCAGCGACAACATACATATTCATATTACACATGCCCCTGCTCATGTTTCCCTAGTTTAGTGGGCATCTTTCCTTCTAATCAACCCCCTCCCTCATCCCATCTATCTAACTAATTATAGACTATGCTCTGCCTGCCTCTCTCGCTTTACGAAACTTTCCATTTTCCGCCGTGGCACATGTTGAACACAATTATCGCATTTCCCTGCATTGGCAGCTCGCAGTCTTTTCCATCGTATCCATCAGCAGCTGTCGGGCTGAATGCTTGACTGGCGGCTGACATATCATTAATTAAATCCGCTTTGTGCACAGTGGGAAAACTCATCCCTGTGTTTATTGCCACCTTCCGATTGGAGCACTGTCTGCTGCCTCGTCTCCTTTCTCTGTCTCTGTCTGCAAATGCTTTGTGCGTTTTACGAATTGAATTCAAGTCGAGCAGCAGGGAGAAGAGGCGGGTCAAGTACAAATATGAGTTGCAGTTGCAGATTCAGTTGCACAATACACAATAAATAAGCAGAGCCAAGGAAACCAAAGGGGAAGCAGAGACGCATCAATGGAGCAGAGTTTGCATTGACATTCATAACATAAAGTCGGTCGTTCTATCTGTCTGTTTGTCTCTCTTTATTTTTGCCTCTCTGTCTGTCTGCCAGTCTGTCAGTTCGACGCTCTCACGTTCTCATCGTCTGTCTGTCTCTGTGTGCGCTTTTCTCTTGCCACAGCATGCGAATCTCCCAGTTCGACACTTTATTTATGTACAGATTTACGCAATCTACTTACAAACCCACACACACACACACACGCACACGCGCTCATGCATACATTGCGTATACGTACTTTGATCTTTGTCAAAGTTATTGGACAACAGGCTGCGCAGAGAGAGGCAGATGCAGCATCCGTAGAATGCATATTAATTGCATATTCGTTCGACTCGCAGAGACACACAATTATTCGCCATTGTTTTAAGTAAATACACAACTTACAAGGCAGGCCTGGCCAGGCAGGACACGCACAAACACTCCGACACAATTGAATATATTGATAAAGAGCTTTTATTATTGCAATCACAAGAAAAACAAATTAAGAGATTGTTTATGGCAAGCAAGTACGGGTGCTTGTTTTTAGTTGCTTTAATCCTTTAACAAGCTTTCCAATTAGACTGCACAGGTTGAGTATTTAAAGTAGAAAACAAAAGCAGCTTTAAGCAATGCCAGATAGCAGATACTAGCCTTAAGATATTCTAATAACTTGACTAATTGCTGATAAATTTCTGATTTTATGGAAAAGATAAAAGTAACTTGCAGAAAATCACCTTAAAACATTTATGGGACTTCAACAATGACAGCATCAAGTAAGATATTAAAAACTAAATAGAATACCCTAATATATTGAATAAATGCTGCTATATACTTAATCTTAGCAAAGATACAAGATACTTCTAACCATAAATACATTTTTATAAAATATTCACAATTCTATAGTCATAAACTATTAAATACTTTTGAAACTTTTTCATCACTATAACATATCCTATATCATCACCATTCTATACCAAACACGTGTGTAAAGCTCATATAAAACCAGAGGTATTAAAAGCTAATTAGGCGCAATAAATTGTACTTGTTTGCTGTCGTAGATTTATGAAATAAAACAATAATTTATATTTATAACGAGTGCATCGACAACACACAAAACACACAGCAACAACGGCAAGAAAAACAACAACAAAAGCCGTGATTATTAAGCAAAAATATTTGTAAACATTTTTGTTGAGCCTTGACGCCGGCGGCGACGCGGCATATGCTGCACAACACACACATACACACGCGCGGCGCGGCTGGGTTCAATTGAAAGGCGGCAACTCTGGCATAAGTGTGAGGTCGTGTGTGTGTGTGTGCGTTTGTCAAGTTTTTAATTAATTTCATTGCATAATACACGGCATCAAACTGACAATAGAGACCAGACCAGACCCGACCAGGCCAGGCCAGCCAGAGCACATTCCACTGGCTGCCTAGCAACAATAACAACAACAACAAGAAGAATAACCACAACAACACAAACAGCATTATTTGAGGCAACGAAGTCCTTATCCACGCTGATTTTAATAACTTTAGCTCGTTTATTGCGAACAATTTATGAAATATTCGAAAATCGAAATGAAAAAGCGCAGTGGCAAACAAATGAAAAGGCAAGAAGAGGAAGGGTTAAGGGAAAGAAGAAATTTCTCATTATATGTTTAATTGCTAACAGCCACCCCGTATGAGTCTCCTATGAGAAGGTTTAAGTGATATTTTAGTCGCGTTTTTGATCTGTCAAAGCGCTTTGAAAATTGTTACACGTGTTAGACATTTTTATGTGGCTGCCTCCTCCCCCATACCCGCTCTCTTCTTTTGGTTTCCCCTCGTGTTTGAGCTCCCTCCTCATCCTACTGACAGGGTGTGTGCCCCTCTAGACCGTCCTCTTTACTTGTGAATTTGCAATTTGTAAGCATAATAAAACGACAAGTCGCTCGCTCGCTCTGTCTGCCTGTCTCTCTTGCTCTCTCCCCTGTCTCTCTTACTCCCTGTCTAAGCTCTGCCACGCCCTCCTGCCAGCGTGGGCTGAGTGTTGGCATCGTTACAGCTGCGACTCACGTACACAGCATTCAAATGCAATTAACGTTTTCAGAGTTTGTTTTAATGTTATTTATTTATGTTATTTATATGTGTATGCGGGCCTCTTTATGACGTGAAAGTGCGCGAGTGTGCGTGTGTGTGTGAGCTGTAATGACACACACACACACACACAGCTACAAATCGACTGAAGAACCGTTTAAAAGCGTAACATGGCGCACCTGCAGTGCAATAAACACTTGACTCCAACAACAACAGCAACTGCGCCTGAAGCCATCTTTGTTTGTCTCTCGCTCTTCCTCTCTCTTTATCTCTGTCTCTCTCTCGGTGAGTGTGTGCTTAATGGCGTCATCAATGTAGGCGGCATAGCCCAGCATTTTGTACGTCTGTTTTGATTATGTTGATTGCAACAAATCTGTCGTTGTTGTCATTGTTGTTGTTGCTGCTGCTGCTGCTGCCGCTACTTGGCCAACTGGGAGGTGTGTTCGCTTCGCTGCGCTCACGTAGTGCTTGGCGAGCAGTCGCCACAGACGCCATCACCGTCAGTCAAACGTTTATTTGCACTTGACATTAGCAAAGTCATAATAAAAATTCCCGCAAAAGGCACGCACAAACAGCAGCAGCAGCGCAAGTAACAACAACAGTAACAAGTGTGAGCCAAGCCAACTGAATGCGCACAGTGCACACTGTGACAAGGCTATGCAAAACACTGCCACAAAAGTGTGAAACATAAACAATGAAAATATTCTTGTTGTTGTTTAGAAGCATCTGTTTGCCTTTGAAGTGCGCTAACCTTTTAAGCGACGCGCATTATCTATCGTATTAACACATTTCTAATTCTCGAGCTATAAATTATATTTAAGCTGGCAGGTTTTTGTAGCGGGTTATTTAAAACTATTTTACAATTCTTTATTGTTTTTATTATATTTTTAGCGAAGAATCAAGGTAGATTTCAAATATAAGCATAGCTTAATGAGTTTTTATGTATACTGTACTGCACATAAATATCAAACAGTTTCTCTGCAGAACAAATATAATAATATGCTTTGGTTCTTGATTTTATTTGAAAATTGCCTTAAATAATTGTTTAACTCAATAAAACTTATGCGATTATATTCATAGGAACGATAATATGCATTGTATCAATATTTTATTATATATTTTTATTACTAAATATTTTTATTAAAAAACCTTTTAACTATTATACATTTGTACTATAATCATTGCTACTAAATCAATTTCCATGCTGCCACTGTCGCTTGCATAGTCCAACTTTCTCGCTGCTGCAACACCACTGTGCAACACTGTGTCACAACTTAAACAAATTGCTGGCCCAGTGTGTAAAAAGGTACTTGAAAAACGGTAAAATTGTCATTTACAAAGCAGCGATCCAAGCATCTAACAAACAAACCAAGCAACCAAGAGACCATGAGACCATGAGACCAACCAACCGACCATTCGAGCAACCATCCGACCAACCAACCGACCGACCGACTAACCAACCGGCGAAGCGGCCAACTCTGGCGCACGTGAGAGTCAACGAACTGGAACTCGGATTCGCCGGCTCTGCCACGCTCGACTCTCGACATTTGGCATCGCTGTCGCCGGGTCTCATAACAACAACAACAAAAAAAAAAAAAAGGGTTCCGCATTTGCTGCCAAATTACATGCACAACAGGTTCAGTTCAAACGGTAATGCGCAACTCCCTCCCTCTCTCTCTCTCTCTCTCTCTCTCTGGCACTGTTTTTCTCCCTTCATTTCAGGCCGCACATTGCAGCTAATTTGTTATTGTCACACTGGTCAAGGGGCGCTGGCGACAGGGTTCCCCCCTGGGGAAGAGGTGCGTCATAAAGGCGCATCGACATAATCAACTTCAAATGGCAACAATACTCGTAAAGTGTCGTCTATATAGCCAATTGATTTTTCCCTTTGACTGAGGGCTGGCAACCCTGGCAAAGCGCTTCACAGGGAATTGGATACGAACATTTTATAGCCGTGTGAGGGTCACGCAGATACACAAATAGACACACACACTACTCAAACTGGGCAAGAGACAATTGTTCATTGATTTCGGATAAGATCTGATTAGGGCTTTATACAAAAAAAGGGGTTTTTGCAATAATTGAATTGAATTGAGAAGATCTAGAGATACAAACTGAACGGTAAATGGAAAATGCGTAGTTTAAGATCAAATTTAAATAATATACGATAATACATACAATATCATTAAAAAAAAAAACCCCATTAAACTTCTTCTAGAAACTCACCTAATAAACAAATCTGTGTATCTTTTAGCTCATCAAGTCTATAGTTCTTATTTTAGGGTATATACGCGTGTTTGCCCCTCCTACCCCTATGCAACACCAAAATTGTAACTGTTAAAACATTTATAACTAATGGCGATTTTCCTTTGAAATGTGCACTTTGTATAGCTTGACTTGGCTGCCTACGTGCGTTTTATGTCAAGTACGTGCCCTGCTGCTGTCCCCCGTGTTCCATTTCAACACCCCTCTTCCGTTTGTCATCTAACTAACCCTCTAACAGACTCGTGTCAAGTAGATTGGGCAAATAGAAGGCAGACACAGAGAGCGCTTTATTATTATACCCGCTAATCATAGGGTTCAAGGGTATTACCACTTTGTGGCAAACAAAAACCAACAGCCGAGTTTATATTCTAATTTCTGTTTGTATGAACAGCTACTTCTCTGCTACTAAAAGAGCTACAGCTACCAAATTGTTTAACAATGTGTCTTAATATAACAAGCAAAGTAAGCTTGTTTGAAAACTTAGCCACGCCCCCTTGCACTTCCTTAAGTCATAAAAAAACAAATATAACGTTTAATTGAAACTCTGCAAAGTTTATTTTTGCTATATACTATAATCAAAACCAACTTAATAATTATTGAACATTTGCTATGAAAGTAATTTGATAAATAATTTGCATGTGCAGTTTTGCTTAGAGGGTATGTAAGTGTCGAGCACACGCACAGCATTTTCACTTGTTTTTCTCATTTATTCGTCCATTGCTAGCAACTTCTAATAATAGCTGCAAATGGTTCAGTCAAAGACAAAGCCAAAACCGAAACCCGTCGAGCTGACCTGCCATTTTCGAGTGGGTCGCCCTTTCAGCGATCATTCCACTCATGCGCCCAATTCATTTATTCAAATTCACTGCACACATCAAAGCCAGACAACGCACACACAGAGCACACACAATGCCAACGATTGTCCGCACCAAGAGGGAGACGAAAGGGAGCGCCTCTGGCGTGTTCTCGACTCGGTTAGCCCATCCTGAGCACGTCAGCCATGTAATTAGATTGTCACACTGTCAAGTGCTTCGCTCGTCCATTCGACCATTATGTTCGGCCGACTGAATTGTCCGATTCGCTGCTGCTGCTGTCTGACATCAAGTACGCACACACACACACACTCACAAAAAAACAGACACAGAGACACCCACACAACTTGACCTTTTATCTATTAGTAATATTCTCTTGCATTTAGATACTCTGTAGTGTATTAAAGTTACCTCGAAGGGTATATCGTCGTTCGCTAAGCCTACCAACTCTTCCTGCTCATCGCAGGTTATGCCCCAATCAAACTACCCCTCTGCATACCCTTTGCCCCTGTTTTTTGCTTGCTCAAAAGGGTTGGTAACGCGTGGCCAGCGCTGCTGCTTGTGGTAATTTGAGTGCGGCGTGAGAAAGACAAAGGCTATGCCAGGCCACGCCCATTCTTCAAGGCATTTAGTAAATATTTATGCCCAAATACAGTGGGACAAACGTGCAAGTAATTGTTATTCCGGCGAGAGATCGTAACAGCGTTGCACCGTGACAAGGGACAAGGCGAAGGCGAAGGCGAGGAAAGCCCCTTGGCTTGGCCAATATTCAATTGCCACACATGAATAAGCAAAGATGTCTGTGTGTGCGTATCTGTGTGTGTTTAACTTGAGTAATTACACAAATTGTTGCAGTGCAGCCGTGCAGGTCAAGGCACAAAGGCTGCAACTGAGAGTCAGACAAAAGCAGCGCCATAATATACAAGATACAAGATGCAGATACATCACATAAGAAATAAGACACTAAGGCTGTGGCAAGCAGGAGCCGCAGCAGTAACAACAGCAACAACATGTTTTCAATACACTACGTTAATTACATTTCCATCTACATTTATGGAAACTCTATTTGGAAATTGCCTAAAGCAGGGAAATGACATGGAGAGGGAGGAAGAGAGAGGGGAAAAATAATAAAAATACTGTGCATTAATTAAACATTGCACAGACAGCATTTAAGGGACTTCTAGAAGCCAGAATAACTGCACAAAGGCACAATAAAAAATCAACACAACTTGATTGATGTTTTACAATGCCCGAAGATGCTAAGGGGTGTCTGGTTAGGTAAGTCAAGATACTAAACAGTTCTCTCAATCAGTTAGCCAAAAACTGTATCGCTCTAAAGCCTATCACGTCTTTGAGTTATGTTTATTGTTATTAATACCAATATTGTTTGCTTTAAGACGGAATATTAAAACATGCCACATGCAACTTGCCACTGGCAACTTGCATACTGCAGTTTTTCTTGCTATTTGCACAACCAACACACACATACAGCGCCGTAAATTCAACTTAAACTTAAGCCATATATCATGTGTTTCAGCTTTTGATTTCGACCAAAATATATTTTTGCAACCTTTACGGTTTGTCAATTAAGCTAAGGAAAAGCTCCTCTCCAAGCTATTGCCCTCCCCTTGCCACACTGACAACAGCAGCTGTATGTCTTCTACGGTCTGCGTTAGCAAAAGAAAATCAAATATAACATAAGAGTCGAGTCGACTCGAGTCTAAGGAATGCCCAGAGACAACAACAAAATCATAAATATGAAATGCCAAGTCAAATGAAAATAGTCTAAAACCAAAGCGGGAGCGTAGTGTGTGTGTGTGTGTGGGGGGGGGGAATAAATAAATTCCCTTGCGATAAAATCACAGAGAAGAAAGACGGTAAATTCGGTTCGGCAAGCAGAGAGATAAGAGAGGGAGAGAAAGGCATAGCACGCCAGACTTGTGAAAATGCGTGTGTGCATAAATGTGATATAATCCACATGCACTGCCGAAGGACACCTAAGACCACATACACACACAGACAGAGAGAGACACCCTAGTGTAATGGTCATGCAATTGCATGTGTCAATTTTGGGCGTGTCCCGGACCAACATTGCGTATGCGTTATATACGGCTTTAAATTCAAATTTATTAAGTTAATTTCATATAATATTTTGTTGATTTAATTTTCACTATTTTTAATTTTGTGAATTTAATAGGCTGCTAGTTTTATATTTTCTAAATTTAATTTGCTGTTAGTTTTGCAGATTTGAATTATTTTTGTAGAAAGATTAAACAGATTTCGCTAACATTTCTTTGGTTTCATTGAGAAATTCTCCATATACATTTTCCATTTAAATGACAACGCGTTAAATCCCAAAAAAAACAAGTCGGAAAGGCTACAGTCGAGCTGACTCGACTGTGATATACCCGCTACAATTCTTCGGAAAAACACGTGCCAAATGTGAACAATGCGTTCTTGCTTTTTATTTCTTTCCGTCTCTAATTTGTTTTGCCTATGCAAGTTCCACTCGATTCTTATTGGATGTTGCCCTTTGCTTTTATTACTCTGCAGTTATAAATTATGCATGTGTGATAGAGACGCCTATACATACATACATATATGCTGCCTCACAATACATCTCAACATATCTAATTAGATTTGTCGTTTGTATTTTGTGTTGCTGCTCAATGTCTCTTTCGATTTTAAGTGGCTTTAAATATACTAAAAATTTATTTTGAATTTTGCAACACACTATAAAATAAAAAAAAATATAAGATACAAAAAAATAAATTTAAGTCGCCCAGGCACACCCAGGAGTTGAACTCCGGACGTCTCGCTGAACAGTCAACTATCATCACCACTCGACCACTGCACTTCTTTCGCAATAACCGATAAAATTGCACCATGAATATTTTCGGTGCACATAATTAAAAAAAAAAGTTGCCACATAATTTAAAAAAAAGTTGCCACATAATTAAAAAAAGTTGTCTGCTGCTGGTGTTGAACTCGGGTACTAACATTAGGAAAAACCGACACAGGCACATGGCCACAAGGCAATACTATTTCTTGAATATCTTCCTTATTTATCGGCCGATCTTATTGAAACTTTCGCAACACGCCCGGATGGTGGTTTTTATCACATGGATAAAAAATGAATGCTGTAGAGCTATATTTGCAGCTATTATCGATTTATTATCGATTTTTGGGGGCGGATGGAGGCGTGGCAAAAATCCAAAATAAACTTGATCTGCGGGCATAATTAACACATATTGTCTCCAAATTTGGTAGCTCTAGCTCTTATAATAGCTGAGATCTAGGTTTTCATACGGACAGACAGACGGACAGACGGACAGACGGACAGACGGACAGACGGACAGACGGACAGACGGACGACAATGGCTATATCGACTCGGCTGTTCATGCTGATTCAGAATATATATACTTTATGGGGTCGGAGATGTCTCCTTCTGCCTGTTACAAACATTTTCGGTTGGCACAAAGTTATAATACCCTTATACTCTTCGAGTAGCGGGTATAAAAAAAGCATATGTTGAAATGATGCAAAATTCCGTGCATAGCGCAAGTGCCAAGAGAGACATCTATAAAAATGCTCGTTCATCCAATTAAAAATAACCGAATAGCCGAAAATATATTTTCTATGCTAAACACATGAATTGACAGGCAGATCTCTCTCTCCCTCTCTCTCTCTCTCTCTTTCTCCGCTGTCAACACCTTCCACTGCGTAAATGAGGCGTATTTAGAGGAAGGTCAACGTTTTCTTAATTTAACAAGAGCTATGCGGTTCCTAAACAACATACAAACAAACAAATACACTGTAACAATTGTCACAGCAACAAAAACATAAACAAAAAGAGATACAAGCAGCAATGCATAACAAATTCGCAAATTTGCAAATTTTTTTCCACAATTAGCTGTAAATTCATATTCATTTATTTAATTTTTTCCAACCCAATGCAGAATGTTAGTAAAAAAAAAAAAACGATGACAAACAATGTGCGAGCATTTGTAAATTGCAAATGAATAAACAAATGGAAAAACGCGAGACAAAACAATAATGAAATTTATTACTATATTTATTTGCTTTTTGCAGCGCTTTTTTTTTGTGTATGAACTGAACGGACAACAAAATACCCTATACAAACTATACTAATACATTTAATAAATACTTAAATCTATTCATTGTTCTACAAACTCGAGTTCTCAAATAGTTTAAACCTCTTTACCCTTTTGTTTACCTTGTACAATAGAACTAACAATCAACAACAATTGTTGATATAAGGCGCGTGGGTGTCATCAGCCCTGATTTGTTTGTTTTTTTTTTTTATTATTATTTTATGCAATTTGTATACGATTAGTTTGTAGATTATTTTCACATCTTGAAGCATTATAGCATTCGGCTCGTATCAATTTATCAATTACGATTATTACAAACCATTAACCTTCGAAAGGCGCCCAGTTTCAGTACGCTTCGTTGCGAATTTCGGTTAACCCAAAGAAACAAAACGTGTTTGGCAAAAAGTCACAAAAAGTGTTTACGTATTAAGCCCACACGCAGACGCTCTCTCTCCCACACACAGACATAACAAATTTCTAGTCGCATTTCACAGAAAATTCATGTCGATACTCGACAAAATCCAAAACCAATGGGGCATCAATTCTTCAATGGGTCACAACGAAATTTGGGTGGGCGATAAATACGTATAAGAAGCAGCAGCAGAGACGAGGAGCGAACAAAAAATGCTGACAGCGAACAGAGAAAAGAACAGAACAGAAAAAAAAGCACAAACAAATTTCGTAGTTGGCCTAATAAAAGGCAAATTGGCAGATAGGCGGCTACGAAACAAATTCAGCAAAACGAATAAATACAAATTTAATATTTATCATTTTGTAGTTTTATGCACAAGAGTTAAAAATAAAATTTGAGACGAGTAGGGGCCACCTTTTTTTATACGTTTATATCAGTTTGAGCTGCCATAAAAATGGGGTCAATTTTCGTGGCAGAAAGTATCGGTTTCGGGGACTTTTCTTTGCACGTGATGTGTGCGACTCCCTCAACCTCATCCTGAACCCAGTCCCCTACCTCCACCCTGCCCGTCCGGCTTCCAGACAGGCATTAATGCCATTGAATTGTTTTGCGGTACGAGTTCATTGGCACCACATGCAAAGCAATCATTTGGCCCAAACTAGCAACAATAAACAGTAAGAAAGGCAATTTACATTAGAGAACGCGCTGAGAACCAACGTAGAATCGAAAAAAAAAAACCTCCAACGAACCCGACCGACCACATTCATCATAAGCGACGTCGGACCTGCTTCATGTGCGCTAAACATAACGCAATCAAAAGAGCGTTAAACAAAAAAACATTTCGAGACGAGGCATTAACAAGAATAAAATAATCATAATAGGAACAACAACCTCATTTAAATACCTTACAGCTCTGACTCAAAGCTATTAAATTGACCCATCTGTTTAGTGGAGCTGACAGCGAGAGGAAGAGAAGCATCGAAACTATCGATCAGTCGATTAACGCCGAATTCATTAAGTTTGCATCGTGTTGCGCGAGTTAATTAGGCAAGAATTTCTCTAGCATAGCACAATGGAGAAAATAATATTGGCTATATTGTGTGTAACAAGCTAATACTCGTATCTTCCTCAAGTCTCAACGAAACTCGTAACCAAATAGGCTACAAAAACAAGTCAATTTATGCTCGACTTGTATATACCTTGCATATATACAAATATCTTATGGGGGTTTATTATAGCATCTACTCACTGCTTAGCGGGCATAAATATGCTTCTCTAATTTTTCTTCAGCAGTGCTCACAAGGCGAACCCTATAAATATTAGGGTAATTATTTTTTTAACCCACAAATGTCAAAGCGGCCAACACACAGCGACAGCAACACACAGCAAGAACAACAACAACAACATTTGCCTAGTATTATAACGTTAGAAACGAATTTTGTAGGTAAAAGTACTCAAAGTAATTTCAGTGCCAAAGCTTCGCTACGCTGCTCGACTCGACTCTTCCCCTCCCTCGCTCTACTTCTCACTCTATATATTTTCATTTTATGGCTGTTTACTATAGTTACTGCTCTGGCTGTGTTGTTGTCGTTGTATTTTCGGAACTGACTCTTTTGGGGCTTTGGGTTCTGCGCCGTTGACCAACGAACGTAGCAGTCTGTCGGTCGTTTGGTTCTCTTTCCCACTCTCTCTCTCGCTCAGTCGGTCGTTTCGTTGGTCTGCCTTTGATTGCTTTGTGTCGTTGAGTTCCTGCTGCTTCTTCTACTACACCCCCGCTCCCCTTCTACGCAGTTCCTCCCCCCCCTCCCCCCATGACGTTCCTGCTGCTGTTAACGCTCTGTATACGTGCATGGATTGGTCGTCTCTGCTTGGGTACAGTCAAAGCGTTTCGTAGGAAATTAGTCTTAATCTACTTCCGCTCTCCCTGTACTTCTACATCTCCCTTGCTCGCTCAATTTTCCTATTGCTGTCGCCTTCTTGATGTATTTGAAGCAGTTTGACTTGTGCGTCTGAATCGGGATTTGTGTGTCGCATTTAAAAGTGCGTTATAAATAAATAATGTACTCATCAAGAAGCAACATTTAAAAGTCCAAGTCTTCCACTTTGTCTCTCTCTCACTATGGCTATCCCTAGCTCTTTCCCTCTCTTTCTCTGTATCTGCCTCCCACGCTGCATTGCGAGCTTGGCAACTTAATTAGTTGTGTTAATACCGAGTACGCGCATAAAATATATATGGTATAAAGTGACCGTTAAGAACTTTTTGTGGCTTGTCATTAAACTGTGTGTCCACAACAGCCTATGGTACCAACATCAACGGTACTTTTGATGCCTTGGGATTAAAAGAGCTTTGCGACATTATCTGCCATAGTTACCAATCTCTTGTCAATCATAAAGTGCTGCATAGAAGATAATTACCTGAAAATATAAAGATACAGACATGGTTAGTTAGAAGTTCGTATATAAAATTGGACTACACTATGCTGTGCTAATTAAATTTTAAGCAGTCAATGCCCAGCAGAATGTGCAGCACAAAGAAGGAAAAGAGAGGAAAGGAAAAACAAAAACCGATTCCCACATTTAATGTGAGATAATTTCGCGCCTCAACTGATCAGAGAGTCGGGAGTCGAGACAGACGTACGACGACCCGCAGAGACGGAGAACGGATCACATCATGAGGCAGGTAGGTAGACCAGTTGAGTTACGGATGCGAGCACTAACGATGCGGCACCTAAGACCAGGCAAATTACCATTTTAGACGCGCTTCAACGGCGCCGCAAGAAGGTAGCAAACACAGAGAGACAGAAAGAGAGAGAGAGAAAGAAGGAGAGTATGAACAAAGTAGCAAAGCAAAAAGAAAAGACATTTCGGGAGCACAAAGAATGCAACTGGAGTGTTCTGCAAGTACTCCAGCTGAGTGGCCAGTTTAGCCTATTTATAGCTATAAAAACAAGCTAACTGAACATAAGCGCTTGTGCTATTATGGTGCTTCATTTAAATAGTTTTTATGGCACATTTATGGCTATAGTTTCATACAATTAAAATGTGCAGAAAAATATTAGTTTCATTAAATTTTACAATCTTCACTCAAGTATTTTCAGCTAATCTGTTTATGTGGCAATGTTACAACTAGATTTCTTTCCTCTACTCTTTTTATGGCACATTTAAAATGCAATTAAACAATTTTCTCTAAAGTATTTGCAGCGAATACGTTTAGAAACTCATAAAATCTGGCAACTCTATAACCAAATTCGGTTGCCGTGCTGATGTTATGCATCTGAGCGGGAGAGAGATGAGTAGCAGATACAGCACACACACACACACTGTGTCGCCTGCAGCTACAACTCAAAATGCAGATATATGTGCATGTGGTAAGTCTGTGTGTGTGACAAGTCTCTTGTCCGATTCCTAACAACGACTAATGGATGCAAAGCTTATGTTACTCTTTCTGAGCGATGTCTGTTGCGCCGCTGGCCAGGCATATCGGCTGCTGCGCTGCAACAGGCGAAACCCGATGAAGCTGAAGAATTCGGATGCAATTTTACTAATACACACGCACAGCAACCATATTGAGCTGCAGATGCTCAAAAGACAATAGAATCTCTCTGTGTATTTATGCATGTAATACAGGTATATCTCTTTCTCTTTCCGTGTGTGTGTATCTGACACCCAGCAGAGGCAAAGCCTGATTAATTATACAACATGCAGGCAAACAGGAGGCAGGCAGCACCATGTTGACTGGCATCAGTGCGCGCTCGTCATGGCAACCCGAAAGGATTTGCGAGAGTTGCGAGTGGGCGTGTAGTCAGCAGCGTTGGCAGGACGACAAGCAGCTTGCAGCCTGGCCAAGCGTGGAATATAATTCATGCAAGTTTACATTATAAGTACTCCTACTGCGATACACTGAGCGAAATAGAGCTGCCTAATTAGTGAACAGTTCTGCCACTTCTGCCGTATTCCTACAACAGACTAACTACCCATTTCCTACAGTGTAAGACACATAGCTTCTAAATTTCCTTACACAAAATAAACTACCCTTTTCTGGCAGTGTAAGCTTCAGCCATGTTCCACAAAACTTCAAAGACAAAAACAAATTTAATTATCTGCCGAAAAAAGAAGCCAGCTAACAGACAGTTTAGTCAACTTTAACTTCTCTAGCCGATACCCCTTAAGCAAATTATGCATATCGTGGCATCAACATTATGTCGTCAATTATCTTTCACATTTTTTTTCTCGCAGTGTACGGCAACAACTGACTGGGCAAGCGAGTGCACAGCAATTATGGCAGACTAAAACTGGCATAAACAAGCTGGACAAAAGACGACGCACATGAGCATAAATTCACATGTGTGTGGCATGCGTGTGTGTGTGTGTGGAGGAATAAGGGAAACAGGAAGGTAGAAAACAACAGCAACATCAACATCAAAACTGAGCTGCAGCCGCAGCGCAACGCAGAAGCCATTGACAGCTGATGGACCAACTACAACAACAGCAACAAAAAAGAATAGTAGCTGGCAAAGAAGCGAAGTAAGAAGAAAAGGCGATGCTGATATTGCTGATGATGGCTAAAACAATGGGCCATCGAGAGCCCAAACAGAGAATGCACTCAGCCAACACACACACACACTCACGCAAACTAACAGGCGGTACGGCTTATGTGTATCTTGCAGATACAATTCGACAACAGGTAATAGTTAGCTACTTCTATAGCCAAATGCACGAAAATTGGCCAGAATGAGAGAGAGAGAGAGAGGAAGACAACAAGTGACTGTGCTAATACAATTTTGGCAGCTGCTCCCGAGCCACCTGTGTGTGTGTGCGTCCTTAAACGACTTATCCTTGGATAAACCCTGCAATATTCTTGTTACTGTTCAATTTCGCATCTCAGTTTTTCTTCGTTTTTTACTTCTACTTCTTTTGTTGCTGCCATTTTCGCTCTGTCAATAAGCTTCTTCGATTTGCTTTTGTGCATTTATTTCGGTTCATTGTTCTCGCTTTTGGCTTCAGAAAAAGAGGCAGAGAGAGAGGAAGAGCGAGTTCGATTGAGTTCCATGCTCAAATTCCTTGCTATGCGCCCGCCAGGTATTGTTTAGATTACATGAGTACCAACAACAACAACAACAGAGCAGCTGCTGCTGCTGCAGCACATGTTGCTGTCTCTTTCTTTTCCGCTCTGCCCACAAGATATGCCTGTCTGACAACTTTACGACTGATTGTATTTCCCTCTTTGTAATCATTAATCGACCATTACACGTTATTTTTTTCGTTCCAGCTGCAGACGCGGCTACCTCTCTCCCTCTCTACCTGTCTCTCTTTCTCTATTACTCCTCCTCTTCCACATTGTCTGTCTGTCTGATTATGAGCCGTTTTTGGATTAGCCATCTGAGATTTTCTTTCTATTTTTCAATGGAACTTAATTGCCGGCAATTAGTGTGGAGTGCTTCAGCGTTGTCATTATTAAATAGCGATAAGGAGCAGCATAAATATCGATGAGAGATATGTATTAATGCTAGAACTATCGATCATATCGATTGAATACTGTGAGGGAACAAGTGTACATTTAAGAACCATTTATACGAAATTTGATTTTATTTTAGAGCAATTACAAACAAACGAGTTCGAAATTAGGCATTATCCGGATGTCTGCTTTTCATAATTATACAAACTTTTTCAATCATTGATCAATCGTTTAGCTCGTAGTGAAGTATACGTTGCGACAAATAATCTCAAGGCATCTCTCAATCAGACCGACCCAGACACATCAATAACAAAACAAGCGAAACTTTCATCTAACATACGAATTAAAAACTTTTCTTTCCTTCCTTGAACCCAGCAGCAACAGCAGCAAAGCAAAAGGGCAACAACACACCCACACAAACAGAAGAATAACTGTGGTTAACTTAGCAGACAGACAACAACAAGAAACATTGAAAAACAACAAAAAAAATGAAAGAGGACAGTGCAAAACAGAAGGTGTATAAAGAGTAGACTGGCAGAGAGACACAGATACCACGTTTGTGGTGGGGGAAGGGTGGTAGAAACTTGAGTGGAAAACAAAGTGACCTCAAGGATTGCTCGTAAGTTTCGGTTTTATGCCTGAGTGCGGCCAATTATCCACAACCCTCGTTTCAATCTCAATCGAGAAGAGAGCAGAGAAACAAGCAAAGTGTTTGGTGTCGTCTCCGGAATGAAAACTGACACCGAGAGTTGACACTCAATTGGATTATGAGTTGGAGAAAGACCGCCGGCAGGCAAAAGTGCAATAAGGTAATACACACAATAGTCTCAAGCATTCAGATAGCTTTCTTTGCGTATCTAGCACCTGTCTATCGATATATATTTAAATATTTACTTGAGCCCATTGGTAATTTATGCAAGCTCGCAGCAATCTGCTGTGAGTCTATGCAAATTTTTCGTACTTGAGTCAGTCTGCCGGTCACTTTCAAAGTCAAAGGCTTTGCCCACTCTCCCCTAGGGTGTTCATGGATTTATTGCATGCCAAAGAATTTAGGTCAGTTTCAAGGAGCAATGCAGGAATGGAAAAAAACACAAGGGTTGTGACCTTATTTGAGTTATAATTTACAAGCGTGATATCATTTTGAAGATTGCATTAATATCAGAACTTTTGAGCATATTTTCTGATCAACTTGTTGCCCCAATATGGTCACACTCAACTTAGACAGAGCGAGAGAGAGACAGACAGATAAAGGCAGCTCACTCCATTGCCAACATTCAAAAAGTGCCAAAATCCAACCGCAAATATTCCAATGTAACCAACGAAGAACAACAATAACAAACCGATGCCGCTAGGCCTCATCCTCGTACTACACCCCACATCATCATCAACATCATCAACATTGGCAGCATGAAAACTGGCGAAAAACGCCGCAAAACCGCTGCTGCCATTTGTGTAAATGTTTACCATATGAATTCATAATGAAGCTAACCGACAAAATATTATCATCGCAGCAAACGCGAAATACCCTAACTTATAAATAATTGATACAAGGAACAAGTTAATTATTCAAATCAGAATTTCTAATAACGGTCAAGATTGTCGCAAAAAGAGCATATTTAATGGGCATAAATGCTCTTCAAAGGGCGTAACCTTTCTAAATTTTTTTGACAATTTCCGATTCATAAATGCAAATTCATTTGAAAAGCTTTAAATGAATTGCTTAGGTGGCCTTTTGAAACGTAAACCCAAATATATGTTTATAGTCTTTGTTTATAATTGATTTATTTAATATTTAAATCGTTAATTGTAGCCTAATTTATCTCACTTCATCGCTATTCGTTATTTGTAACTTACTAATCGTTACATTTGATCAATAATTGTTCGAAATTGTGGCGATAAGCCAATAAAAGAAGTTAATCAAGACGATAACAAGAAAAAAATAAGAAAAGAGAAACGTTAGAAAACCGATATAAACAGAAATAAGATAATGAAATTTAACAACTGTATACTGTAATAGGCCCCTCCACATAGTCAATATACCCCATACAGTGTGCCAAAAACATCAATTCACTGCATCTGAAAATTTGCCAAGTGTAGCAGAAGTCGAAAAACAAACTCAAATTCAGCGGATTGTTTTATAATAACCCAACGGCGGTTATCAGGCAAACACACACATACACACACAGCTCCGAATGCGCGAGCGTGTATGCTTGTGTGAGTTTTATGTATTTATGTTTGTAATTTATTATGCGCTCGATTCTTGCTCTCGTTTCTCATATGCAAAATGAGTCAACTGGAACAGACGTGGACCCCCTTTTACCCCATGACTTCTGGAAGCTAACAGATTGTGGAACATTACACAGTAATATAACCTATCGTACTCCTCGTGCATTGCCCATTACCGAAACTCAGTCAGTCAGGGGAGTCGGGCGAGCGATGTTAATGCGTATGTCAAGTGGCATTGTAAAAGTGCGCACATGACTGACTTCTCCTGAGCATAATAAGCATGGCTAGAGAAAAGCAGGAGTAGGAGTATGAGGTTGAGGGGGGAATTTTAGAAATGCGCTCGCTCAACTGTAATAAGACGCGCTCTTTCTCTCTCTCTCTCCGACGCTTCTCTTTCTCTCTCTCTCTCTTTGTACACGTAATTGTAAGCGTATTTAATACATACTAATACTCGCCCAATGGCGCCGCAGCTGCTGCACACAATGCACAAGTTAGTCAGTCCATTATGCCACGGAGAGACACAGGGACACCGCGACAACGAGTTGCACACGATGTGTTGGGTATTTGTGGCATGTGGAGGAAATGCATGTGGCCGACGACACAGCGACACAACGATACAAACGGCAAACAGGAAACAAGCCAGGCAAATAACAACATGCTGTAGTTACTCTGTTGTTATTGTTGCTGCTGTTTGAAGCGATTTTTCGTTTCGATTTCGTAGCCAGACGGTCCAATAATAATAATTATTATTATCTTTACTTCAGTTTGAAATCGGTGCCCCCATTGGCATGATATACAATTGATTCAATTCATGCTGCGTGCCAGACCAAACAACCAATTTCACTTTTCCTCTCTAACTAGTATCGATAACTTTGTTTATAGTGAATATTTAATTGATAAGCTTGGGATTAGATAAGAGCTGGTTATATTAGTAGCTTGTAGGTACCAGCAGTGATTCGTTTGAGTAGCATATTGAAGCAACTTAACAGTTTTTGTGAGCACATAAATATATCGATTGTATCCATTCAAATGTTAAGGAATTGTACCAGAAATGAAGTATATATTTATTATTTAACAACTCCCACAACAATCTGATGATTTTTGACACAGTTATGAGTGTTGGAAATCAATGTATAGATTTATCGAGGCACGTAACTTCTAAAACATCAATCTTTATATATAGGATTACATTTTATATTTTATTATATTTTAACATTTATCAATTTCAGCTATGGAATAGCTTAGAATTGATAGTCTATTATTAAGCTATTTGTATGTATATATTCAAATTGCAAACAAATTACAGGATATATCAAAGTCGCACGCTACCCACGGTCGTACAGAGCTTTTAATTGTTGTAATTGCATTTTTTGGTGGCATTAGAAAAACTAGTTCTGCTAAATAAACTGAAATACTTTACTTTAGCTTGGGTGTGTGACTAATTGTTTTTTTTTTCGGTATAAAATATGAAAATTGTTACTTGCAAATTGCATCAAGGTGAGACAAGGTAATTAGGCAAAGCAACAACTTTATAAAGACTAAAATAAACTACACACAAACACACACACTACTATATGCACTATCGTCCATTATGAGTATCACAGCACACAAAAAGAATATCAAATCAAAGGATTTTGAATAACGCATCCCGTTCCATTTATCATAATTACTTGATGTACAGAATGTGTGCGCAGCGTTGCCAGATGTCAGAAATGCTAAAAATCAACCCGAATCATTATTCCGGGTTTTTTCTTCTTTTTTTATTCATTTTCGCACAGGGCAGAAATTAATTACTACGCCACCTTCCGCTGCTACGACCAACCCTCTCGAAAAACAACAAACACAAAAAACAACAGCAACATCATATGCAGCATATGCAGGGAAACAACAGACGCGCTTGGGACACACACACACAGGCACACGCACAGGATGCTCACAGGACGCTGTTGAGAGTTTGCGCGCCAGCACAAAAACCTGTACACAAATTATCTATAATAAATATGCAAAACTTTGCATATGTGTGCCTGTGTGTGTGTGCACACGGCGAAAAAAGGGTTGAATTCAAGCATCAAGTAAAAGTCCGGAAAGGCAGGCAACGGAAAGGCAGCGACGACAGCGGCAGCGGCAGCGACATGTCGAAAATCAAAAACTCCCGACAACGACGACGACTACAAACTCTCCAGAGAGAAGCAGCCAGAAACAAATGAAAGCTGCATAACGCACACGATGCCCGAGACACGAGACGATGCGATGTGGCGGCGACCTGGACCATGCGTTCGTTCTCGGCGCGTCGTCGCCTCGCCACGACTCTGCCTCAAACACAAACGTTTAGTTTTGCCAGCTTCTACGGCATATTGTTGTTGTGCCCAACGGGGGCATTGCTCAGATCAAGCCGGAATAACCCTTAATGAAAATGGCAACACAACTGTTACCAAAATCGATTAAATGAACGTGTGTCACAGGCAAAACACACATACACAAACGTACTCTCTCTCACACATACACACAGACACAGAGTTGCCTAGATTTACCGAGCAACACAAACCGCATCCGTTGACGCCATATTGGGGTTGGAGAAGTTGTTTGCCTGGCGAGTTGGGGGTAAATATAATTTATGCCCCAAACAAAACATCTTTGTGCACTGCGCGCTCCGTCTGCCAAACGGAAATTGCACGAAATGCACGACTGTCAACTGGGAATTGGGAATTGGGTTTGGCAAAGAGATTGCGATTAAAAAGATACGGATTAATTATTTTCTCTAGCTAAGCAAAAGGTTTTAAAAGCTTTTTGCTAAAATAGACATATAAAACGATCTTGATTCTCCGCTTAATTTTATTTTACGATATTAAGAAATCGATATTCAATTATTTTATTTGAAAAAAAAATCTGCCTACTTTTGTGCAATAGTGCAGCGAGTAAATGAGAAGGAAGAGTGCAACAAACAACAGTCAAGCCAGCACAGTTGCACCCAAAAAGCAACTCTCGCGCGAGCTCACATTGTTGTTATTGGCGTTAATTTTGCTGTCACGTTTCTGTCTTTTGGCTGCAACAAAAACAATTTCCTGAGAGAGTGCGCCGCCTCGCACTCAAAATTATTTGACGACGTCGTCATCCTCTCTGGTCGTTGTCGTCCGCGACGGGCATCGTCTTTGGCCATTTGAAACGCGCAGCAGGAACGTGCGGCATGACGGCGCGGACTCGCTCGATTCGCCTCGATTTTTTAATAGATAGATACACATCGCATCGCATCGCATCGCACTCGCCCACCAGCCAGCTAAAGCAACCACTTTGATGCCAGCGATTAACCCCCAAAAAGTGTAAACTTTTAATGGACACAAACACAGACGCACAGCCCGCGCGACACATACACGAGCGCACCAATACTCTCTCACACACACACACACTCGTACAAAGCAGCCGCAGAGATTCGTGTAATTTTTGGAGTGCGTTTCTCAAATGAGAAAACTTTTTCGACTGCAAAAATCAAAGCAAACTTTATTTCATTAACAGGCGCAAAAACAACACAATTCATCAAGGATTTACAAAGAGTTGGAGCACAATGAGATAATGAAGGAATGAAAAGTAATGAAAAAATTAGCAATTTCCATAGTCTAAAAATGTGATATTAGCTTCATATTAAAATAATATGATTTAACAGGTACAAAATAACTATCGATAGACGAGACACAGCAATCGATAGTTAAGCAAATAACTAAAATTGGTTCGCACTCTTAAAATCATATTCAGATCAGTTGCTAATAACAATTGCAACACTTGCTATACAATTGCGATAAACCTCCAACATGAGGTTAATGAAGCGAGCGCATTCTTTGCGTTTTTAGTGCTTGTGTGTTAATAAATCATCGAACATGCACAACAACAACAACAACAACATTCAATGATAAGCTCAAGGCGCGAGAGCGCAATAAGTGGAGAGAGCGCATTTCAGCATATAAACAAAGAGAGAGAGAGAGAAGTGGAGAGAAGTTTTAAGTACAAGAGAGAGAGAGTCTGATGTCACTCTCTCTCCCCGCTTTTCAAATAACTCCGACTGATTTCATATACGTATAACTAAACTGATAAGCCAAACATTTACATACATGCATACATTATACGAATCATTTAATCAATATTTTTTATAATTATATTCAAACGAATAAAAAAGAAATAATAAAAATGTGGTAAAACTATTATGCTAATAAAATCAAATCAAAATTAAATAAGTACAAAACATTTTTAAAATTGTTTACGTTGAAAACAAAGTCAATAATTACAAGCACTATTTTCTATAACATAGTATAATCTGCGATGAAATCATACACATCCACTAAGAGACAGTTAATTGTCTTTGTGTTATCAGCATTATGACTAAGCAATGGATCTGATTAGCAGCACTAAGCAAGGTAACAGAAGTAACACGGAATACAATAGAATAAAGTTGATACAAAATGTGAAACTAGTTAAACAATTCATATTTATTTATAGCATGGCGAAATCGTTATTCAATTACAAATTCATATACAAATAATTTCCAATAATACATGTCATAGTATTTACATTTACCGTTTAACCGGCAAAACAAAACTTATCTATAAAAAGAGATAACCTTGAGAACATACCAAAAATTATTGAAATCCATTAAAAGGAACAGTGAAACGACAGCATGAGGTTGCAAGCTGCGGTTGTTTCGAGAGAGAGATACAATTTGAATAGGCGTTTAATAGCGTGGAAAATCGATTCGACAATTAAAATTCGTTTAATGAGCTTTTGACACGCGTTGACAGAGAAAACAGCGTGAGTAAAAACAGAACACAGAAACACCCGTTTACTATACAACTAACAATAACATGTTCAGATCGAAAGCTAATACCATTGTTTTGGAAAAAAAGCAATTCGAATATCTGTTTATTTTTTAAATACTGGGAATGTTATTTTATGGGAAGGAAAAAGCAAACCATGTGAAGGATATAATTAAATAATTTAAGAAAATTATAATACTTAAACTAGTAGTATTACTGACTGCTGTGAATGCTTTTTTTAAGCAATTAGGAAACAAACATTTAATTGAGCCTCCCGCTGTTGTTGCTGCTGCATCGCGTGCAAAAAAAAAACATTTTCGTTTATTCCGTCTATTGTTTAAATAAATTACAAGTTTGTGCCAAGTGCAAGGCATCGAACCCAAACTAAAAACCTGAAACCGAATCCGAGCTCGAATTCGAATCCAAACTCGAGACCGAACCCTTTTGGCGTAGGCGATTTCAAACGCGTGCTACTCGCGTCGCAATTCAATGTTTTCGTTTATAATTTATGCATTTTGTTGCTTATTAGCCCAGTGTAGTTGCCTGGTTTGTTGTTATCGTGTTGTTTTTGTTGTTGCTACTGTTGTTGCAAGCAGCGGCAGGCAGGCAGACACAGGGCGCGCTTATTCATTCAATTCACTGGCACGTTTTGCATTACACGCGACAACCCTGACCTACAAAATATAAAACCCGGTTGCCTGCCGCAAGTTGTTGCCGTTTTGTTGTTGTTGTTTTCGTTGTTGTTGCTGTGTTTACTACTGTTTTCGTTGTTGTTATTGTATCTACTTTGCATTGAGAACGATTTGTGTTGGGTCTCTCTGGCGCTTTGCAGCGAGAACATTGAATTTTATAAATAAATTAACGGCTTAGTGCATTTTGTACGTGTGGGGGCGCCAAGCCAATGCGCAAAACACCGAGAGGAGTTCAACAACGAATTCAATAAACTGACAATGACAGCAATTTGCTGGGCTATTTCCCAGAAAGACTACGTAAGCAACTGACAATATTTTAGATACATATAAGTATCATACATATTAAAATTAGAATTTTTATTGAAATTCTTTCAATCAAACGCAGCTGCACGGCTAAATGTAGCCCCAGCCCGGCTAAAACGCCAAGTGAAAATTATGTGCGGCATTTCAAACATGTTCGAGACGGATGTCCATGCGATTCGCAAAAAAATAAATAAATAAACAAAACGAAAGATACAAAAGTATCTGAACAGCAACAGAGCATTTTATCTTCTTTGTTTCCTCTTTCAGCGCTTGTGGTCTTCTTTTTGTTGTTGTTGGTGTTGTTCGTACACTCTGCTTTCTCATACTTATGGGCTTTTAGGTCACATTTACATTTTACAAAATGTTGCAACGTTCGCGACACTTTCTCTTTTGGGTATTTTCTTGCTCGCCCGCCTGCTTATTAACATTATTTGCATTCGTACCTAAACAAAAGCAAATCTAAAAATAAATATCAAACGAAAACGGAACGAAGCAAAAACGATAATTGCAATTGCCCATCAAATTCGAAATCTATCAATGGTAAATTTCTTGGCCACTGTTGTTCACCGCAAAAAGGTAGACATAGAAATTCACCACAACAACATGATACAACAATTCAACACAAACATATGTACATACATAAAAAAGGGAAAGATTCAATGGTCGGTCGAGTCGCCTGTCATTTTTTAGTACTTTTCGCTTTGCATCACAACAGAGTGAGTTTTGGCGTTTTGTTGCTGTTGCTTGTTTTCACAGTTGTTGCTGCCTCTGTTGTTTGCTACAACAACAACAACAACAAAAAACTGACAGCTCAAAGCAGCTGCGCCGCGCAGCATTTTCAGAGCAGCGAGAGCGAATTTATTTATAGCAGCAACAACAGCGAGAGCAAAAAACACAACGAGAGCTCTCTCCAACATACACAGAGAGCGTTGTTGGGGACAGAGAGAGAGAGAAAGAGAGCGAGAATGGGACGGAGATAGAGAGCGTGCGCGCAAAGTGCACGTATGCAGGCCAATGATGCTGAGCAAATGAAATGAAATGGTAATTACAATAGGTAAGGGCATTTATTTTTTTTGTCTTTTTCTTTTTCAAATGTGCTCACCTGGTCGATCCAATGACTGTCTGCGACTCATTGGCGAAAATTTATGCGCCTTGCTTAATGCTTGGGGATACAGATAATTGCGGTTTAAAATTGAACAAAATTTGATTGCTTCATTTGTGTTGTTGCTGCTTGTCTTCCTCGGTTGCTTCTTGTTGCTTGGCTATTTATTGCTTTTAACTTGATTTGCTTTTTCTCCTGCTGCTTATTCAATTCTATACACTGAGAACACACACACATAGATAAATACACATTTTACTGTAGATATTGAGAAAATTACTGTTGACCACACTTTCTTTTTACATGGAGAATTTGCGCGCAATGGGACACGCCGCGCACTTTACTGATGTAAATAGCTTCGTTGTTGTTGCGTGATTTATGTACGTATAATGCAGTTCAATGCTGCAGCGTCAACGGCGGCGGCGTGGGCAGCGGCTTTTACTGCCAGACTCCAATTTGTTGTTTTGTTTATTATTGATGCTGCTGCTGCTGTTGCGGATTTTGCTTTTTATTTGATTATATTTATTTGAAAACAACTCGCAACACTCACTCACACAGGCACTCACCAGCGCACATAAACATACACACACACTCACACTCGCGCGTCACGTCAATGAACGCAGCAGCACTTAGTTGTTGTTGGTTTTGATGTCGTCGTCGTTGTCGCCGTAGTAATCACGATATAACGCTTTTTACGCATATTTCTCAATGAATTTAATACACTTGTACACTGCATGCGCATTTAACATTTGTTTATTTACATTTCTGCACTATTTTCGTGAATTTAAAACACGGATTTTTTGCGTTTTTTCTTTCTATTTTATTGTTACGCACGCACGAGCGAGCGTCTATACGAGCCATATGACGAGACCCGCCGACGAACAAAGGGAAAATGCTGAATGTGAAAAATGTCAAACATTTGAGAGCGAGCAGACTTTGAGTCTGCGACGTGTGAGTCGCATGCGAGTAGGCGAGATGGCTGGATGTAGTTGAACTACTGTCGAAATGCAGTCGTCTCACTCGCGCGCCCTTTTTTGTGGTAGAGAAGAAAAAAACCAAAACGAAACGAGAGATTTACGAAATTCACAAAACATGCCACCAATATTGTGTTGCATATATTAAGTTATTATGATTTTAACATTATTCATTGTACTTTAATATTACCAGTCACTGTTGTTGCGTTGATTCGTTTCTTCTTAATAATATTTGACAGTCTCGTTGCAACAATTTCCCGCACTTTTCCCACACACGCAGTGCAGCACTGGGCACTTAAACTACACTTTTATCTTTGTATGCGTGCAAGCATTTTGCAGCTGCTTCATCTGCCATTCACCTATGACGCTGCCAGATTTCCAGAATGTTGCCAGACCAATAGTTGGCAGTTTCGATATGTTATCAATTGCTATCGAGCTAAAATTATGGAAAGTCTTGAGTTTATCAAAGTTAAGTTGGCGTAAATAAATTAGATGCTAAATTTATTTTATTAATAATTGTATAAAATATGCATTTAGTTCCAAATCGTTATTGACCGATAATATAAAATAACAGCTGTGCATTGGTTCATTTACGATACGCTATGCCTCTGTTAATATGTGTTATCGCACTTTCACAATAACAAATCGGTCGAAAACTACAATCGGCCGCTTATAGGCGGAGGAAGCAGCGTTGATCCCAATATTCTCTTCTTATTTTTTAATTAAATTCCATAATTAAACACAAAGGTGAAGCAGAGCGTAAACAACGAACAAAGAGATTTCATCACCAACATTATGCTGCGGACGATAGGCAAACGGGACAGAGACATCTTCGATGAGGTTTGGCCTGAAAAAAGAAAAATTGTTCTAAAGCTGCTACGCCAGGAGACTGTGTCGCAGCGCGAATGGCAGGATCTCTTTTTCGGTGTTCACTATGTGTGCCTATGGGACGAAAAAGGTGCCGCCAAAATCTACGATGGTCTTCAACAGGATATCGTGGAGTTCATTGTCCAAGCCCAGTCAAAGGTTCAGGCGCAACGGGGCGAGCAGGCGCTATTGGCTACATACATTGTGGAATGGCGTAAATTCTTTACACAGTCCAATTACCTACCTCTGCCGTTCCGTCAGTTGGAACAGTCACCGCAGGTGAAACCGCAATCTGGATCCAGCTCGGCGTCTGCCAGTGGTGCATCAACATCTTCAAATGCAGCTGCCTCATCCAGCAATCAAGCATCTGCAAGCAGCAGTTCCTCCACGAAAGCCTCCACATCGGCAGCAGCAGCGGCGGCAGCGACAACTACATCGACTGGTGGTGGGGCGAGTGGTAGTGGTACCTCAACTAGTGCTGGCGCCGCCAGCAATTCAGCCACAGCCTCAAGCTCCAAGAAGAGCCCAACGGAGGATAGCCCGGTGCGAAAGTTAATGCTCGACTCATGGAACAAGCATATCTTTCATGATATCAAGGACCGTCTGCAGGAGTCTGCGATGAAAATAGTCCACGCCGAGCGCAATGGCGATGCCTACGATGCCCAATTAGTAGTAGGTGTTCGCGAAAGCTATGTCAATCTGTCGTCCAATGCGGAGGATAAGCTCGAGATCTATCGCGAGCACTTCGAGAAGGCCTACCTTAAGGCGACCGCGGACTTCTATCGTCTTAAGTCTACCGAACAGCAGCAGGAGAACGGTGTGCTCGCCTACATGAAGTACGCCGATGCCAAGTTGCGGGAGGAGGAGGTTCGCGCGAAACGCTATCTGGAACCGAGCAGCTTTAATATCCTAACATGCCGTCTGGTGAAAGTGCTTATTGTGGATCACCTCAATTCCATTATAGCTGAGTGCCCTGCTCTGATACGGGACTACGAGACGGATCGTCTGAATTTAATGTTTCGCCTAATGGATCGTGTACTAGACGGCGAAGGAGTGGAGGCCATGATGGGTGATCTGCAGCGGCACATTAAGTCCGCCGGCCTGGCTGATATGCAATCCGCCTCAGAGATCATTACGCAGGATTCGGAGAAGTATGTGGAACGTCTGCTGGAACTGTTTAACAAGTTCAGTGATCTAGTGCGTAATGCCTTCAACGATGATCCGCGTTTCCTCACTGCCCGCGACATTGCCTTCAAGATGGTGGTCAACGACACCAGTGTGTTCAAAATGGAGCTGCCCACAAGCATTGCAAATCGGGGCGTTAAATACACGGCACCCGAGAGTAAATGCCCAGAGCTGCTGGCCAACTACTGTGACATGCTGCTGCGGCGTACACCGCTCAGCAAGCGACTGACCAGCGAGCAAATCGATGCTCGATTGCGTGATGTGCTGCTGGTACTCAAGTATGTCAACAACAAGGATGTCTTCATGCGCTACCACAAGGTGCACTTGACGAGACGGTAAGTGGATTTTGAAGTTTCAAGACTATAAGTTACTTTGATTAACACTTTTTTCATTTGCAGTTTGATTCTGGGCACCAGTGCGGATAGCGAAAAGGAGGAGGATATTGTTGAATGGCTGCGTGAAGTGGGCATGCCGGCGGACTATGTCAACCGGCTGGCACGCATGTTCCAGGATATTAAGGTATGCATCTGTATTTCCTGGAATCACAATTTATTTACCACTTGCTTCCATTTGCAGGTCAGCGAAGATCTAAATACTCAATTCCGCAACTCGATAAGCCGGCACGATGCCATCAATATTAAAATACTCAATGCAGGCGCTTGGGCGCGTTGCTCAGAGCGCGTCTCGGTTTCGCTGCCCATCGAACTGGAAGACTATATACCCGATGTGGAGGAGTTCTATAAGAAAAAGCATTCCGGCCGTAAACTGCAGTGGTATCATCACATGAGCAATGGCACAATCACATTTGTTAATAATTTTGGTCGATACGATCTCGATGTGACCACGTTTCAAATGGCTGTGCTATTTGCATGGAATCAACGACAGCACGATAAGATCTCCTACGAGAATCTCCGCCTGGCCACTGAGTTGCCAGGTATGTTATGCAGAAGTTATGAATTGCATTCAACTATTGAAATTGTTCTTTCATCACAGATCCTGAGCTGAGGCGCACCCTATGGTCACTTGCCGCTTTTCCAAAAATTAAGAAGCAAATTTTACTTATGGAACCGACGGCCATCAGTTCGCCCAAAGATTTTGCCGAGAATACTATGTTCTATATCAATCAGGAGTTCGCAATTGTCAAGAATGGCAAATCGCAACGTCGGGGCAAGGTATATAAAGTATACGCCCAATATATTTCAAAAACTAATTCCGAAATCTTTTAATCTATCATCAGCTGAATCTTATTGGTCGTCTGCAGCTGAGCACGGAACGCTCGCAGCAGGAAGATAATCAATCCATTGTGCAGCTGCGCATATTGCGCACACAGGAGGCCATAATTAAGATTATGAAGGTGCGCAAGCGCATGAACAATGCTGCGTTGCAAGTAAGTATTTCCATCTATGGAGTATGTGTTCATTTAAATAAATCGTCCTACTCCTTTTTCAGGCGGAACTTATCGATATACTTAAGAATATGTTTTTGCCGTCAAAGAAGATGATCAAGGAGCAGCTCGAGTGGCTTATCGAGCACAAGTATATGAGACGTGATGACGACGACATTAATATGTTCATCTATGTGGCCTAACCGGCCGTCCAGGCCTACGCGTCCTTGCCTAATAACCATTCCTTCCGTTCCTTTTATTACCCACTAAACATTGCTCTTATCGATTCTCAGTTGGTTGCGCGCTCAAAGTGCGCACTTTCATTCTCAAACTCTCAGTCGTTCATTTGTTTCACAAACTATCGTATCGTACTATCGTCAATGGGAATTGTTGCTAATCTAAAAATATATATATCAACTATTGTGTATTTTAAAATGTTTAAAACCAACTGTGAAATCATATTTGTATATTAAAGAGACTAGTGTAAGACGGAAAGATAGTACTTGCGATAGTTTTGCTAGTTTGTTTGACATTATTGCATTCATGCTGGAGCAGCATTTTTCAAATATTTATGTGGAGTTTCGATTTCTTTAGCTGTTTAGTTTTCATGTAAAACTTGTAATTTTATGTCGGCCATTTTTGGCTGGCGTAGAATCGGTCTAGTAACTTAGGTATTATTAAACTGTATGTAGTCGCCCTCTTTGATAACGCGAATCTTTACGAAACGTTTGCTATTTTCCACATCTGCCTATGCTGCAGTCTTTGTTTGTGTTGTGCATTTTGATTTATTGCTTAGCTGTTTTGTAAATTTTCACTCACACACACACACCTTCGCATATATGATCATGGGAATTTAAAGGGGTCTTGCAGCCGTGTGTTGTTTTGTCGACTTTTGTTAAAAGTTGAATCTCTGCTATGACAGACACACACATAGATTTACACGCATACATACGAAGGCGAAACTATAACTAGAATAGCAATATTATATGTTTAAGTTAATGAAATTATAAAGCATATAAATTGTATTTTAAATAAATTAAGGATACAAAAGCGAAGAGCGATCAATGTTTTTTGTTGGTGTAATTACAGAAATCGTATCTACTGATTTGCAACAGAAACTCATTACTCATGTCTTTCCCGAGTCATTAGACGGATATGACGCAGCGTATTTTCTTTACCCAGAATTTATATCGATATTGGCCTGAAAAGTTCCATCCAATCAAAATACTTTACCTTTCATTCGGTTGTTTACTATTCTGCATTTTATTGCTGCCGTATTAAAAATTAATAGAGCAGTAAAAATTACTTGACACTAAACAGAATTAAAGAACGTCCAGAGAAATGCATGACAAAGTGAAAAAAACACACGAATTTTTACAAAATTGGGGCACAACATTAAGAACTCAATAAAATAAAATATAAATTTAAGATTTTCAACCTGGTAACGCGATGACAAATTGTGTTTAAATTTTCGTTAAATTGGCAGTAAAAGTTGTTGTGTTTCGCTTACTCAGTTACCAAGTTAGGTTAGGCTAACTAAATGTACTCTTTAAACTAGCGCAGCTGCAATTAATACTTAACTTAAGACTTAATTGGACCATGGACTGCAGGACTGCAATACGAGAACTGAATAGACATTTAGGAATACTACCACATACACTGTGAATCGGTGATGTGACATACAAAATGTTCCATAAGCCTGGACAAGCACTACGAGCTACACTTAAAATACGACTACATGACTATATATGTATAAATTTATGTATGTGTAAGTTATACTATGCTAGAATACTATCGAATTGGCGACTCAAGTTTCCATTCACGTTCCTCTATCTGCGCTTGCGTCCCTTTTTGTAGCCCTTGCCATACCAGCCGGCCTGGGTACGTGCCAGTTTGCGAGGAAAACTGTGACTAAGTTGCAATCGCCGTTTGGCCGTCTCCGCAGCGGCAATGTGCGCCAACGAGATGTTCTCGTCGTAGTCGTCCTCATCGTCACTAGTCGGACAACACTCGCACACCACGAAGCGACCGCTGCGTGCTCGTTTCTTGTGCTTACGCTGATTGAGATGCCACCGACGATAGAACTGACATTCGAGCTCGGCATATCGATCGAAGCAAAACTCGCAGCCGGCAGCCGAACGATTCATGGCGAAGTTCGGCACCACCTGCGAGTTCCAAATGTTGAGATCAGCGGGCGGCGGTATAAGTATGCTATGTAGACCCGAATACGGATACTTCGCATCGTACCAGCTGGGCAACTGGCGCAGGAGCTCGTGATCGCTGTGACGTCGCAGTAAATCCATTTGTGCCATGCTGCACTGTTCATCGTCCTCATCTTCTCGTTCCTCAGGGTCATTTTCTTTAGTCTCCCCATCCTCATCCACTGCAGCCACTTCGCCATCCCGATCATCATCGTCATCGTATTCTGTAGTTGAATCTGCAGAGCATGTGGCGCTGTCGCTTTGCAGATTAAGCGCCTGTAGCGATGGTGGCTGCACTTGCTGCATCTGAAGTTGGGGTTGAACGAAAGGCGTGTAGAGTGGTGCGCCGATGGGTACTAACGGTGGTAGCTGTACCGGCTCCAAGCGCGGCTCAAGACGCAACTCCACAGGCAATACGCATAGACCCGGACAGGATTTCTGTATGGCGACTAGTTTGGGCAGTTCGACAGGTTCAATCTTTTGCTCATCGAGTATCTGATATCCATTTGTCTCTTCGCTGGGTGGCTCCGATTTGGGAGTCAAAGGCTCAAGTTTGGGCAACGTTTCTTGCTTAAGGCATGCCACATCCAGACTAGATACGAGCGCTTTAGAGTCTTCCTCTTTGGCCTCCTCCTTAACATCATTTTCAGTCTCCACTTTGATATCGGGCTTAGCTTCCGCTTCGGTCTCCGTTTCCTTTTTTAACTGCAGGCCATTTTCATCCGGTTTTAACTCGCCGTTCTGAACGTTTTTCATAAACTTTTGACGCATTTCCAGATTGGTCTTAATGTGACGACCATTCTTAATAGGCGTCCGGATCCGCGGACCCTTTCCAATGGGCAAATCACTGTAGCTATCACCGGAAATGGTCGAATCCTGTGTCTCCTCTGTAGTTGTTGTGCAGGATTGTGTATCGGCAGCCTCCTCTTCGTCGGCATTCTTGAGCAACGGTTGCGTCAGCGTGTGCAGTTCCTCAGGCATCAGCAGCGTTGCATGAGCAAATATGGGATCCTTCTCCTTGCTATAGACGGGCACCGAAATGTTTAGGGCTCGCATCAGCTGCTCCATCACGTTGTCGCACTTGCCATTGATCTTGATGCTAGCCACATTATCCTTAGGCGTCCATTGTAGATTAACAACACATATTTTGGCACGTTGTCGAGCTGGTTTGTCCATCTGCCAGAGCCAAGTGTATTTCTTGAGCACTTTCAGACTGGAGCCAAGGCAGAGTATAACATCGGCACGTTCTGCATGCTTCGTGGCGCCGTCCCAATTCAATGGCCACTTCACATTTCCGCGTTCTCCGAAGTGGACGATTGTGTCGTAGAGCGGCTCCGAGCATCGATGGCACAAGCGGTGCGTCTTGTGACAGTATCTCGCCGTCATTTCGGTCACATCGAATTGGCGCCAGTAGACAGCATTCGGCTTACACTGCTTGCAGATTTCCACATACATGTTCCCATGGATTTCAGAGAGCGATTGTCGCGGCAGGCCCGAGCGCAGATGCAGTCCATCGCAGTTCTGCGAGACGACATGTCGCAGCAGACGTCGACGGTGCAGTTCGTAGAGCGCCATATGAGTGTAGGTGGGATTCGCACTGGACAGATCATGCTCGCCGATATCCTTGCCTTTCTGCAACAACGTCCAGATACCCTTGCTTCCTCGATAGTCGGGTATCAATGCCGCCGTGCTAATGCCGGCGCCCGTGTAACAAATCAAATGTTTCGCCTGAGCCACAATGTTGGCCAACTGCTCCACCTTGGCCTCGATGACATGCGGCTCATCCTCTATCTCAGCAACTCGCTCCTTGTAAATCTCAACGCGCTCCTTGCGTTTCTTTGTCGCCTTCACAATTTCCGGATGCTTCTCAAGAAACTGGCGGTCCTCCGCAGTGCGCACAGTATCACATTTACGCAAAATCTGCGACACCTGGCGGGAGATGGAAAATGTATTAGTATCAGGTTTTTTGTGGTTTTTTATGGCTTATAAAATTGATGCAAAATTAACATAATCAAAGCAAATCAAAATTTAGTGCCAATCAAATTTTTATTGAAACCGGTTCGCACGCGGCTTTACCGCAACGCATTGTATATACCAAACTTCTTGAAGTTTAAAGACTCGAAGCCCAGGCACACACACAGTCAGTCCAATTTGCATTTCATTTCAATGTAATGTAATTATAATTCACCTGCAAGTCACAACAGATGCACACACGCACACATAGCAGCTTACACGCAGACTAATGCAGTCCACGCGCACACGATAATTACCTTTCGCATTGCATCCTTGCGCCGCCGTTTCTCGTTATCTTTCTTAGCCGGATTCACTTTGGCTCGCGTCTTATATGATTGCGCCACATCGGGTAACTGGGGCTGCAGCTCGTCCGGCTCCATGTCTGTGCCTAATCGGTTCGATTTTGGACTCAGCTCGACATACATGTGTGTTAATGTGCGTCGCAACGCACGACACAAGGGAAAGGAATTAGCGCGCAGTGTAATACAGCCAATTGTCAGCCAAATTAACACTATGAATCTATTTTCGTAGCTAGTTTTGTGGTTACATTTTACAATAGACAAGTTTTTCGACCTTTTGGCGCGTGCAATTCTTGTTGTTTTTCCACAACTTTTATTAATGTTTTTTTTTTTTTGTAAACAACAATAGTGATGTGCGATATATTTTATTGGCGAAAAGTAACGAGTCGTTTGTGTAACGAGTCATTTTTAATATATGCACTGATTAAAACTGATTTAAGGTCTTGCGATGGTCTGACGTTGCCAGACTGCCCCAACATTTGTCTGCAAAATTCAAATGGCTGAAGTATCGAGTACTTTTATTAAAATATATCTTAAATTATTAAAAATTATTGAAAGTTAGTTGTTGCTGGCCATTATTGCTTTGATCCAATCCAAGTAGTAGTGTACTCGCGTGTAGATACTTGGAATATTGGGCGTTCCGCAGGATATACCAGCCGATGTTATACCCATTACGTGATACATGCACGGATACTCGTCGTGATATACAAGAATAGGTCCACCTGAATCACCATTACAAGTATCCATTGGCCTTGACGAACCAACACACAGTTGCGTAATATTATCGAATCCCTGTGGATAGTCCTCGCCTTCCTCGATTACTTTACGGCAAATCTTATGTAAATGTAGAGTAAAAGTGCATATTATTAATGTTTTTTTTTGCTATTGATACATATTACATACCTCAGTTGCAACGCGATCCAATTTGACTTTCAGCAGCTTGGACGATGATCTTCCTGCCAAGCGTGTGCTGCCCCAACCGACTGCGATATAGGTATCGACTCTATTGCCATCCTGAAAGGGCAAGCACGCAGGATGCTTATATCGGTCGAATTTGACCGGCTCTCTCAGCTTGATTAATGCAATATCATTATACAACTCGGGACTCGTAAAGTTTGGATGCGGAAACAATTTCTCTACAACATAGTCCTTGGGCAAAGCATCATCCTGAGTTGTATCAAAATCCAAGTCACCCAAACGCACTATATTCACTTCGCCCCTGAATTGAAGATAAAATATATAAATTAATAGTGGTGCATTTCATGATGGTAACTTCAATTCAAGACTGAAATTCAAACCGATTAAAAATACCCACAAGCTTGGATAAGTTCTGGAACCGGTACCGAAATATTGTTCTGGTTCCCTGGCTGAAGAGACTTCAATAATAACCGGACAAACATATTTACTCACTGTTCCGCATCGAAGCAGTGTGCAGCTGTCAATATATATCTATCGCTGATCAGTGTGCCGCCACAAAACCAATCGATTTTATCCTCATTTTCGTGTCGAAATCCCAATCGAGCCATGTTGGGAAATTCCTTAGGATCAGCCGGCTGTCCGCCGACAATCAATGGTGTATACCGCCGACAACTATCGACAGTCTCGTATGTGATAGGCGCATTGGGGAAGAGAAAGCTGTATCCCACCTGCTCCTCGAACACATCCTTCTTGTACTTGGTGCAAGCTGGTAAACAAATGTTGCATGATCAAAACAAGAAAACTTCAAAGAATTGATCGTTTACTTACAGTTCACAATTTCCGCATTTTGACCAAAAACCAGAAGACTGCCCAACTGCAAGGCCAGCAGAAGCGTAAGCCACAACATCTCCAGCCAAAGTTTGTTTATCAAATGCCCAATTCGCGCAGCTTCCCAACCGGTTTAAGGAAAACAAATACCGCGATATACTTGACAGTGAATTCAGTTCTACTCTCTGGACAGGTTCACATGTAGTTCACCCACACACACACCCACACACACACACAAGGCAACACGAAAAGTTGGTTAGTGACCGAAGTAGCGCATCTACGATCAGCTGTACGCCAGACAAAGAGCTCAGCTTGCTCTCGCTTTCTTTCTCTTTCGCTCTCGCTTTCTTTCTCTTTCACTCTCTCTATCTCTCTGCCTGCGATGCGTACACTTCAATTTCGTTGCGCATTCGCCATGTTGACCCGGCAACTGATTGATTAGTACTGATTACAAGTCGACTACAAGCTAAGCATGCAAATACAACTGGGTAAATACTGTGCCTGCAATTCCTTGTCCTCTTTTGCTGCCTATTTTTGGTGAAGGAGCAAGCTGCCAAAACGTGAATTTACCGGGGTTTGCCTCGATCATACTAACCTTCCTACTTGTTTAAGTTGCACAAACACAAACACACTGAGAAAATGGGTGGTACTCGTTTGAGGAATTTAGCAATAGTTAAAGCATTTGTTTAGGCTGTAAGGGTATGATGTCAGTTTGTAAATAGGTTGCATATGTGCTAAAATAGTCAATTAAGCTGAACAACTTGTACAAATCAATTGCACATACCGATAAAATCGATTTAAATAAAATTTAAGTTGAAAGACCAATACAACATATATTATGGTTCGCTTTATCATTATTTTTTTTACTGTATTTTGGTACTTACTAATTAATTCATTTCATCAATTATTTAAACAATTGTTTGGTTTTCCCCAGTTTCGATTACGCCTAACAGATCAATATGGAAATTAACCAATAGATATATATGGAAATTAACTGGAATTTTCATTATTTAATTTCGCAGAATCTTAAGTGGCTCTGGCAATCTCCTGCTTAATCCAATCCAAGTAGAAGTGAACGCGCGTATAGACACTGGGCACGTTTGGTGTGCCACAGCCGATGCCAGACGAAGTGATACCCATTACGTGATACATGCACGGGTAGGCGGCATGATATGTTAACACTGGACCGCCAGAGTCACCGTTACAGGTGTCCTTTTGCTCGTTGGATCCAATGCACATTTGCGTGCTAGCATTGTAGCCGGCGGGCAGTTCCTCGATTTCATCAGCCACAGGACAATTGTTCGCAAATCGATTTAGCTTGACCTTTCGCAGCCTACTTGAATCACGTCCAGCAAATGTAGTGTGTCCCCAACCGGGGGCAATAAAGCTCACGTAGCGATCACCGTCGTCGAACGGCAGACACGCGGGATGCTTGTACACGTTCATCCTAACTCCCCGAGTCAATTCAATTACACCAATATCATTATATAGCAACGGATACTTGTAGTCAGGATGTTCGGTTGAGTTCTGCACACCAAAATCCTCGGGCTGTGCATCGTCCGTGTCGCTGTCGAAGTCCAATTCACCCAGTCGCACTACATTGACCTCACCGCTAGGAAACAGATTAGTATTATCAGCCTAGATTAAGCTACGACTGTCCCCCATTACTCACCTCTCCGAATAGAGACAATGGGCTGCTGTAAGCACCAGGCGATTGCTTATTAAGGTGCCGCCACAGAACCAAGTGATGACGTTTTTAGCGTTTCGATTGCCCAAGCGTGCCATGTGCGGAAACTCCTTAGGATCGGCCGGCTTTCCGCCCACAATTAGAGGCGTATAGCTGCGGCAAGTGTCCAGCTTTTTGAACGTGATAGGCTCATTGGGCAAAAGAAAACTGTAGCCTTCCTGAACATCAAAGACGCTTTGCTTGTACCGCGTACATGCTACATAAGATAGAATGCAATCACAGTATAAATCGGTTCTATAAAAATCTCACACTTACAGCTCACAATATCCGAGTCTTGGGCATGTATCTGTTTATTCCACAGCAGAGAAAACAGAAAGACGAGCAAGAGCGCTCTCAATTGGAAAACAGTTTTCAAATAATGCGCAATTTGCATTCTATACACTCACATATAGAGTTACCTGTAACAGATGCCGATAAGCGCAGAGATGGAACTGAGACTAACTGTTCGCTATTTTGTGATTCCAGGAAATCAATGAGACGTACGCTCTCTCGCTCTGTGGCAACACGTAAATCTTGTTTTCAATTCCAAGTAATATTTTACGAACTACAGTATGTGTTCGAAATGCAGTCTTACAGCAGTCGAATCTCTGGGGCCTTTCCAGAGTCGAGTTTTGTAAGTGCTTACTGTGATTGAGCCAAGTGTTTATTATAGAAATTATTGTCTTTATTTATGTTTATATTATAGAGGAATCTCTTTACATACGTCAATGAAAAGCATTTAATATTAACGTTAGACTAGTAGCGATGTGTTCATTTGGAAAAATTATATATATATATATATATTCTACAATCACATCATTAATATGTTCCATGTAGCTTATAAAATACATATGAAAATAATTTGAAATTTCAACTTTACGGTTTTTCGTATTTGGTTTTACTTTTGGCAATTTCTGTCCAGATCCAATCAACATAAAAGTAAACTTTTGTATAAATGCTAGGCACATTTGGAGTGCCACAACCAATGCCGGAGGAGGTGATGCCAATCACACGATGTCTACAGTTTGACTCAACGTGATCAATAAGCACTGGTCCACCAGAGTCGCCGTTGCACGTATCTTTGCGCTCAGTAGATCCAATGCAAAGTTGTGAGCTTGCATTGTAACCATTGGGCAGCTCGTCGATCTCTGATCCCGTCAGGCATCGATTCCCAAAGTCCTTGAGCTGCACTTTTAGCAACCACGAGGAGTCCACGCTAGCAAACGCCGTGTTTCCCCATCCGATAGCCGTAAGCTGTTGGTTGCGAATGCTACCGGTGGTGGGTAGGCAAGCGGGTCGCTTGTAATCGTTAAAATTCACCGCACGATTGAGTATTACGATGGCTATGTCATGATAAAGCAATGGGTAATGGTAGTTTGGATGTTCCTTACTGCTGAGCACACCGAAATCCTCGGGCTGTGCATCGTCCCTATCGCTATCAAATTCCAATTCACCCAAACGCACCACATTGATCTCGCCGCTATAAAATTGATAAGTGATCAGTCAAGATGAAGCCAAGATTACAGCATAACTAACCTCTCCGAGTAGAGACAATGAGCTGCTGTGAGAACCAGACGATTGGTAATCAAGGTACCACCGCAATACCAAGTGGTGACGTTGTCTCCGTTGCGATTACCCAAACGCGCACAGTGCGGAAACTCTTTGGGCTCAGCAGGGGTGCCATCGACGACTAGAGAGCGAAGTGTCCTCTGAGCTGATCACGAAAAGGACGGATCATAAATATGTTAATATCTTAATTAAGGTTTTATTGCTCACAAAGTGTCTCGTCCGCCCCTCGAGCGAGTGCAAGTTCATCCGCACGTAGAGAAATCAACAGAAGCAGCCAAAACTGAATCTTTCTTTTCAAATCAGGCATCGTTTACAAAATTGATTCGAGCTCGACGATCGCTGCATGCGGACTGACTGCTTCGTTAAATAGAAATCTCTTTAACTGTTTCCTCATACGAGAACAAGATTTCAATCTTATCGATTTATTTTTATAAGTTTTTTTTTTTTTTTTTTATTTTAATCTTATTGAAGGTGTGGCAAAAAGTCCCCGAAACAAATATTTCAATCTCGTAATCATGCACAATATGTAAATCGTGATATGTCTACACAGTTTTTGTTTTTTTTTATATTTGATAGTTACAATTTTTGTTTAATTCCTTATACTGTTGATTATTTGCTGCTTAATCCAATCCATGTAGAAGTGAACTCGTGTATAAAGACTGGGCACATTAGGCGTGTCGCACCCAAAGCCGAACGAAGTGATGCCCATGACGTGATACATGCATGGATACTCCTGGTGGTATGTCAACACTGGACCGCCTGAATCGCCGTTGCATGTGTCCTTCTGCTCGTTGGAGCCAATGCATATCTGTGTTGTGGCATTGTAACCATTTGGCAGCTCTTCGATGTCTGTCGTCGCGAGGCACCTGGTGCCAAAATTCTTTAGCTGCACTTTCAGGAGCTTTGTGGATTCTTTACCAGCGAACTTCTTATGGCCCCAACCTATGGCAATAAAATTCTCGCTACGAACTCCATCGTCGAAGGGCAAACATGCTGGATGTTTGTATACGCTAAAGTTAACTACGCGATCCAATTGAATAACTGCTATATCATTATAAAGAATCGGGTACTTGTAGTCAGGATGTTCGGTTGCGTTCCGCACACCGAAATCCTCGGGCTGCGCATCTTCCGTGTCGCTGGCAAAATCCAATTCACCCAGTCGCACCACATTGACCTCACCGCTAGAAAACACAGATAAATATTATCAACCGAGGTGATGTTCCCATAATTTACTATACCTTTCCGAGTAGAGGCAATGGGCTGCTGTAAGCACCAGACGATTGCTTATCAAGGTGCCGCCACAGAACCAAGTGGTGACGTTGTTTGCGTTGCGATTACCCAAGCGCGCCATGAGCGGAAATTCCTTGGGGTCGGCCGGTTTGCCACCTACTATAAGCGGGCGCGAACCATGACACGAATCAATGGACTCCCATGTGACGGGTGCATTGGCAAAGAAGAAACTAATCGGAACCTGTTCTTCAAAAACGGTACGCTTGTACAGTGTGCAGGCTGCATATATTAAATAGAGCTTCGGTAATTATATAATAAGATCGGGAAATCGCTTGCTACCTTGCTGAGCTGCTGGATCCGGAACTTGACCGAGTGTGAACGTAGCACACCCGACAAGCAACAGCAGTGAACAAACTGACATAATCTGAGTTATTTTATGTGCGACTGAGCTTAAGCACGATTCGAGATAGACTGATCAATAATGCTTCAATAAATTGTATTAACAGCTAAAACCAGCGTCGAGCTGCAATAGAAATTATAAGCCAGACTCTCGCACTCTCTCAGTAAAATAGTGAAATTTTTTGTTGAACTCTCCAATTACTCTTGTGTCTAACAGTTCGTATAAGTTTAATAGAGTGATTAAACAACTTCTTAAAATAAGTTATGCTACAATTAATCATACTGTTTGCGCACAGTAAGGATCAGTTAAAATGTATGCCAGCCGAGTTAAAGGCGAGCAGCAGACGCATAAACTCGTCGATGTCCATAGATCTCGCACGATTCGTGCTCATTCCCTGCTCCTCCAGAATGCCCATGACTTTCTCCTGCATGTTAAAGTTTTCCTCGATTTCCTGTAGGTAAGTAGGAGAGTAAATTAGGTGATAAGCTACTAATCAATTTAAGAGCTTTACCTCATTTCGCAGCGAACGATGCAGTTTATAGTTCTTTTCGAGCATCTCGATCACAGAGTTCACTTTGAAAGTCGCCGCGAGCGTTTTGTTCTTACGCAGAAACGCAATGCGGGTGAGGCCATCCCACTCCGTAAAGTTGACCGGTGGTGGCGGATTTTTTGGCTCAAGTCGCACCACACTGGATTCCACCTTTGGTGGTGGCTTGAAATTGTTTTTACCAACCTTCATCAGCATGTCGACGCGTGCCAATAATTGTGTATTGATGCTGAGACGACAGTATAGTTTATCTCCCGGCTTGGCCACCAGACGCTGGGCGAACTCACGTTGAAACATAAGAACCGCACAGCGAAAGAGCGGGCGATGCAGCAACAGCTTAAAAATCAGCGGTGAGCTGATCTGATACGGCACATTGGCAATGCACAAGTCAAAGAAGGGGAGTTCCGCCTTTAGAAAATCTCCAATGAGCACCTGTAGCTTTGGCTGCAACGGCGTTGCCTGCACACGTTTCTGCAGCTCAGCGGCAAGACGTGTATCGATTTCACAGGCAATTACCTTCTTGGCACGCTCAAGCATACGCACAGTCATGTTTCCTGTACCTGGACCAATTTCCAGCACTACATCGGTTACTCGCAGGGCTGCCTTCTCGAGCATTGTTGTAATGACAAGAGGATTCTTTAAAATGTGCTGGCCGAAATCCTTGTTGAACACAATGCCTGTTAAGAATTTACAGTATTCAATACCAAATATCCTCTCTGTATCGTTGTAGTAATTTACCTTGCTTTTGTACCTCATTGTGAATCCGAGATTTCTTTTCTGTTTTTACTTTCGGCATGTTTTAATAACAAATACGTTGCAAATAATAATGGGCTTAAGTTTCTGCTTCAGCGTAATTTTGTTTTGCTTCGTCCGCTTTACACCTGATTTCTTAGCTGCCATGTGCCCACTACATGGTTGCTTTGGTACACAGTGCTGCCAGATCGTTATGTTGGCGCGAAAATTCAAAGCGTCATGCACTGATTAAGTAAAAAGCCAATCGGTACATTTTATAGGTGTTACCTCTTTATTTATTAATTAGTTTTCCTTCATTAAATGTTCACTTAAAATTATAAATCAATTTTAGTAATTTTGTTTTCTTTAGTTATCTTTCCCCTCTTCATCTTACTCTGTTTGGTTACCATTTATTTAGTTGCTTTAATAACACTCACGGTCTTCCCATAGTTCACTTTTTTTACAACATTTCAACTGTTGACTTTTGACTTTTCTTTGTAGCTTATTTATCCATTCTTTAAACATAACTTAATTATTATGCTTTTAATTCACTTTTCAATATAATTTTGTGTTAGTTTTAAATACTTTGTTTCATCATTAGTTCAATATTCTTTTAGTGAGTAGATTCTATTTGTTCTGATTTTCTGTCTTATATCAGTTAACGATTTAAATTTTGCACATTTCTTTCAATGTTCACTATTCATAGAATCTAAATTGCAGAAGGTACATGAAAAGGTGTATATGTATGTATTTATGTTGTAGGCGTGGCATGTATGACTGTAGATATATGTATGCATTTCGCAGTAGTAGTAAAAGTACCTAGATTGATGGGACAGACTACCCCAAACACCAGTTTGCTCAAGTCATTCAAACGTATTAAGTGTGCCCAAAAAGTGTTTATGGCAAACTCTTAGGATAGTATGTGTACTATGCCAATTGATTTCAATACGAATACAGTTGAGTTTGTTTTCAAGGACAGACTTTTAAAGCTGAATTCCGCCAAGGGTTGCTGAACTAGCAGCCTCTTGGTCCTGTGTTTTAACTAGTTAGTATATAGCATTTATAAGGTGGAGTATGAAAACATTGTGTAGATTTTTCCTAGCTCTTGTTAATGCTGTAATTAGCTAGTCAAAATAATGCGTTGCAATTTAGGACAACTTTGATCTACATTTGAAAATATTTGAAATGGGCTTACAGCTAATTTTTATATTTTTCAACTTTTTGTGTAAGATTTGCTTTTAGTTCTTTATTCAGGTTACGCGTTACATTTTGTTTTGTTTCCTTTTTGTTTATTTTTGTTTCTTATTTCACAATGCGCTGCAGGTGCTGCCTTTCAAATTCGGTAACAACCAACAATCTTTTCTTTGTATTTTGTCTGCTTGTTCCTCGAGCGAGGCATATCATATGGAGGTATAAACTAATGAAAATATGTGTATGCTGGCTGGATGCGTATGTAAATAACGGTATTATCGCAATTCTTGTCTCTTTTACCTATCATAATTTCATGTTCATTATAATTATCATATTCATATGGTCTGCATTTGTCCTTGTTCTTGTTTGTGTCTTCATTTTGGTTTAGTAAAATGCGGTTATCGAGAATACTTGAGGTTAACATTTAAATTTGTAACTAGCGCGCTAGCGCTCTGCTTGCTATTTCATAAGTATTATTAAATTAATATTATTATTACACATCATTATTACACATGGGGTTTATTATCATTACATATAAAGTTGCTTTGTTTTTTCTTTGTTTAGTTAACAATGTTTGCTTAAAGTTAGTAATTTGTTCTATACTGCCACTTGTTTTTTGTTTGTTTATCGTTCCTTTGTTTTTTTGTTTCATACAAATTTATCAAACTTAGTGTTCGGCAATCGTTTTGCGCTTTTGTAAATGCAGCACAAGAATTGTGTAGTACATTTTAAAAAGTAAATTTTATAGTTGCTCTCAAATCAACAAAAATTCAAAAATTATTATTATATTAAAAACAGAAGTCGATTGAGATACACATATGTACATATACATCATAGTTCAATCGCCAAATCATAAACTAACAAATTACGATGTTATTGCAGCAGTTGCAATAGCTATTTTTTGTTCTTATTGTTTGTTTGTTTTTGCTTTTTATTCTGCAATTTGTATTTGTTGTTTGAGTCTTTGGTTTTAAAATCAACATGTTTGTATGTATATATATTTATCATTATCATTAATTAATATTTGTATCGTTACATACATTTTCTCTGTTTTATATACTTTTTGTTTTTTTTTTTGTTCTACAGTTTTGACTGCATAGTTCCACATATACTAAATTTATTCTATTACATACATATATAAATATTTAATGTACATATATATGTAGTTATACTTTAGTGAATTTTTATACTTTCTCCAGCTTACGAGCTAAACACATTTTTTCTGCATTGAATGTATTTACAATGCATTGAATGTATTTATTTATATTGTGTTCCATAAAATATATATGAATTTCGAAATGTTCTGGTTTCTTTTTCAAGTTTGTTCTCCATTGTTAACGACTAAACTTAGTCTCTGTTACTTTACTTAGTTTTATTGTTTATTTGTATTTTTGCATTTCTATAGGTCAAAACTTTGTGTTCTCTCTGCGGGCGTATATTTGTGAACCAGTGTGTATAATGTATATTCATGTTTGTGTGTATTTATTTTTGGCTTTATTTTGTTGTATTAATATTATGTTTGTATGTATAACAATAGGTTAATTTTAAAATAATATCGCTTTAATACTTGATAAGGAAATTGTGCAAGAGTTCGAATACGCATTAAGTTGATTAAAATATTCATAATATTTTGTTCAATATATGGGTGTGCGTGTGTGTAGTTGTTTCCTTATGTGTGTTTATGTATTCGAACAGACAGCGTGACTGCTAGGCTATTGTGACATTCTCTTGAGATTCGCATAGGAGAAAGTTGGGTGCGAACTTTGAGATTCGACACATTTTATAAATAAAAAACTAATAACAAAAATAACGCATGGCGCAGCATTTGCAATAACATTGACTAGATCAGGGGCTTATTTTGGCAATTAATACAATAATGTTATTATAAGAAGAATAGACTGGGTTAAGAAACAACACTAGAGCTTTGCATTAAATGACTTTGAGAAATCAACACTAGCGCAAGCGAAAGTAGCTAAAGATTCTGGGTTAGAAACATAAATTACACGTAGTGTTTTTTAAAATCAAATTATTTACACAAATTTTCCTTTGATAACTCCTATTCATGTGTGTTTGTTTTGTGTATATTTATAATGTGGATTATTGGCACGGGTCTTAGACGACGACTTTATGAATCTTTATGCGTTTTCTGAATACGTGTTGTAGTTTGTCTTAATGGACAGATATTCATTTCTACTTATGTAAAAATACATAACTTGCTTCCTTCCCCCTTTTTTCTTCCTCTTCTTTTTACTGCATTTGTTTTTTTGTTGCGATTTGTTTTGCTTAAGAGCTATGCTTTTTAAATTCCAACAGATAACTTAAAACGAAAAAAAGATGGAGATAACTGGAAACAGACAATAAAGCAGTCGTAAAATGTTTAACGGAAGCAAAATTCAAGTTCAAGTGCTAGGGATTAGCTAGGGCTAGGAATAGGCAAGAGATAGCATAGATCTGTTCGGTACCTAATTAAAAACCCGGCAAAAATTTGCCATTTACTTAAAATTTCAACTGATCCAGTTTACTGGTACATTTTTCGCCTACGTTAAGCGTGTATCCACTCGTCAGCAGAAGGCTGTCAATTTAAAAGACCTTGCGCTCTGGCACATACTTGGGATTGACAAACGAGAATCCTGCGAATTCGTCCTGATTGATACAACGTATTACATCATTGCCAATAGGTGTCAGCACCGGATCTTCTTTGGTAAACTCAGCATCAAAATTGTTGGCATCACGTGGGTTTTTCTATGAACAGTTTCAAGTTTTAGTTATTTATCCAATACTTTATATCATTTAATATTCACCATTTTGGGTCGGAATGGTGGCTTTATGTTGCGTTTCTCCAACTCCTTCCAGTCCAGCTTATTGAAGAATGCATGTTTGCGTATTTCATTTTCATCACCTGTGCAACCCAAACGCTGCTCGGGATTCTTAGTAAGAAAACCTTAAGAAAAACATTTATGGTATTGTTTAGGAAATATCTTAATACAAAATATAATATAACTCACCTTTCAATATGGACACTGCTTCTCGTGACAACCATACTGGATAGAGCACATCATCGTGCATGATTGAATCGAAAAGCTCATCCTCATTATCAGCCTCGAATGGCGGCTGACCAGCCATCATCTCGTACATGAGTACACCCAACGCCCACCAGTCCACAGAGGCACCATACTCTTGTTCTTTCAATATTTCAGGTGCAATGTAGTCGGGTGTACCGCAAAAGGTTGTGGTCAGCATGCCGTTCATGATTCCCTCCTTGCACATTCCAAAATCAGCGAGCTTACAATGGCCTTCCTGATCGAGTAGTATATTATCCAGTTTCAGATCACGATAGATTACGCCATGAGTGTGCAGGAACTGCAGGGCCAACGTCACCTCGGCCGCATAGAATGCGGCGCGTGCAGCCTCAAAGCGACGCGCCTTCTGTATTTGAAACATCAGATCACCACCATTAACATATTCCATAACAAAAAACAGACGATCCGGGGTCTGGAAACAAGAATGCAAAGCCGTCAGGAATGGATGATTGGCGGCCAAAGCTAGGATGCGTTTCTCGGTCATTGTACAGTCCACATCGTCGTCCTGTATGATGGCATCTTTCTTCAACACCTTAATGGCATAAATCTCATCGGTGCCTTTCTTCTCGGCTAACATCACCTTGCCGAACGAGCCCTTTCCCAGCACTTTGATAAAATTGAAATCCATCAGCGAACATTTGCCCGGACGTGAATCACCGCCACCCACGGCTAGGCTCATGCAGCTGCTGCTGTTGTACCCGCTTGTAAGCGTAGTTGTTGAGGTGGCTAAACTATCCGCCGATAGATTGCTACTGCGAAAGGAGGTACCCGGCGCACCTTCACCTTCGCCACTCAGCGAAGCTCCATAATTATCCTCGGCACCTGGTTGGCTCAAGTACTTGGACCGACGCGGTTGTTGTCCTTGCTTATCTGGTGAGATACCCAGCGAGCTAAGTATCTCGGCCATCTGCTTGGTATTGATTCCGCAAGTATTGGCCACATTCTTTTGGCATCGCTTGTGGACGTTCATGTAACATGTCTCACATTGCAGGCCCTGCTTGATGAGTCCGTAGAGCAAAGATCCGCAATGGTCGCAGAAAGTGAACCGCTTATAGCTGTGCACAACAAACCGATGTGGCACGTTTACATTGAATCTTTGCCCGGCCGGCACTACCTCCACTTTCGCTTGCTGCAAGTGCTACGATATGAATCTAGGGAATTGACTTAATAATGATTTTCCATATGCTCACCTCATCGCGCATTCCAGGACATTTCGACACCACGGACAGATGACATTTCTTATGTACAACTAAGGTGCAGACTAGAAATGATTTGAAATAAGAGTTTCATTAATAGGATTTTATAGCGAGATACAGATATAGTACTTGCAGCCTGTAGGGCTCATTCAAGGCGGAGTGCAAGACGATTTATCTAACAAATCACAGCAGTGCAATACGTATAGATAAATGGTTTATATATTAATATTCTAAATATATTTACATAACTACCTTTAGAAAGTATAAATTTAGTCACAAACATTCAGAAGTTAGACCCACAAAAAATTAGATTTTTCACATTAAGTAGATTTTTTTGATGGATAGGTAAAGGTAAATGTAATTTGTTTTAATAACTTGTTTTCATAATTCAAACTTAGTTTTCTTAATTTCAACAATGACAACATTACAAGTTTAATCACGAAAGTGAGTGCAAGTGTTTTTAATTGCGTGCAAACTGAAAATCCATTTTTAAATGAAATATTAAATTGTTTTTACTAAGAACACACATTTTCAAAACATTGATTGCTTACTAACTTTACAAAGTGGCACAACATTTATTGATTATATGTTAAACCCATTTCACATGTATTCCATAGAATACTCTGATAGTTCTTCCACGGTCGAGTCTCTGGTCTCTACATGATAAATCGCCGATTTGGCAAGTTCCATTACTTAATAATTCATAGCATTCATTAATCTAAGTATGTTATATACCCGCTTTCTTTTCAATTATAATATAATTTTCCTAATGTTGAAAGTCCTCAACTTTCGTGTAATTAATTTTGAAAACCTCTGATAAACCCAATATTTCTGTCGTAACAAACACATTTATATTATCTGTAATACTTATGCTTACATTTAGTATGTGAATCCCCCGATCTATTAATTTTAACGCATAACGATTAGTATGAAGGCAGACAGTGTAAAACAGAATTACAAAATGTGTGTATGTGTGTGTGTGGTTAACAGAACCATAGACAGAATGGTCAATGCAGTGCTTTTAGGTGCATAGACAATGCAGAAGAAAGCAACGACAGCAGCGACGGCGAGAGTTAAGAATATATATAGATATATAAGTCCTTATAATCATTAAAGGTTTTCGATAGTTCAATTGATTAAATGCAGCTATTGTGGACAATGGCAAATGCTTTGTTTTTTTTTTACCGAAACTGTTTACAACATCAACAAACAACAAACGAACGGAACAAAACGAAACGAGCAAATGCATGTGATGGATAGCTTTATTTTTTTATTTTTCTTTTCGATATTGAATATATGTATGTAAGTTATAGTTCTCTTCATCGAAACTGTTAAGTCTCTTGAAGATAAATTCCTTTTAAATTTTAAGCAGAACACATACCTTGACATTGATAGCCTTGTTTACCAATTCCCCTGCAAAAAGGCAAGAAATTCCGTGGCTATTGCATATATTTTCTTTTTAACTGAATGATGGGTGTGTATGTGTATGTGTTTTATGTGTAAGGCATGAATGTATGGGAATAAAAAAACCAATGAATAAATAGCAACTGCCCTCGGTTCATAACCCAAAAGGATGAAAGTCAAGCATTGATGAAAGAGTATAGCATGAGAGACCAACCCAGAGCGTAAGGTACAGCCCCATGCCGAGTCGTTGCGCCAAGTAAAACCCAATTATGTGAAAATGGTTAATCAAGAGTAGAATAAACTTTAAAGAACTTATGTATACCATAGCTATAATACTTAGTGAAACTCAAAGAGTTGTGTATGTTACGATTACGATATTATAATAATAGGAAAAACTATTTAGTTAGAAATAATAAAATTATAAATATAATTAAATAAAAAATTAAATGCCAATGCTTTGATGTATATGTGGGTGTGTGTGTGTTTGCTTTGTCTCTTTAAATTATACATATCAAAGACCCAAAAATTATGTATATGTATTAATTACTGCAATTACAACTTAAAAATGGCATTGTATATGACAGCTTGGCTGTGAGTACGTTCACCGCAAATTTGTTAGTTTCTTACTTACCAAATAAACTCGCGACAATGTGAACAGAAGGTGGGCTGACGCAAGAATGTTGCCATAAACTTATGTCCATTGACCTGTCAATCATAAATAGAAAATCAATAAGCTAATGATCAAAAGATTAGAAATACTTTTGACATTACCTGATGCACACGACGGCGCATTGCACCGCGACGTCGATTGAATCCGGCGCGTTCCTTGAACTCCTTGTTGACGGCCACCGTCTGCTCGACCTCGGTATCAACCTTGGCTTGATCTGTAACATCGAGAGGATTACAATGCTCTAAATAGCTTAAAAGTCAACTAACCATAATTCTCATGCCTACCAGTGCGGCTCTTAAGCTCAATAATGACATGAATTTTGCCCTGTGGCTCAAGGTTGATCTGAAAAACATTCAAATAACATTAACAATGACTCAGAATCATAAAACTATTTCAGTACAGACTATTAAAGCTATCGACAGTAATATCGTTAAAAATCAATCCAAACGATCGTGATTCATTTCTCGTTTCAGTCGATAGTTTTAGAGCTCTGTTACGCACCCATAGGTCCGGTACACCCGACTCGCTTTGCATCAGGTCTTCGAATGGAATGATGCAATTGGCAACAAAGTCATCCGGCGGCAAAGCAGCATCATGAAAAACGGTTAAATTGATATTGCGCGCATTGGTCACGTCGTGGACAAATTGTTCGTTCCAAACGGGATCGAACGTCTTTGGTCTTGTTGTCGAACGATCTACGTAGAGATGAATAAAATTAATTACGGGTGCACAGCCTATTGATGTATTGTGTGATCTTACCAAAATGACTTTCGTCGACATCTATGGACACGTAGGGATCGATGAGCTGCTCATCGGACAATTTACCAAATGTTAAATTGTGGCGTTTTTGAAAATCTGTTGGACGCAGGCCGCTTGCCTCGCAAACCTTGATCTGTAGTTTACCCGTAAACATGATTTGCTGATTGTTTCAGCTGTTTTTTTTTTGTTATTGAAGTTGTTGTTTATGAATGTCTTGTTTCTGTAATGTATATGTAGATCTTGGCAGGAGTAGTCGGCTACGCCGCGTGAATGCAGCTCCGGTGGTTACAAACGGTGTCGCTCAGCGAATTAACTGACAATTAAAGGTGGTAGAAATTGTCCTGCGAATAAAGAGAATACGTTTAATCAGTATCAGTATCAAGAAGAGTTTCATCCAATTGCGTGAGCAACTCAACGTTGACCACACAATATTGAGGAGAATGAGCGATCCTTTTTTGTTAATCTTCAAATCAACGCAGAAATCATCGAGATCAAGGCATAAGCAATGTATTTGAAAATATTGTTACTCTAGGTCATTGACATTCTGGAATTGCGTCTATTATATGTGCTCACCAAAAATTTCAAGGTCGCACTCGAAACTGACATTGATGAAAAATGGAAACACGAATGAACAAACGAAAGATTTTTAATGGCACCGCGCGTATTCTTATCCGTTGCACTTCCGTTCAGCATTGAGATTTGCGTTTAGTCAGCATTGGGAATTTAGTTGCTCGCCAAATTATGAAACGTACAAGAGATAAACACAAAGATATACACATGCACTCCCACATACACAATTATGTGTGTACATGTGTTTGTGTGAGATAGATAAGCTGAATTAAAGTTTCGCTTAACAATGTTGTTGGCTTGTTTGCATGCTGTTTTTGTCGACGTCGTTTAGTTTTGATTTGCTATTACATATTATTCTTATACATACAGTGAAATTCAATTTTTTTTGTATGTACAATGTACACATGTATTTACTACCTTCAACTCATAAACATACAGGCACACACATACATACCACATGTATCTATGGTCTTACATACAGACAAGCACTCGGACAGTGCATACATAGAGCAGCAGTAGCAGATATTTTTCACAAATAAAACAACAAAGAAAGAATAACAAGCAATCCTAATACCTCTGCGCCAGTTCCCCCATCCTCGCAGAAGCGAACCCACACACCCACAAGTAGTATTGCGATTGCTAACCTAGCGTACAGACGAACGCGCTCTCGTTCTCTTTCCCTCTCGCTAACTCTCTCTATCTGTCTTTTATAGGAGAACACGAGAAATTCTCATACACACTCACACACGCACACACACACAAGCACACACGCGCGCACACACAGATTCCAGCACAAACAATACACACGCGCAAGTCAAAAGCAGCAATAGACTGAAAATGCAAATTGCACAAGTATATTTGACAATATGACAATTGTGACTAGTGCGTTAATTTACAATTACCATTAAATCAACAAAATATCCCACTTGAAAAATTATATGCAAGACACACAAAGAGATAGAAGATGACAGAGAGAACGCGCAGCTCTGACCAAGAGCGGAACGCAAGGCAACAGAGAACAAACAGAAAAGACCCAAACAGACAGGCGCAGTACTTGAATGACCCAAATATGATAGTGCACACTGGTTGAAAAAGCACTTTTCATAAACATGCTCTACCATTTCATATATAAATTTCCATTGACTTTTGAAATCAATGGTAAATGCAGAGAAAATAATAAGTTAATTCTTCAATAAGTGCACTAACTGCAGTTGTAAATTGTTCTTTTTTAATCAACATTATCATAGGTTTAATTGCAATTAATTGTAATCTAATTGTTCTTCTAACACGAAGATTCTATCTGCTTTCGATCTAGAAAGCCAGCTGTGCGAAGAGAGGCGGACGTTTAGAAATTGAAATTGAAAGAGCATTCCGCAACGCGCAGTATAGACCAGACCAGACCTTCGGGCAAATCGCTGGACATTACATTACATTACACCTCAATTACTTACCTTTTCTCGCAAGGGTACCGTGGCTGTGGCTGTGGCTGTGCGCCGAGCTGCTCTCTCTCTCTCTCTCTTTCTCTTTTCCTTGCTATATGTGTGCGCTCACGATTGTTGGTATATTAGAGAAAAATGTTCAGCTACATACATACATATGTACACATACATACATATGTGCGAAAAAATTAAGGATGGCACATACACAGGCACAGACACTAGCACACACATACGCAAACAGACACCCTGTTTGCTCAATTCCAATTGGAAATACTTTGAAGAAATTATGCCTTTAGATTCAACAATGGCAATGTGTTTTGCACTATTTTTTCACACAAACACACTTTCCAACATTTTTCGACAATAGAATTTCATTTCGCGCACGGTTAATTAAAGTAAAAATAAAAATTATTTATCGTCTCTCGCTCGCCTTCGCCTTTGACAATTACATAGAACGGTGTGGCTGCAAAATGTAAGACGCAAAATACTGACTAGAAAGTAAACTTAAGGATTTTATCTCAGAAAATACCATAATTGTATAAAAATCCATACAATTCGTATTCCAAATTTTAAATTACTCACTGAATTTTCAAATTATAATTTGTAAATAATTTTACATTTAACAATTAATTAAAACCCTCTGATTACTGTTTTAAAATAAGTTGGTATTTATGAGTTGCATAAATACTGCTCTTTGCTATTACACTAAAAAAAACAGCTGATTTCTTTGTTGGACACAACACTACTTGTTTTCTAGATATTTCCCTCATTTATTAGAAGTGGAACTTGACTAAGTCAAAAACGTTTGGAATCATTTCGGATATAAATCAACTTAAATTTATATTTAACAAATACAAAAGAAATGTCTGTACGTCATGATTGGTATCAATCGGAGACCAAAGTGGTCATAACGGTGCTTCTGAAAAATGCTTCCGAGAAGAACTACACCGTCAAAATTGAGCCGCAAGACGTTCATATGGCAGCGGATGGTTATGAACTGCAACTTCGACTGCTCCACCCTATTGTTGTGGAACGGTCCTCACACAAGGCATATCCTTCCAAAGTCGAAATAACCTTGGCCAAAGAAACTGGCATACGCTGGGAGAATCTTGAGCAGAAGGTTGAGACTGCGGTGGCAGTACCTCCATCACGACAGGTGAAGAACTGGGACCGTCTAGTCAGCGAAGAGGAGAAAATCGACGAGAAGGAGGCAAAAGGCGAGGCAGCCTTGAATCAGCTTTTTAAGAAAATCTATAGCTCATCCACACCGGAAGTTCAGAAGGCTATGAACAAATCGTTTTCGGAATCGGGCGGCACTGTCCTAAGCACAAACTGGGATGAGGTGGGCAAGGATAAGGTTGAAATCAAACCGCCAGAAGGAACCGAGTTCCGTGAATGGGACAAATAAGCCAGACAGGAATATTCATAAATGCATAGACTATACACACACACTCATGCATCCACAAACGCATAATTTAAGTAATATAAAGAGAACAATGCAAGTGACACGAGATAAAAAAGATGTACTGATAATAACATATTAAAAACATTTCATTTATTTAAAATAAATTCGAGATTTAACTTTGCAACTGTTGTTTATAAAAAGGATTTTTTTTAAGGGAATTATTTGGTTCTGGGGACTATCTATTTCGTTGCCATAGGTATATTATTTTATTATGGATATTCCTTTCATTTTGCTTTCGGTGCGACTAATTTCCCTGGTAATCATAAAAATACACTAACACATGTGTGGGAGGAGGCTTGAGGGAAATTGTTGGGGGAGGAGGCTTGAGGGAAATTTGTAAAGAACAAACAGCTGATCGATAGCCGGCGATGTGCGACGACAACGCACAAACTATATTTATTTTTATACCAATTTAATTTTTTAAAATTAAAATTAAGCAAAATGTATCAAAACCTGGAGGAGCACAATCGTCTGGTTAACAAATATCTTAAGATATTCTTCGTCGTGGCGCTGTATTGGTGAGAAGATGTTACAGATACATTACAGTGGCAGATACATTTTTCTAACACGTTGCATTCTCGTTGCCCAGGTGCACTTCCATACTGACTGTTTTCGTGAACAAGCACCTGTTAAGCAGCGATACAGTAAATTTGGGTGCACCACTCTTTATGTCCTGGTATCAGTGCGTCGTTTCTACCATCATTTGCTATTCTGTGAGTCGTCTCAGTCGAAAGTATCCAAGTGTATTTACCTTTCCAGAGGGTAATCCTCTTGATATAGATACATTTCGCAAGCTGTTGCCTTTGACGGTTCTATACACGCTTATGATCGGTGCGAATAATCTATCCTTAACCTATGTTACTGTGGCTTTCTATTACATTGGACGCTCGTTGACAACAGTCTTTAGTGTCGTTCTGACCTATGTAATATTGCGACAACGCACTAGTTTTAAGTGTTTGCTGTGCTGTGGTGCTATCGTGATTGGTTTCTGGCTGGGCGTGGATCAGGAAAGCCTAACGAAGGACTTCTCATGGCGTGGCACCATCTTTGGTGTGCTCAGTTCTCTGGCATTGGCCATGTACTCTATCCAAACGAAGAAAGCGCTTGTCCATGTTAACCAGGAGATCTGGCTGCTAAGCTACTACAACAACCTTTACTCAACAATACTCTTCTTGCCATTGATTGTTCTCAATGGCGAGCTGAGCACAGTCATTGCCTATCCGTACCTGTGGGCCGGCTGGTTTTGGGCTGCCATGACGCTGAGTGGATTTTGCGGGTTTGCCATTGGATTTGTCACAGCTCTGGAGATAAAGGTAAGTGACTCACTCTTCGCCAAGCATGTACCATTATCAAACTCTAGCATTCTCTCCCCCCTTTCATGCCATTGGCTGATTACAGGTTACTTCACCGCTTACGCACAACATCTCCGGCACGGCCAAGGCCTGCGCCCAGACAGTTATTGCCACGCAGTATTACAACGATGTACGCTCGGCTATATGGTGGACCTCGAACGTGGTCGTTTTGCTAGCGAGTGCCGCATACACACGCGTGAAACAGTTGGAAATGTTACAGCAGCATCAGCAGCGAAATGCGGCAACAATGAAGGCCTAAAAACGATTCCCAAATAATTCTAATGTATTTATAAATTTACAAACTGACAACTGCATGTGTATTCTACAATTTATGTGCAACTTCCAAAAATCAATTCTAACCATTTTCTATGTGTAAGTGTCAAAAGAACAAGTGTTAATCATCAAATACCCCATAATTGTCCAAAAACACAAATTTCTAAACATTTTATACGTTTATACTTTATATATATAAAGTACGTCCAAAGACAAAATTGTAGCACGATAAATCAATGAAACAAGATTTGCTGGAAATCTATTAAGATAACTCAGACGAAGTAGTTCGAAAATTAAGAAAGTGTGTGTGCGATTTACGAGAATACTACTGTCGTTCTCAGAAAGATACCAACTTGTCTTTATATAAGTATACGTAATATATTTACACGTATACTTCTTTATAGTGAAAACGTAGAATGATTTAGACATAGTGGCTAGAGTTTAAAGAATATATTCTGACTGCCAGTGCACAGATGGATCCATAAGAGATAAAACTATAGATCTTACAAGGACATAACAACGTTAAAACTAATTTGCTGCGGCTACTTCAGCCTGCTCTACCACTGGTTCCGCTTGCTTCTTGGCATCCCTAGTTGCTTTGGCAGCGCTTTTGTCGTATAGTTCTGGCACATATAAAAATGGATCAATTTTAAGCTGCTCACTGCTGGGCGCACTCTTTAGGTGCACACGCGTTATAAAGCGACCTTCGCGTTTGGGACGCATTGTGTTCACATCCTGCAAAAGAAAGCGTACATTCTCCTCCAGATGCTGTGCATCCATGTCCAGTGTTCCAACGTTGGCCTTTATCAACCCAAAGTTCTGTTGATATTCATCTTTAGCTGCGCTATAGCTAATACCATTGGAAAATTTGGTGATCATTTCAGAAAGATTTACGCCGAGCGTTTCGCTTTTTGGATTTGGAAACTTGCGTTTCATCAGGCCACGTAGAGCAACAAGTTCTGCCAGAATGTTGGGATGTGCAATAATGTACTGATAGTCAGAGAGCACCAGCTCGCCTCCTGTTATATCCTTAATCAGCTCAACGCCACCCACAAGGGATGCGCCTGCTTCCCGAGCCTCTACGATTTCATCCTGAAATAAAGTGTGTCAGCAAAATTTAGAATCTCTACCTACTCCTAATAACTTACATTGCCCTTGGTAAATACTATGATTTTGCGCTCCTCTCCGTGCTCAAACTTATGTGGTATCATGGCCACGCGCTGAAAGTTGTCCACAAATCGTGTTGCTTTTTCACCTTGCATGTTAAGCTCGATTTCCACAGTGAGTGGCGCATTTGGAACATTGTACATGCTGGGATGATGTGTTTCCCGATGGCATTGTATGGCGTCAGTCACCGTATATACAGGAAAACGGTAATAGCGACCCACGTAGACGTCATCTTTAGGCACCTGCTTCCACGAGTCGTCCGCGTGTTTGTCAGCGCGCTTCACATTGATTCTGTGATTAAATATGGTAGTGCATCAAATAATATTAAATTATTTTTTAGTTTTCCACATACCTTTTGTCACGCTGGTTGTGCGGAATGAATCCAACTTTCTTCACCTCCACTTTAACCTTCTTCTTTCGTGCTTTCTCGCGTGTACCTTTGCGAGCCGCATCCGTGATTGCGGTTAGGTGAAGACAGCGCAAAGCCTCGCCCGCTTGTTGGCGCACAGCCAAAGCGCGCATTGACGATAAAAGCGATAGCATTTCTGTTATAATTATTTAATTTATATGTTTATTATATAATTATAAGAAAATCCGGCTGTTCGCCATACAAAATCATAACACAACAATAGAGTGACCAGCCTTCTATCGGTTCTTTGCGAGTGCAATTGTTATCGAAATCGAACAAACACGTAGATATATTGATCGATTTACGTTTATGAGCTAAAAAAGTTTTTAAATTTGTTATTCGATTTATTTTAAATGATTGTAAGGTTTAAACATATTCCTTTTAAGCAGATTAAATAGGTATTTATTTTTCTATATGAGTAGTAAGCTATACTATTTATGCAAATTCCGAGTTTCAAACCAGGTCGGTGACCATAGGAAATTGAGCAAAGACACACAAGTTGAAAGTCAACTGTAAGTTTAACAGAGTGTTATATTTTTGTTGTTGTTTGCAAGCTGTACTCACAGCAAGCGGTAACATTCTGTTAACAATAACATTTCCTTTTAATCACACCCAAAAGTTGGCAACGAAATTTTAAAAAAGTCATTTAAAATCATTTCTAAATTTGTTTTTTAAATATAAACGATGGGACTATCGATGCCAGTCTTATCAGAATTTTTAGGATGTATTTTTGTTCAGGTACAAAATGTTTCTACAAAATCGTTTAATTTGCCATATACAGTAAATTCCATTATTAAAGTATTTGTTCAACTAGTAAATGCTGAATGACGTCAGTATGATTTTAAAAAATAACCCGGTAAAAATGAATTTCGGAAAAAGGAAAACTAAGATTTGATTTAAGATTGAAAATAGGTACGAATAAACAGAATCAGTAAAAACTTGTGCTGGGTGTAGCCTTAAAGAGCATCGCACGCTCGGAGAGCACACGTATACGTTTTCCGACTTTCTCAGTTGCAGGAATATCACTCGCCGTCAGAAATATCTGTGCTCAGAATAGCTTCGACCGACGAACGGCACACAATACGTTTTCCGAATATCACGGCGTGAAAAATCGCGAAAAAATCACCGAAAATTCTGAGGTGGGGGCGCGTTTAGGGGCTGATTATATGCATAACAAAAGTGCAAGTAATAATATATTGTATTTAAATTATGCAAATACTTTGTATATAAGTTTAATTCGTTCGAACAGAGTTAGAAGTGAACAGAAATAAAAAAAAATCAAAAGTTTAAAAATGTGTGTATTCAATGTGGCAACGTTTTCGATATAACATTCTGAAAGTGGCGAAACGAACGCCTAGTGAAAGTAATGGCCCCTCGCATATACAGATGATGTGCCCCACTCGCACACACACACACACACACACACACACATACACACACAGAGGCACACGCACACTTTGTGCACCTTGGGGGCCGAAATTTTGCTCCCTCTCGAGAAAATTGGAAATATTAATTGCGTGTAACCTAAAAATGAAATAATAGAAGTGTGCATACTTCAAAAATGTTTGGGGAATGAGGTGACAGCAGGAGAGGGACGCAGCGTTGGTACGGGAGCAAGGGGACGGGTGCTGGGTGCCAAACAAAAGAGTGTCAGCAATTTATAAATAGTTTACGCCATTGTTTCTATTTATTGTGAATTTATTTTTCTTGCGGCGCGAGTTTTGTGTTCTTTCTTCTCTGGATTCTTAAATCTTTCAAAGTGCATTCGTTCGTTCGCCTCGACTCGCCTCGATCCATTCCGTTCCGATTGATGCTGTTTGTTGACCATACACACGCGTATTGCACATAAATATGTAGATTTTTGAAAACCATATATAATATTATTTTGAAAACTTTTGCACATGTGATTAAACGTGCTAAAATTTCGTTTTTCAAAATTTATTGTTTATTCCGTGTATTTTAAGCGTTACACTTTGAGGCATTTCATATTACCATATATACATATTTCTACATATTTCCACACACACTGGCATGTGTATATACAATACATATGGACGTGTGCTTTTGTTTAAATGTGTGTGTGTGTGTGTGTGAGTGGTCTGCGGACGTTCCACATTTGTCTTCCTCTTTTATAAACAAATTTTTGATTTCGATAATTCGTCGGATATTCTTGTCTTGCGTGCGCTTCTAGTGCCGTTTCTCGCCGAGTAAACAAACAAAGCCCAATTGAGCATCGGGATAGGCGTATGGACACACGCATACACTGCGGACACACTCGCACACAAACACACACGCATAAGTCGCCCAGCCGCAAACGCAGTCACACACGCGCACTCTTGGCATGGATAAGGCGCCGCCGCCGAAACCACGTCGAATGCGACAAAAAATCAATGAATCGCTTGCCTATGAATCCCTGCCAACGGCTCCTCCGGCCATGTGCGGTCGTGCCGATGAGAACATCTTTCAGTTTCCCGCCGTCGCATCGCGCGCACGCAATCTCTCCGCCTCGGCACGGCAACGCGAGGAGAAGGATTTGCCGGTCTGTGAGCATGGAAAGCATAGCTGCAAACACTGTCAACCGTATCGTGCAGATCGGGGCACCATTGAGCCGCTCAAGAATCGCCTTAATTCGGCCATTGAGGCTATGGATCAGTTGACACGCACCTATGCTCTACTCGAGGGACTGCTGGAGCAGAAGCTGGCCACCATAACCGATGCCGAGGAGGATGAACAGGCGGAGGTAGGGCTAGCGGAAGACGAACTGCTGGAAGCGACACCTTCAACTCCTATTCCAAGTATATCACCTGCTGTTCCTTCATTTCCTGCCACACCAGTTGCCACAGTTGATAACGAATTCGAACTCGAACACTCACTGACATGGCTGGAATCGCTACTGGGCACCGAGGTGGTGCCACCCACCAAACAGGGGAAGTTCAAGCGGTAGGTATCAAAGAAATCTATTCAGATCCCGGTCTAAGCTTTTTGTTTTTTCGTAGCATACGGGAGCGAAGCAAGTCCATGATGGAGGATGAGATCAACATTTATTTAAAAGGCGATCGACAACTGAAGATGAGCTCGTCGCGTCCATATCTCCTTCGCCGCCAGAGCACATACAGCGACAACAAATCCAAGGTATCCAAATGGACCAAGGTAAAGGCGGCCTTCAAGTGGGAACGTGCTAATGTGCCGCCAAGCACAAGCCATGATCCAAATGTATTGCTGCCCATAAACATGGAGGTTGAGAGGTAAGATTGCCTCGCAATCCATGTCGGAACGCTCATTGAACTTTTCCTTTGAATTGCAGATACCTTAAGGTGCCTATCAGCACAGCCGGCGGCAGCAGCTCGGCGGATAGCATCATTAGCTCCTCGTCGGGTCACTTTATGAGCGAAACAGGCGGCACACCGGGCACCATCAGCTCGGCCAGTTCCATGGATGAACTGAACATGGAGTCTGGCAGTCGACAAGCTTCGCGTAAATGCCTCGACCCTTTGACAGCTCTGGGCACTATTCTAGTTTCTTTTCCACATTTTTCCTTCAGGTCGACACTCGTCCAAGAGCGAAACCCATCCATCCAACTTGTATGAGGTGGAACTGCGTAAATCGGCCACCGATGAGCGTTTGGATGCGGTGAAACCATCGTTGCCCAGCAAATCTGCATCGAACAAATCGCTGAGACGCTCCAAAGCCTTCTCCGACTTCGAGGTATTGCCTGAGGATCATGTGGCAGACATTAAATCAACGGGTAATCGCCGTAGCAAGCTGCCGCCAAGTCCACTGAATCTTAATCAGGTCTGCAGCGATTTGCCGCAGCTTCACTCGCCGCTCAAAAGTCCCAAGGACGGAAACAATACTCTGCCCCGCATGCGTCACGTCAGTTCGCCGGGTAACTCATCCGTGCCGAGCAGTCCGTCGCGACATTCGGATTTCTTTGGTGAATTCGGTAGGTTGTCTCGATTTTGTTTAAGCTCTGCGTGCTTTTTTCACTGATTTCTGATCTTGCAGAGAGCGAGGATCTGTCCAGCGGCGATACCTCGGAGCCAACAACGCCAAATCGTAAGACAAACCGAAACATATTCGATGAGGTAAATCAACATTATAAACTTCTACAACTCCAACTAGATATGTACTTCAAGGAACGCGGAATCGAACAATCCAGCCCCAGTAAGTCAGTTCAGTTAATCCACTCCAGCTGTTGTTTATATCGTGCTGCTCTCTTACAAGGTGTCCGAGTGGGTAACAGTAGCGGCAAACGAAGCAGCGAGGAGCATTCGCCCACACAGCTGCTGCATAGCGAACTCATGTCCACAGAGCAACTGGAGCAGAATCTGACGCCGCAGTTCAAAAAGAAGCTGCACAAATGGCGGGCCAAACATCAAAATGCCAATTGCTATGCCTCATCCGAACCGGCATCAAGTCCGACAGCAAAAAGTATGAGTGGCGGAGATTTGAAACCGAAAATCGATTGGAATCTCTGGAGTTCGGGTGCATTGAAGCTCGAGGGGCAGGGCTTGTGCGCACTGCCCGACCAAAAGGATTTGCCCGAGAAATTTCAAAAGAAATTGGGTGAGTTCAACGAGCTGGGCTCCTATTGAAGAATTGATTTTATGTCTTCGCTTCATCCCATCAGAGCAATGGAATCGTCTAAAATGCACACCTGGTGGTGGAACCAATTCCGACAACGATTCGCTTAAGCGCAGTTCCAAGCACAATCAGTCCACGCGACGTGGTTCCGATGACGATCGCTGGTACAAGCACAAACCGCACGACAAGGAGAAGTCCGTAAAATGACTGCCCCAATGCCGCATGATACCCTGTACATAGCGTGTGTTTTATTCTTGCAGATTGTCACGACTTAAGGCCATCGTGGCACCAGATCATACGACCAAGAATATCGAGGTTAAGACCTCCGACGGTGAGGTTATGAAATTCGAGGGTATATCACGAAAATTTACCCGCAAACTATACGAATGGGAGAAGGCCAGGGGCATTGGCCCCGAAGCCTCCACGTTTGCGCTTCTACATCCAGGCTACTGTCCCATAGACGTGCACCGCATTAACAAGGAATGCAATAAGGGTAAGATTGCGTAAATTTCACTTGAGGCTCAGCCAAGATCTTACCTTACCATTACAGATAATATATACCCCATTTATTGCATGAATTCCAGCCACTTCAGAGCATTCACCGACGCTAAGTCGATCATTATCGCTGGATAGTGTAGCTCCTAGTGTAAATCAGGCGCAGGTCATCTCGCAACAGGCGTCATCGCTGTCGCTGAACGATGTCAACGAGCTGAAGGATATGGAGGATTGTGCCAACTCGGCTGAGCGACAGTTTAAGAAGTACGACGAGCCTGAGGCCGTCATGGTTGAAGTGGAGGAGCACATACATGACACAGCATCGCCACTGGTCACGGCACATACATTGGTCGAGCAGCAGACACCCATCTACAAATACGAGGAGGTGCAGTGCAATGATTATGTGTAGGTTGAATCGAGTATCTCATTGCCAATCCCAATTTAATGTGTGACATCCGTTGATTCCCATTCAAAAGCAATTCACGACGCGTGCAAAGTTTCGAGTCACACACGAATCTTGCTCCATTGCTCGGCGCACTGAAACGTGCCGACGAACTGTTCTACCAGCTGAGAGAGGCCTCTCCCGACATTATCGAGCATGTCGCTATGCGGGATTGTCAGGCGGCATTGCTGAGCATACGTAGCATTTATCCATACTACTCAAACAATCTGATGAAGCCGAGCGTGCTCAATGCCGTCTCTGATGTACAGAGCGAGCTTGGACGCATCGCTGAGCTGGTTAGTGTCATCGCTGATGAAGCTCATGACATATGCCATATTTTAACGCATTCGTTTGTTGCATTTCAGTGCCTTAAGTCGCCGCTGGACGAGGCGTGTTGCCAGGAAACGATGCAGGAGCGTCACAACGAGTATATGGAAGAACTGCACGGACTCAACGAATCGCTGCTCTTCCTTAAGCTGAGCATACGTAAGTTCTGGCAGAACTACTCTCGCGGCAGTAGTTAAACCCTTGCCTACTTTCATTCTTTAACAGAGGGCGGCTCGAATCGTTATCCTCGCGATATTGTGCCGGACATCAATATAACGGGCGAGGATGGGCAACAGCTGATGGAGACAAGCTCGTCGTATGCCACTTGTGATGCCTCGAGTCGTGATCATTTGACGCTGGAGGAACACAGCGCCGCCTCGCCGTCGCCCATGGAGCACGAGACCGAAACGAGCACCACCACCGGCACACTGTGCCGCTCCAGCGTGCTGGTGAACTCCAACAATGCAGCTAAGAAAAAGCTACGACTGCGTAAGATGGGTTCGCGGCAGAATAGCAAGACGGAGAGCGATAGTAGTGATGCGGATACGCAAAGTGTGCTGGAGACACCGCGTCGCATGCGCCGCAAGAACTTTCGGCTCAAGCAGCGCTCCCTGGACGACGACTTTCGTCTGGGTCCATTTCCACCTGTACAGTCTGCGGCCGAGGCAGAGGACATCATCTGCAGTTCACTCAAGGTAAAGCCGGGCGAACGCATCGAGGAGCTGCAGAGCATCGCCAGTAGCAGCTTCCCGCTGCAGCCACAACAGCCGCAGCTGGCCAAGCCAATTGGATTTGTGCCGCCACCGCTGCCGGAGCTGCACGAGCGCAGCTACAACACCAATGCCAATGTATTTGTGAAAACTAAGCGAAAACTTTTCACTACCGTCCTAGAGCCTAATGCCGCCGACGGCATCGCGCTTATCGAAAAGGAGTTAGAGAGTCCAACGCTCAGTGTGGACGAGGCGCAACCGGTCAAGTGCAAAGTGACAACGCCACGTCCACTTAGCCTGTATACATCGATCAGTCTGGAACGTTTGTTGCCACAGCATCCGCGTGAGGAATTGCAACGCTCCCTGAGCCTGGATGCACTGCGTCGTGTCACGCTGACTGTACGACCGCCTCTGGCCAGCGATAGCATAAAACGTCTGGCACGCTCGAAGCGTCAACTAGCTCCAACGCCATTCCCACAGGTGCCTCCGCGACGCGGTCATCTCTTCAAGAAGAACTTGCTGCACAAGTCGCAGAGCGCCACCGTTAGCAAAAACATCGAACACAAGATTGCCAAGACCAGTTCGGGTTCGACAGTAAGTGGTGCCTCTCCTAGTCCATTACCCACTCCCATTGTTACGCCCATATCGCTGGTGCTTCCCAATAAGCTGGATAATACGCTACCGCGCATACAGCGCAAATGGGAGGGCAAGGGCAAGGCTCTGCTAACACCCACAAAGCCCAAGCAATTCGAATTTCCTGAACCGGAACGACCGGCTACGCCACTCTCGGAACGCGCACTACGCTTGCAACAGGCCAAGGCGCAGTTTCTGCAAAGTGCTCCGGTTACGCCACGGCAGGAGAGCTCGACACCTAATGCCCTGGACGAGGCAACGGTGCTGCACAAGAGCGTCAGCGTGGGCAGCATGCGTGGAGACACGACGGAACAGTCGAAACTACAGCTACGGGAGGAGGCGACAACGGATCAGGAGAGCATCAGCAACTGCAGCGCCTACGACAGCCTACCCCGTTCGGTTAGTCGCTCGGGTCGCATCTCCAGCAAGCTTGGCTTTGCCACGCTTGCCTCCAAGCTGCGTCGCGGCGGTAAAAAGCCCAAAGATGCAGCTACTCCTGCACCCAGTGGCAGTGCTCTCTCCACACTCTGTCGCCAAACGCTGCTTGCCGATGTGATTGCATTACCCACGCCGGCAGATCGACCTCCGCTCAGTCCCGGTCGCAATGTGCACAAGTCGCAGAGCTCACCACAGGCGGCGACAGGATCGAGGCATGTCACCGGGACCAATAACTGCGAGGGTATTAACAAATCTCTCAGCGAACAGTATGTGCGCCAGCTCAAGGAGAGCGACGTCTAGTCAGGCGATGTTATCGTCCTACATCTATAAGCCTAGATCTAAGCAGGAATGTGGCAACCGAAGAAGGGAAATCATCCCATGACATGGCACAGTCCAAAGCCCGAGTTATCGAACCTTAGCTAACGAAAGATCGTTTAGAATTTGTTTTTGTATTTATTCTTGTATAATGTACCATAATCCATGGCCTATATATATATATATATGCCCGATCCTTATCAACAATACGCGTCATTCTTATCGAAAATCAGCAAAACTATCGACGTCGTCATCATCATCCTCTTCAACATCATTCTCATGTGGTATTTCCTCGGGCACACCTCCAGTATTCCAATAACGTTCCTCCTCCGGCTTGGTAAACTCATACTCGGGCTTGTCGGTATCCACGAAGGTAATGCATGTGGTCAGATTCTGTGCCGTTTCCAGCATTTGGGGTATACTATCGGCAAACTGCGTGCCACATTGCAACGTCTGCTGCACTGCTCCGGGCAACTGATGGTTCACCTTATCGTAGCCGGCAATTCCTACCGCGATAATATCGTGCACCCGACGCAGTGCACTCAAGAGATTCAATGTGCCTGAGAGTATTTTACCCATAATGCTCTGTTTGCCCATGATCTTCTTGTAGATATTCACCAAATCTCGCACGCAACGTTTGATTTCCTTGACAGATGCCACCGTCTCGTTCTGAATGCTCAAAACCAGTCCCATGGTGTAATTGTAGCAATCGACACCTCCATTGATGGCATGCAGCACCTCGGTGAGCTGAGGTACATGAGAGTAGCCGCAGTAGGCTGCCTGCGAGCCACGTCCCCAGTAGCCCCAAATGGTTTCCAGCGCAGCAATGGCGGCCAACACAATCTTTGGTTTGTTGAGTGCGAGAAGATTGATTTCCATATCTATTGCACGTTTTACCAGCTCATCGATGCCCAACTGTGCCTCGTCCAGTACTTCCTGCATAATATCTTGCAGATCCTGCAGTTCCGCCTGCTGCTGAAGACTGAGTTCGCTACTCGACAAGGAGGGTATTAGTTCCGCCAAGGTTGGCAGCGTTGTGTCGTAAACTATACTTGGCTTATAGCTCATGTGGTCGGCGAACTGTGCCCGGAATTCCTCAAAGGCTTGCATAAATCTGGCATCGGGTGTAGGCAAATTGTCCAACTCCTTTGCGCTTCCATCGGCATTCTGCAGATGCAAATTGTAAAGATAATCGTGCTGTTTCTGCAGCTCCAAATAGAAGGGACGCAAAGCAGCCACTTCGTCGTTGGATAGTTCCAATTGCAAACGTTGTTGTTCAAGCAAATCGAGTAGCTCCCGGTGCGCCCAGGCATTGCAACTGAGCGAGGCCAGCGACAGCAGCACCAATACGATTTTCAACATTTTTCCGCCGCCTCCCATGAAGTTCGAAATCCAACTGGAGGGTATATTTTTGTAGTCCATGCGCTTGAACTCTTATTTAATTCCGCTATCTCGGTTGCGAGCTATAAACACAATGTTATCGTGGCCACACTTGGATTTTTTTAAATGCCAACGGCCCGATTAGATGACGCTAATCTCTTTTATAACTATCGCTGTTCGATTGGAACAACTACAATAGCTAAATCGCTCCGTTCTTGCTAATAAGGTGTAAATACTTACATATAGACGGGTTGTGCGTAATATAATCACTGTGACATAGAGATTTTATATGATCATACTACAGAGAGATCTATCTGGACTTCCAACAATCATAACTTTATCAAAAATTATACGAAAAAAGGATCCAAAACTTTGGAATTTGGCTCTACGTCTTTAACGTGAGTGGCCTACGTAGATAGTATATTATAAAGATTTACGAAGATATACAAAAATAGTGAAAACAAAAATAACAAGGTCATGAATAGTGAAAAACTGTTTGGTAGCTGGTGGTGAAGTTACACTTGACTTTTGCTGCTTGTATTGTTAATTACAGTTAGTGCTCAGATTACGTCAATAGAATAGATCGTTGGGAAATACATAAATGAGTCACATATATCTACAACGTAAGTTCATAACATTTGGAAGGGTATAACAAGTACACTCTCATTGTCAAGTAACTGGAGTTGTGATTTACAAAATAATTTTTACAAGGATATATTTAAGTACACTTAAAGATCTTCAGGCCTGCTTCTTAGAAAACGAATTCCTAAGCCAAATTTTGTGAATTCTATGGGAAGAGTAGTAGCAAAAGTGTGTGGTAATATATTTTTGCTCGATTTTTCTCATCATTAAAATTGAAAAACTGTGTAGATCTCGTGTTCTGTCATTATCGTGCGATGCAGCAGACTGAGCAAAGGCACGAGCAGTGCTTATATATGTCAGTTCCATATCGGAGCGATCAGTAATAGAAACTGAAACATCATGAGCATCACACTGGGAATATTCAGCTTAGTATTGCTCGTTTCGACAGTGAGTACGAAATGTGGGACTCACCTGAGACTAGCCCTATTTGATATACTATTTCTTCGTATCCTTAGCCAGCTCTGTGTCAATCAAGCAGTAGCAGTACGGAAAGCAATACAGAGACCACAGAATATGGACCAATAACTATGGTGGTCAATCAGTTGGCCGATATGGCAGTCGATGTTAGCGATCAGACGTCTGGACAACTGCAGGAGAATATTGATCGTGCTTTGGCCGGACTAACAGGAAATTTGGAAACCATTTCCACCGATGCCATGTTGGAGTTGACCAACGTTATCGATGAGACCAACGAGATGATCCAGTCGAATCCTGACTGCATGCTAGGCTGGCAGCTGCAGGAGTTCACAGCGAATGTCAGTGGACAGCTGAGCATATGCAGCCTCAGTACACGTCAAATGATTGAAAGTTACCGCGTCGAAGGGCAGTTAGCCATGTCAGAGGTGCAAGGTTTTGTGAAGCAAATGACTCGATTGCCAGCACTGTGTCGGGAACAGGCTATGGACACGGCACTGGTACCACTAAACGCATTGGGTCTAGATCTAAGCAGCGGCAGCAACGGCAACTCTTGTTTTCTTGAAGGCATAACGCGTATCAATCAGGGATTAGCTCAAGCCATGCACCGGGCCTCGTTGCTGTTGGTACGCACGCGTCAGTTGTCGCAGGCACAGATGAGCCAAGTGCAGGAGTGCAGCACCGCAACAGTTCGCCAGGTCACCGAGTATCTGAGCGAAATGCGCGCCAATTGTAGTATTTGAATGCAGTTAAATTGTAGTTAAGCTTGTAGTTAAATTTTCGATTGTTGCAGCTTAAGCAAATAAATATGCACAATTTATGCACCCAAAGGATGTGAGCGGGCAGGATGCGCTCTTGTGTGTCCTGCGTGCACATCGCTTATGCATGCGCATAAGTCAACAAAAGCGAATTGCAAACGAGACGAATTGACATTTATTTGACAAGTTTTTGATTGATTTTACAGCTGCTCGTTTTGCATGCGGTTCATTTCGTTCAGCGGAGAACACATTGTGTGGGACTCAGTTCGCAAACGATAGGCGCCTAATCGCAACAGTTCATTTATCGAACTAGCTTAGTATCGGTATTTTCTCACTCTCTCTCGCTGTCTCCTTTGTCCAATTGGTCAATGGGCTTTGCCGACGACACGTGGCAAACACACGAACCGAACACACGAACGAACACTAAGAGAGGCGATAGCAACAACAACAACAACGCGAGAGGCAACAGCTGGCCGTAGTAGGAGAAAGAGACAACGTTAGCTGGCGAACGTCTTGCTCGTTGCTCGTCGTGCCTGCATTTCCGCAGTGAGGCAAATTATTTTGACCTGCGCCGAGTACACTGAGAAAAATTAAGGTGTGCAATGTTAGTTTGTATTTATACAAGTATATTTTCAGTTTTGTTTTGTTTTTTTTTTTTTTAACTGTTAGCGCAAACTAGAGTCACTCGAAATTGCTCTTAATTTTCTGGCAGTGTATACGGGGCCAAATTTCCTACGACTTTTGTTTTTTGACTCAATGGCGCAATTTTACCCAGTCAACGGCGTCTGAATTTTATCTTATTTTAACTGCTTGTAACAGTTGTTGTTGATGATCGCGTTATTGCCAGAGTTGTTGTTGCCGCCGCTGTTGCACAAATGCTGTGATACCCAAAATAAGTGAATACGAGATCTACTCCAACATCTGTTGAGCATTTTCTAGACAATCAACCCGGTGTAGCTGGTGACGGAAGGCGCGCGATGTTACTCTAGGTTGCAAAGAGATTAGCGTTGGAAAAAAATTGGAAAAAAAAGCAAGGAAGGAGGAGGCAGTGAAATAGAGAACTTTGGGCGCAGCTTCTTCTTTTCTAATAGATCACTGTGATTGTTATATAAATATTCTGTCGTTTTCAATGCAATAGTTTCAGCAAATCTTTAATTCTTGTGATCTACTCTACAAGACAATCTGTGCGCATCTTTTCCTTCTTCACTTTTCTCTCCAGTCGCTTTGGACAACAATGTATTTATTATTAATATGATTTTAATCATTTTCACCTTGGAAGCCGTTTTGGCTCATGCTAAATTAGAATTTTGCGAGATCGACCGGCTACCTATTACGTGTTTCGCTTTAGCTTTTATGATCTGAGCTTGACTTAATTTTGATTGATGCAGTTGCCGAATCGTTATGATATATGATATATTTATATTCCCCCGCCCAGGGGCAACATCTAGTAGTTGCCTACTAAGTGGAGCGGCTTCTACTATACTATGTGCCACTTGAGGTCGCTTATGGCACCAACTGGCGCGTCTTCGGAGCCGCAACACAATAAGAAATTATCATTATTATTATTATTTGCCGTTCGGTTCGGCAGTTCGGGTAGGAGATGTGCGAGGGTTGCGGTGCGCGGGGTATGAGCCGCGTGGCGTGCGAGTGAAAGCCTGCCCGAAAAGGACTAACGTCCACGTCTGCCACTGGCGGTTAGAGCGAGACAGTGTGCTGAGTGCAACATATGTTGTCCTGGCCAAAAGGATCGCTCAGAACAAACGGACGGCGCATGCCGTCATCTGGTGCTACTTTGACTTCGAAATTGGGTAGCATTTGCCGTTGCCTACACTTCTGCTTCGGTTTCCCTCCCGGTTTTCTTCTTTTTGTCTCTCTTGTCGCTGCTTCGGCATTTTGCTGCACTCGAAACAGCCAAACCATTTTAAGGAAGCAGCTCGGCTTCTGCTGCTCCCCTGCAACAGTTTCTGTTGACTTCCGATAAGCACGAGTGCGGCAGAGAGGGAAAGAGGCAGCAGCCACAGAGCGGGAGCCGGCGAGACGAGAAGAGAGAACAGCAGGATAAACCGCTTAAAGGATACCAGGATATGAGCAGCAGTGCGCCAAGACAAATTGGAAAGGGTTGAGGAAAGGTTTGGCAGAGCAGGAGCGAGAGCGAGAGAGAACGAGTTGAGGTGTGATGCCGACAAGCATACACAGATGCAGCTCAACTCACCTCACTCCGTGCCCAGTTCTGGGTCTCGGCTCCTGCCTGGGCTCAGTTTACAAATCCAAATTGAGACCCAAACTCGCGCGCATGTCCCGCAATGAACACGTGTGCCCCAGCCAAGCAGCGTCAGCTGGCCGCGACAAGGAACAGCAATTGTGGAAGGGGTAGGTCCCCTACAGATCTACAAAATCTTAGAAAAATGGAGAGTAACCAACGGCATTAATAAAATATTCAACCTTTTAAAAGTTTGTATAAAATAATAAAAATATTACTGCAAGTGAGGAAATAATATAATAAAATAATAATATCTCTAGGGAAATCTTAAATAAAATGCGAAAGAATAATTCCCCAACTGAAGAGAAGAAGAATAGATATTCGATATAACAACTTTTCACAGTTTTTTTTTTCTCCAAAGGACAATCTTTTTATCTCATGCGTTTGCAAGAAAACTGAAATGCAACTCAAATATAATAAATTGTTTCGATTAATAAATTGCCGACCACAACGGCGCGTAGATAATCCAAAACTATTTACGTAAATCGTTGTAAACAGAAGAATACAGAACAGGACAAAGAGTGAAAAAGTTAATTTACATTAGAATGCTGAAATATAGAAATAAATAATGAATTTAGTCTACGCAGACAAATGTTAAATTTTCCAGATCGCGCAATTCAATTAGAGAATCGCCGCAGAGTACAAAAAATTGAGCAATAAAATTGGATTTGGTTCACGCAAATTCAATGCATCAAAAGGAGCCGAGGGAGCGAAGGGCAGAGAGAGTGAGATGGAGGGAGCGAGAGAAGAAATAGAGCAATGAATCTAAGCAGGACCTTTGCAGTGGGCAATAAAATGCTTGTCTCCAGGTCCTCGAAGCAGATTTCCACATTCTATTTCGATTTTGTTTCCAATTTCGTGTCATAATGTGTTGTAAGTAGTTGCCTTTGTTTTCTGCGCACGCACAAAGGACCTCGCCACGGGAACGCGGCACTGTGTTCTGTCTATTGTTCGATCTGCGCTCAAGGACCTTCTTCAGCAGTGCGAGAACACCCGCGCGGTTCTCAGGCATTGCTCGGCTGCTGTTGCAGTTGCGACCGCAAGTTGACTCGCTGACCACCAACATAAAATGTTGACAGCCGGAACACGCCTCTAAAATATTGTGCCAGCTCCGACGAGTCCTTGTGCGGTCCTTCTCGATCCTTGGACGTCGGGCGCTCGATCCCTTCTTGAAGCGATCAATGCACCAATCAATTGATTGCCCAACTTTGACAGTTATGAGCTGTTCTTCCAACGTAATCACATTGCGCGCGGTCCATATCTTGATTTTCCCTGAAATCGCCATCGGGTACACTTGCCAAGGAATTTATTGTTATTGACATTTTACTCGGGTGGAATCACACGGATTATATCTACTAATTGCACAATCGCCTAGCGCCGCTTCTTTGGCGGCATCAGGCGGCACATCCTTGATCAGCCCGTTTATATTGCCAATCACTCATGATTTGGATTCGTTGTTGGGAACAACGCAGGGATCAGACTGGGATTAGACAAGCTAATGATTTTTGGGCAATACAGGTATAGTTGATTTAATTTGAAGATGTTTTTGATAATATAATCCTTATCAAATCGGAATTTCAAGATTTGTACTACTTGTACGACTTGTACTACTTTGATTGTTTTATTTTGGCTTAACCCTTTGCAGCTCTATATTTCTTTGATCTGCTGCCAGACAATACTTACGATAATTCCAAGCAGAAGCCCCACACTCAGCCGATCATTTAGGCACAAATGGCCTGGAAAATCACGACGTGCAGCGTCGCCGAAGGTGATAAAATTTCGCACATTAATACTTAATTACTTGAATAATTGGGGCCAAGGGATTAAGTTCACACGCAGTGCGCGTTGCGCGGGTTTTGCAGGTGGTTTGCAAAAAAAAAAAACAAAACAGAAACAAAGAAACCACAGCCACAGCTACAAAAAGGACGAGAAAAAATCACAAGCAAAAAGGGGGGGGGGGTGCAAAAAGAGGAACGAAAAAACCAAAATTCCTTTAGCCAAAAGTTGGCCGGAGGACAAAACCGCTCGAACTGAGGCCACCACGCCACCGACGACGTTTCAGCTGCTTTGTTGTTGTTGCTGCTGTCTGCTGAGCTGAGCTTAAAGACAAAATATGAGCGCACCCTGCTCGCATTTTTCACACGAAATCCTGATTAATAAATATATAAGTACCGAAATTTAACTGATAATTTGAAAAGTCGTCAACCTGAGCTGAACTTGGCAGCCAGTGGACTGCGGACCATGGACGTAGGACAGAGAGATTTCATGTGGAGTCTGCGCGATGCGAAGCTCTGGCGGTGCCCAATTACAAGCAAATGAGCTGGAAAAGTGTATCAAATAACGTTCAATACGAACACAAAATTACAGACCAGACCAGAACAGAGAAGAATCTGCAGTGAAATATCTCGCAGACTGCGTTGATCTCGCTCACTCTCGCGCTCTCTCACTTTCTGTCCCGCTCGATTCCCGAACTCAACCGTCTACCATCTTAACGTGACAAGCCGATGGAGCTGGCGATGGCTTGCGTGTGGCAATTTCAGTTAAAAAATACAGCTACATTTTGGCAATTCGAAGTTTAATACCCTAACCAGACAGTTATAGTGATAGTATAGATATAATTCGTAAATGATTTCGAATGTTATGGGGACTTATCGAAAGTTTCAAGACTATATCATCAACTAAACAGTCCATATTTTTATCATTTATTTAAACTTCCCCCAGAGAGTATGTCTTCGTTTGTTTTAATTATACCGAGATTTCTACTGAGGGTGGGCTCTTTTTTTCATGGCCTGCATCTTTGGTAGCATCTTTAAGTTTTTGTTTTGTTAATTTGATGCCCGAGCCTCCGAAAATTGTCAAAAAATCAACGTCGACTTTGATTTTTGATGCACTTTCACTGCCCGTGCTGTCTCTCCGTCTCTCCGCCAGCCTGTGCGTCCTTCGCTCGTCGACTGCAGCGTGAGATACTGGACTCAGGTTGGGTATTCTGTTAAAAGGCTTTTGGCCTGCCACCTACTTGGCTTGGGCCAGAAGTCAGTCAACTGTGGCCGGCTAATTGAGTTGCCCAGCCGAGCGATCGCTCTGTAGGCCGTGCGAATTATTTGTTAAGCACTGTAACGGTTAAATCTGTAGCGTAATCGGAGCTACTGATTGATGGTTCAGTCTCAGCCTCAGCCTCAGTCTCAATCTCGATCCGAGCCGAGTAGCGTAGCAAATCTTTGACTAATTGCCGCACCGAAGCGAAAACTTCCCTAAACAAACGGCAAACCATAATTGGATATTTGAGTGCGTGCTCTTAACTTTCCAGTACCGCTTTGCCAGGTATGGATCTTTCTCTCGCAGGCCGCACACAATGCGGAGCTGCGTGGGCGTGCCCGGCGTGATTTGGTGTCGCTAATTACAGACTCGGCATTTAACGTAGCCCGTTTTATGGCTTAATAATTGCAATCATTTGGCTTGGACTAACAGCGAGCTGAGCCCACACACAGTTCCGTTGCACACGCGACCAGAGGATGCGGCGGACGCCGGACGTGGGCTCACTTTTGGACTGCATTGCAGTCGTAGCTCTTTGGTTTCTGGCCAGGATTCACATCAATCAGGCAATCGTCGTTTTTTTTTTCTGGTTTCTCAATGGACCAGACAATTACAAACATATATATGTTTTCCCGGTTTTTTCGTGCATTGCGCAACAATTAAAGGATCTGCGTAAAATGTTCACACAACAATGCCAAAATAAGGTGGCGGCGGAAACGGAAATCCCTTTCTACTACACGTATGTGCACTTGAACACATACAAAAAAAATAAAACTGTTGCGGTTTAGCTGCGTTTTTCTACAAATTTTTAATGGTTCCTTCAATTGCCTGAACTATCTGGGCATCTTTTGTCAGTGAGAAAGAAAAGATCGAATAAAAAGTGGAGAAAATAGCAAGTAAGAAAGAACGCAAAACCGCAGGGCAAAGCAACACGTGTATATCAGATAATTGATTTTTAATTTTTTTGTTTTTTTTTTAGATAAATAAAAAATTATACATCTGTAAGATTTTCAAGCATTTCCTTTTTTATACAGCCTATTCTTAAACTGAACTTAAATTTAGTAGTGACGCTCCATATAGAAACCTTCAAATATACGAACCTATCGCATAATAAGCCGCTGAAAGCGCAATCAAGCATTGAGGAAAGAATTTCCAAAAGTTTTAAGGACAGCTTAACCACCAATTCGATCTTAAGTTATCGCACTTGCCACACTAACTCGCAGCCCAATTAGCTGTGAGCTTGTTAAACTACTCGAGCTCTCGAACGAATACCAAGTCCTGTCTGCCCCATGGGGACGCTAATAAGAAGTGACAAATTGATGGTGTTAAAGCTCATTAACTTGTTTAACGCAGATACAGATATACCATAGCCGTGGAATAAAGACTGTCAGTGTATCATAATGGGGCAAAGCGAAACCCCAAAAACCTCAAAATAAAGCGCGCCAATTATCGACATGACAAATTTTCGGAACATTAATTCTTTTTACGAAAAGTCCACAAAATATTGTGAGGATAAGGGTGATTGGGATTACGAGACGAGATGAAAAAGCGAACGAGAATCTCGAAACCGCTTCAACAAGCTGGGATCTGTGTGCAACTGCAACCTGCAACTTGGAACTTGGAACTTGGCCCTGCATGTCGGGTCGAAAGCATAATAATACGTGTTAATAATGCTCAGGCAAGCTGTCTATAAATTGACAAAGACATGCAACACTCCGACCGGGGGACTGGGGACGATAGGCTCCTTCCACTGCTGCAGCGGCGGCATTGCCAAAAGCTGTTGCTGCTGCTGCTGCTGCCGCTGCTGCCGGTGCTTGGGGTCGGTTCCCATTCATGAATTCTAACTAATTGTATTGACTCGAAAATGGAAGCTGGATCGAATCTGTGCAGCTGCACAGCGATCGGAACGTAGCTCGGTTGCACAAAGCCATCCCCGGCCTGGCAGGAAGATGCCCCAACTCAGTTGAAATCGAAATGCAGCTTTTGTTGTTGTTGTTGTTGCTGTTGCTGGTGTCGTGGCGAGCTAAACAATTTGTGTAATTGACAAATTGACGGCCGACGCTTTGTGCGGAAGCGTTCAAAGCCGTAAATTGTCGCTAACAAGAGAGCGCAAAGGGTACACGGATTTTGCAGCAGGAGCAGCACAGGATACGGGGGCTACTCTTATAATTGCCAGTTTCTTTCTCTCACTCCGTCTAGCGAATTGCGCGGGAGACGCCCGCGAACGTCGCGCGAACTCTCTAAATTAAGTCATTAACAATTTAACGAACCCCAAATCGAAGCTAACTAATTATGTGAATTTCCTACGCTTTTCGGGCCGAGCTTTTTGGATACGCCCGAAACGCACAAAACAAACAAATGAACGGAAGAAGTAGAAAGAAAACAAACCCAACCAAACGCTGCTCACGTAACCATGTCCTGTCGCGCCTCCTCGACCGCTCCATCGCTCGCTCACTCGTACGCCTACAAGCGCCCCAGTTCCCAGTGCGAATCTCGGTGCGATTCCCCGGTGCGTGGTGGCAACCGATCGTCAGGCCGCGCGCTATCAACAAATTGGTTTTGGATCTTCCGACTGATTGAATCGCCGAGAAGCTGCGAACTCTACAGGTCGCGGCTTAACCCAGCTTAAGCTTAGTCTGAGCCTTTGTCGGTTATCCAACAAAAACGATCATCAATCGAAGTTCGCTTTAAACGATTTGTGAGTGGCGCTCCATTTTTTGTTTTTTCTTTTTTTTTTTTTGCTTTCGGGACTGCTGAAAACCGTTCGGCCCCACACTTAACTTAATTTGGCAGCCACACTCTGGCGCGTCGCGGCATATAATCATCATCGGCACAATACGCAGCATCGGTCTTGCCCGACAACGCGATTGAGGGATCACTTTTCGCGTATTTGTTTTGGGTCATCGACTAATTTCGTCGAACTGTCTGCAAATTGATCGCGAAGCGCCAAATCGATCACCTTGCTTCTCATACTTATAATAAAGTTGAATTCAATCCGCGCGCGACTATGCTGCATGTGTGTGTGTGTATATGAATGAGAGAGAATCAGACGAACTGCAACGAAAGGTGCAGTCGAGTTAAGGTAACTTACTTATACTTTATCGATCCAGTTCTTGTTGCAGAGGATTTGGTAAAACTCTGAGAAATTCCAATACAAACAGAACTTATATTGTTATCAGTTTTTCGAAAAATATAATAATTACTTCAGAATAAATACTTTAATAGAAGAAAGTGAGGACTGTGAGTTGAATACGCAAACTGCCTTCATTGTAATCAGCATAGAGAGCATAAAAAGTCTTGTATTTTCATAAAAGTCCAACGAAAGTAGCAAGAAATTGCTACTATAAAAATTAAGATGGTAAATTAGGGGAATCCATTGATACAATTAAAAAAGATATTTAGTTTTATTAGATTATTAAGTTAAAAAGGTTGTTCAATCATCGTTCAGCTTTACAAAAAATTATACAAGAAATAACGTTATTTTTATTTGGTGCAATTAACTCGATCTACGATTAGTCTAACCGTATAGGAAACAAAAAACGTGTCAATCGAATTTGGCATACCCAGTACCATATTGAACAAAACAAGTCAAGTTTGTGCACAAATTTGCCACATATAAAACATAATGTGTGTTTTAATATATGCAGTGTCAAAGTAATAAATAGTATGACTTCATTATTCAACAATTCGTTTCGTTTATTTATTAAAAATGACAAATTTTAAGATCGCTCTATAAAAACAAGAGCCGTTCTTGGCTCGAATTCATTTCAGCACAGTGTTTTGAACAGTCTACAAGTATGTTTGCTAAAAATGTTGTAATTTTCTTATGTGTGTTTGAATTCTTTGGCAGAATCGTAGCTGCACCCACTATCAATAATAACGGAGAGATCTCTGAACGCATTTCAAACAACTATCCCAATAAAAAGTGTTCTCCGTCGAAAAGTGATTACGTGTTCACGGATTTCTACATTGAAATTGATTCAAATCGATTTCGTAGGCAAATCCTTGTGCCGAGAAGGAATAAGTTTGCAACAAAGTAAGTTTTATTAAATTCAGAATTTGAAAAGTAGACTAAAATCCTAAATTTTCGATAATAGCTTTTTTTAAGCTCAAACAATTGATTCAAATGAATGAAATGCAATTTTTCAGGCCACCACGAAGAATGCCTTTAAAACTTGTCGGAACTTGAACACTCCTGAACAAAATGATAATATCCGAAATAGTTCAACTATTGGTGGTTTTTGGGAAATGAAAAAATTGTGTTGTCTTTGATTTTATATTTCTTTTTAGTATATAACTAAATCATTGTCTTCCATTTAAACAAATAAACTAAACTATGAACAATACTTAGGTAATAATTTACTACTGGGCACTAGCTGGGGTTCTATATACAGGACAAGGTACAACATTTGGCAATGGATAGAGGCGAGTCGCGCCACTGTGATAGGTTTAGCGCAGCAGATCACCCAAGGCAGAGATGTAGGTCTGGGCCATTTGCAGCGTCTCGTGCTTGGACAGTTGACGATCATTGCCCAGACAAGGCAGATACTGACGCAGTCGATCGAATGCCTGATTGAGGTTCTGCATGCGGCGACGTTCCCTTGCATTGGCTGCCAGGCGACGTTTACGCTTGACCACGGGCGAGATTTGTTTGTTGCGTCGCCTCTTACCAGCACCGGCGCCAGCAGCAGCATTCGCATTTGCAGTGGCACCATCTTCGCTGTCACCATCGGCCAGGTCGAAGGAGCCTTCGTTGCCATCGGCCTCGAAATCATCGTCGAATAGCATCATGTCGTCGTCATCTTCGACGCTGTCGTCGAATAGCGCTGAATTATCGAAATCGAAATTCTGGAAGTCATCGGCATACAGATTCACACCGGAGCTGTTGCACTGGTTGGCGGGCGTGGCTGTCTGTGTGGTGCTCTCTGTGACGGTTGCGACTTGCTGATTCTTTCGAGTGTAGCTTCTTTTGGGCTTTGCAGCAGGAGCTGCTGCTGTTGTCGCGGTTGCTGTTGTTGCTGCGGGCAATGTCTTGCAGGTACCCACATTGGGTGAGCCCATTATCTCTAGTGCCGGCTGCGCCACGGGTTGCGGCATTGGCTGCTCCAGCGGCAAGGCAAACTGCTGTGCCACCGCCTGTTGTGGCAGAGCAGTGCAGCCATTATTGTAGATGGTATTCAGATCAACATACTCGGGACTCTCGGAACGATGGCTAGCTGGCGATGATGTGATCCAGCCATCCGAGCTGGCTTGCTCGAAACTAATGAATCCATTGGTCGACAAATAGTTACTCGTATTGGCCAACGTATTGCAATTGATCTGGTAGTGTGTCATGCCGGGATTATAGGCCGCCATGGGATTAAAGTAGGGCTCCGTTGCGCCTCCCTTAAAGCCCTGCAAATCCTCGGAGGTCTTGTAATAGTAGCGATAAATCTCACTGGACGACATCGTGATAAAACTGTTTGGTAATCAGTAAAAACAAAGTTGAACCGTTCGCTGCGACTGCTGGCGAGTTTCTGACTGAAGACTAATCCTGGCAGCGCTATTTATACGAAAGCAGCACGAACTCACCACCATCGGTGCCGCCTGCAGGTATGTTGAATTGCGCAGGTAAACAAGTTGCCCGACTGCCTAGCAGCCTGCCTGCCAGCCTGCCTGCCCGACCGACTACCTTTTACCTCCGACAGCACGTGCCGCCACAGACGACGAACCAATGGGAGTGCGTGGTAGGTTTCGCTGTTTGCCCTGTTGAGCTTGAGCTGTTGCCGATGCCAGGCAAAATGGCGCTAGAAAATTCGCCTGGGCCTGGGCTGCCTATCGGTGGCAATCTAAAGCCGCTAACAAGATGATTATGGGGTTGAGCGCACGTCCGAAAATGTACCGGAACATGGGGCGGAAATGCAAACAAGAGCCTTTTTAACTGGATTAAGTCGACCACTAAGCGCCGCACAAATTTGCAACAAATCCAAGCTCATATACCGATTGCTGCAACGATTTGTCAGCACAAAAACAAAACGGAAAAGAAAAGAGCAAATCATCTTATCGAACTATCTGAATCGTCGTCGAAGACCAAAGTCGGAGCCGGCAGACTACTACTAGTACTACCTGCCGACACCTTTACAAATTTGCCGCCACTGCCTTCGAGCCGAACAGGGCGATTCGGCACGCACTGACCACGGTATGGTATCGCAATGAAAAATCTTGTTTATTACAAGCTGGCGAAAATTTTCCAATTGATATGCCCTAGCTGGAGGGTCCGAAACGGCAACGCCGACGGCGCTAGCTTGTTAGCCAAGCGTCAAGGACACGCTCGATTCCTCGGCGATGAGTACTCGGGCATGTCTAATAAGCGTGCCCGGCGTTAACGAATCGAAATTGTGGCATAGTTAGGTTCACATTTTAGCGCTAACAATTAATCGAAACGTATTTTCAATTTAGTTGTAGCTTCGCCGGTATGAGACAGCAGAACACGGTGGTCCATGGGTTCTGTAGGGGTCCACGGCACGCCCTTGGGATTTCATAATGATTCGTTGGAAATCATAATGCGCAACTGCAACTGAGCGATCCTTTTGATTCTTTGATCTGAGTCAACTCCCGGCGCAGAGGCAGACAAGTAGCACGCCCCAAGCCGAAGTCGTCGTGCTATCTGCCGTGCACATCTTTTGCAGGCGGCAATAAAACCTTGTCAATTAGATAAAAATGTCACACAACAAACCGCACACACACACGCATGCACGCACAACGCAGTATTTATTGGCCAAACATCCCTCGATTCCCGGTCCGAGTTCGAGTCCTGCTCGTGCAATTTACGAGTGCGTTGCGAGTGCGCATCGAGTGACAGTTGCACAAGTGACGCCTTCGGTTACACCTGCCCGTTGTACGATCGTATCGTCGGCTACCATGTAACCCAATCGACCAACCAACCTTATCGTCTTTCAGCGATGTGAAGGCATCCGCCAACAAAACGTTTGCATATCGATTTGAATTTTATGCGCATTGACAAAAGGCTACAACAACATGGAACACACGTGCTAAGTATAGTAGGAAGAAGGAACCGAAGTCAAAAGAAAAGAGTGCAGCCCCAGAGAAAGGGTTAACTATGCGTAGAGCTCAAATTCGTGTTTTTGTTCTTGGTTTCACTGCCTCACACTCAACCGGCGCCTTGCGTGCCTGTCACTTAACGTTGCCAAGTGATCCCAAAACTTCGACCACTTATAGTCTGCTTAAATATGAACAATACGGCATATACCTCCACGCACACACACACGTACACACGTCTGTGGGTCATACTTTTCATGTCAGTACGTATAAAAATACAACTTGAGTCGGGCCGAGCGTTATCATGTGATGTGGAGCAGCTTCCACAGAGCGCATGCCAATAGCTATTAATAAGCAGCCGTCGCAAAAGAAGTATGCCACTGCGAAATACCCTAAACGCACAGCTGTTCAAGTGGGTAAGCAGAGAATGGTATGTTTTTTTATGCGTATCGGTATCTTGAGGTTATTTCAATTAAATAAAAGAATAAAAGAATGATTTCTATTGATTATCGGGTGCGAAAAGAAGTCGTGGGCGAATTATAAAATAAACTTGCAGAAAAGGCAATATATACAAGTGTTGTCATACAAATTAGCTCTTATATTATTTGAGATAAAGGCGCTCATACAGACTAACATGGCTTTATCGACTTGGCTACTACTAATATTTCAATTGTCGAAGATATCATCATCATATTCATATTGCCAATTTCCTTTCTATACAGCATGCTTAATAATACTCAATCTCGATATTCCTCAACTGCGTCATATTTCATAAAGTAACATTTATACCCAACTTGAGTTAGTTTGGTATGCGGAACGTGTAGGAGCTGTATTAATGTCAATCAGAAAGAAAAGTAGGCGCACGTCAACGACTCCTATTAAGAAGTCCCTCTGGGCCGTGAAAGTGTTGTCCCGACTCGTAATCGTCTGTGGCAACCGTAGCCCAATTTTTTGTTTGTGCATAAATTGAAAAATTTGTATGTTACTTATTTTATTAGCATTTAACACGGTGTAATAAGGCAACAAAGCAGGACAAAGAGAGGGGAGAGAGAGAGCGAAAGTCGAATCGGAAGCAGCAAACGAACATGGAACTCAAGTTGAAGTTGCACCTGAAGCTGGATTGGGTCTTGGAATTGGAGTCCGTGAGGTTGTTCGCGTTGCATGTTCGAGTTCTCTGTGCACCACGTGGGTGGCCTCGGACGCATTCGTGTGCGGCATTTTGCCAATTGTCAAATTGAAAATTCATTAAAGGCCAATTAAATATGCGAAGCGCAAATGTCGAGGCAAAGTCCAAGAGAAATCGAGACACTGCAGCAGAATTGCTGCTGTTCTTGTTGTCCTGTATTGTTGGCCATGGGATGCTCGAACTCTGTTTGACTTGGTCTGCAAATATTGATGCCATTCAACGTGGGGTGGATGGCGGAAAAAAAAACGGAACCCCATATGGAAATAAAAATATGATAAAACGAGAAAAGCAGAGGAAGATTGCGCACCCGACGGCAAGATATCCATTAGAAAACTCGCTGATAAGCTTATTGAGTGCTTTGCATCTATATATGTCTATTAATATTAAGATATCCATAATATTCTATCTAAGTCTTTGGCTTACACAAAAATAATCGCTAACAGCGCTAGAAATTAATGCAAACGTGATAATTGAATAATATGTAAATAATATAAAGACCCTTTCCTGTGTAACATTCTCTGCCTATTACAATCCCATAATACCTCTTATGCCCTATGCATATTAAACGAGGCAAAAAGTCAAGTGAAAATCAAAGCAAATAAGTTGCTCAAACAGAAGTCGAGCCGACTGAGTGCAGAGGATTTTCACAATTTTTTAAACAAATACTCGAATCGCATAAATTGCACATTGTTGTTTGCATAACGAGGGGCGAAGGATGCGGAGTACATGGGTTAATTCCCATGAAAATTAAAACTAGATTATAGACACGCTCGACAGCAGGTACAGGGCACATCGGTTCCTCCTCGGTTCAGGTCAATGCAGCGCCCACTGTGTCATTGTTTGGGCACGCCCGCAGGCATTCGGGTTGTTTGTCATAGCGATGCTTATCGGTATACATATATCTCTTCGACTATATCTGCCGTTGATGGGATCAGAGCGAAGCGTAACAATTTTTGTCGCACGGCACGACTTGGTCTTTGATCCATACTGGCGTTTTGTTTTGCCAACATGTGATAACTATCTTTGCCGATCTTGGCCCGATCTGACGATGTTTTGCCAAGTGTTTGGCGCCAGACGGCGTGCTGACCTTGTTTCTGCTGCGGCTGCTGCTGCTGCTGCTACATCTAATGCATCTAATCCTGCGCCGACTAATTCGCCTGGCAATTACGGAATTAATTTTATGCTTAATCTAAACTCTTGAATCGGAAGTAGGCATCAGGCTGCGCTAATCGACAAATTGTGATTGCTATTTTGATAGGTCGGATCCCACGTTACCCGCGACCCTTGCCCAGATCGAAACGCGGTGATCAATTCAAATTTGAAACAGTGAGAGCGCTACAACAAAAGAGCAAACGAAACGCAACAAAGAAAACGAAAACGATGAAAACTACGCAATCACTTGAGAAAAATCAAAAAGGCCTCTCAAGGATCCGAGGACCTCTGGTTACTGCTGCTGCTGCTACACCTTCGCTATAAGCATAACAGGTGGCACGGAAGCCGCACAAAATAAAAATGATTAAAGCAATAAAAAATACATATATGTTAAGAAAACAACGAGCGAGCAAAGGAAAAAGGGCCACGAAAGAAATAACAATTTTTAATAAGATTCGACAAGAACAACAACAGCATGAAGAGGACGAGGGACATGCCTAGGATGCTGCCAAAGAAGCATGCGGAACAACTTCCGATCTTTGGCGGGCGTATCCGCCGCACAGCGGGTCAAGTGTGAGAACATTTTACGGAAGGATGTGGCCGGGGAGCACAGTTATGAAAAATGATCGAAGGGTTACCAGCGAAACCCAACCACGTGGTCAAGATTCACTTTCGAGTGCGAGTGAGTCACTCACTCCATTCCTGCCACTCTGTGATTCTATGTACCTTCATTACATAGGAATTTCGCAGCGTAATTGAGCGTCTAATTTGCGGCAGAATTGCTGCAGTGCCTCAGTGCCTCCCCTTCTTCGGATAGAGCAACTTGAGACGCAGCTCGGGGCGCGCTTTCATGAATGAACCTCATGTGTAGGGTTTTTCACAATGGACTGCTTATTGGGCCTGAATGGAAAGTGTTTCTTTGCAGCAAGCTGAAGTGCGCGCTTCACTCGACCAGAACAACAACTACAACAACAATTAACAAGTTTCGGTTTCTGTTTCGGTTTCTCTTTGCGGTTCTCTTCAGGGTTCTCAGGATCGCTTTTCTAGAGCAATTGTTATAGTATTGTTGCACTCGAAGTGCCAGTGGCAGGCGAATTCCTTTGAACTCGCTTTGGCCCTATGTTTAATATAGGGACGTGTGTATGTCTGGCACTGCAGTGACCTTAAGTCTCGTCTGCAGCGCTGAAAGAAAACGAAAATTTATAATAATGAGGGGCGCGCGAAGAGCGCGAATAAAATGTAAACTAAAGATACTATTTATATGTATTATTTCGGCTGAAAAGGAAGTACCAAATTACATTTAATTAGCTTTAGCTGCATATACCATATACGATCTGGCAAATTCGCGTACGGTACGCGTTCGATAATGGACCGCAGCAGCATCAACGGCAGCAGTCGCTGCAGCAGGAGCTCAAGAAGTCAGACGATTACCAAGAGACGATCACCGAAAACGAAAACCTCTTGGCGCATTCGCATTGATCGAGCGCTGATCAACACAGGAAAAAAAAATAAAACACAGAAAAGGTTCTCGTTCGTATTTTGCCTTTGGTGAAATTCGCACGTTTAACCTTTTGGGCAAACAAAAGAGCAAAAAAAAAAAATCGAAACAAAAATCGTACTGCACAACGAACCTGTTGAACCCGCATGCAATTTTCATATCACTTTGATTGCTGCCCCAGAATGACACGCGTGCGCCGCGGCTAAGCTATTCCCGCTGATTGTGCCATTACGGGGTATGCAACGCGTGGTTGGATCTGCCAATGGATACGCAACTCGGACTTGGGCCAGGCCAGAACAGAGGACCGTTTCATTTTTGCAGATAATACGAAATTAGGGTAACAATCGCAGTTAAGAGAAGTGGATAGGCATACTGAACTTGGGCATGCCACGTAGATATAATATGTAATGTAGAATGAAGAAAATGATTCGAAAAAGTGTGTTTGTGTAGAAACCCCTTGATTTTTTGGCATACAGGGTATATAAGGTACAGCGTCTGGCAGGCATAAGAAAGCGAAACTTTCAAACGGTTTCAAGGATTTCGTTTATCTCTGCTGGCGTCCGTCGCATATACATAATTCACATAATTTCCCATAGGTGCTGTTGGCTCTTGGCACCTGAAGGATCGGTCCTCTGTCTGCACAGTAAAAACACTTAGCCAGAAGTCGAAAAGTAGCAACACTTTCCAGAGCGACACTTGAGACTAGATCGGGGACTGGCACACTGGCATAGGGACTGAGACTGAGACTGTCAGACAAAAGAAATCGAAATGAAATACAAATAAATCCCGATGGGCAAGTGTGAGAAATGACTTTCTCGGAAGACAGCGCGCTGCAGCGTCGCCGGGTCAGTAGCCAAAACATGTAGTTGGTAGCTCGTTGTAGTTGTAGTTGGTCTGTCAACGGAGCTCAATTGCAGGTAATTGATATGTTTGCCTTTGACCCCGATCAAGTGTGTAAAAATAAAATGTAAATCCGTAAGTGATATCGACGCCAGACTCATTTCTCAACATCAACTCATGAAATTGAAAAATTGCGAATCAGATAAAAACTCAGATGAATCTCCCTTGTCCGTAGTACAACAAGTGTAGGATTGTTTTGGGTTTGATATGCGCATCAGACGGATTTGATAATCGTATGCTGGGGGAATCGGGGGTGTAGCTCAAGTAGCCTTGTTGACAGTTTTACTTTTTATTAGAAATTGTTGGAGGTCCAGCGAGGTGACAATTGTATTATATGAAAATTGATATTTTCTAACCGCAAACGACAGATAGATTACACAACATCATAGAGTAGCTGTGTAGGAATACTTTCGCCTGAAATTGACCACACAGCAACAGTTCAGGTAGAGACGAAAAACTGGTAGAAACAATGAGTTTGCCAAAGGCTAAGGGTTTCCCATCGAGTTACCAATTTGATGAATGATTCTTGCATTTTTGCAGCCGGAAAAGGCGGGTCAAATAATTGGAACTGGGTCAGACGTGTGAAAAACTAACTAGTTTGCAATTAGTGCAATCTGTTGCGGCACCTCGGACTGTACAAAGAAATGCTCAAAATATCTAGGTTATATTAACGTGGATTGTAGCAGGCATTTTAAAGCAAGTGGAGCCCATAAATCTTACTCTAAAGCAGAGTTAACTAAATTAAAATATATATGAATTCAATATTTAGCATAATTACAGACGAATAAGCCGACGCGATAGTAAAGAAAGGTCGATATGGTTGAGGGAACAAACGCATTCGAGCCTTTACTCATTCCTTGATAATAACTCTATTTCATTTTCCAAGAATTGGTCGCATTATTTGATAAATTGACCAAGAGCTCGTGTCCGAATTAACGCCCTCGCGCTCGAAGGGGTTAATGTTAATTGCCTTTGTTAGAGATCGAAGATGAAGAAGGGCAGGGAAGATCCAAATAAAAAAGTAGAGAACGGAATAAAAATCATATCATTGCTTTTATGTTTCACTCTCTCTCTTCTACCACGTGTTTATAGAGTTATTCAGCCGTGAGTTGGTACCACACACTTTAATTGCCCCAATTCAAATGGATGGATGCGTTGGCGTTGGCATCGTCCGCATGCCACAATGGGCTGCTGCCTATGTGTTTGCACTGCATTCACATACGTACGCACACCGAGGCACAAATATAAACAATAATCAATCTCTTCAAGGGTTGAACAAACAAACACAAAGCCAGCGCGCAAGGACATGCTTATGAAAAATGCAACAGCAAAGCAGTTGAAGGCGTTTTTAAATCGATTACTCCTCCCGCGGGGCCCTGGGACTGACCAAACCCTGTGCCGAGATTCTCAATTTAATACATATTTATGAGGGAAAATAGATCAATGCTAACGAAAGATCCTGCGCATCCCTAGGGAAGCGCAGGCTCCAGGTAGTGTTAACTGAACTGCGTAGCTTATAACTGTTTAAATATGAAGTTTAGTATTTTTTTGCACTTACCTGCTGATCACAAGTTAATTCTTTAACGCTTCATTAGCTTTTTGGCCACACGCGTTCCATGTTTTTTTTAACCCGTCTTATACTTTGTTCCTTTTTTTTGGGTCCCGTCTGACGCGCGTCTCGACCTCGCGTTGCCTGCTTAATTGCTCCAGTTGAGTTGGCCTGGTAAGCGTATGCACGGTGTGTGTGTGTGTGTGTGTGTGATCTAAACACCTCGTTTCGTTGCTCGGTCGAGGGGTAAGAAACGAGCTTAAACGCTCTTTACTTCCGATTTTTTTTGTGTTCGTTTTGAAACTGCAGTGCCAGGCGACAATGACGACAGCTGCCACCAGCGCACGCTTTTTTCAGCTGATTTGGAATCCGTACAAGCATAACACACATTGTGTTGCATTTTTTCTTTTGAATTCAGGTGCAACATATGGCAGAGTAGGTGCGTAAACATAACTAAATACACAATTTTTTACAACAAAATTACACTCTAACTGTATTTTAAAGATAACGTTTTGCTTTCGATTTAAAAGAACGGAATAAAGCTCTATCGATTTTTTTCATATCGATAGACGGTCAAGAGCGCCTCTGTTAACTACAGTTAAATGAATTTGCTAATATAATTTTCCTACGGTAATAAGTTTTTTAAATGCTAAAATTTGTATTTTGTTTTCTTCTTATTAACATTAAAAAGGATCTTCGTTTCCAGTTTTGATTAAACATAAATATTGCAAAGGTTCTTAGAAACTGTTAATGTTATATCGCATGCCTGTTAAATAACAGTTCCAATTGGGATATTACTCTTGGGCAAAGTGTGTACACACTTCAATCAAGCAACAACAAAATTAATTTTGCTTTTTCTTAATGAAAAATCAATTACATTTATATTAAAATAAAGTTCAATCATCCAAAAATAGCATTACAATGCCCACAATTGGAGTTAAACGTGATTTGCTCTTCGACGCACTCGGCAAAAAGTACAGTAAGTTCGCCGGCACACGTCCACGTGGAACTGTCGATTTTATTGTTTACCCCTTTCCTCAGCTGATGACGAGTTCCAGGAGCTGTGCTTCGCTTTCGGGCTGGAACTGGACGAGGTGGTAAGTAACTGAGAAGAAATCCCACAAGAAAATTTTTAACATGCTCTTATCGCTTCAGACTACAGAGAAGCAAATGTTAACCAAAGAGCAGGGAGATGTTGCGGCGGCGGCGGCGGACGCCAGTGAGGAAATTATTTACAGAATTGATATTCCTGCCAATCGCTACGATTTACTCTGCCTGGAGGGCTTGGTCACCGGACTTCGAGTATTCCAGGGCCAGTGGGTAGAAACAAAATAATGGGTTTTTCCCTACTTAATTGTAATTCTCAATTTCAGAGTGAAACCTCCAAAGTTCGAGTTTGTTGAGCCAAAGCAGCGTCAAGTACTTAAAATCGCAAAGTCAACGGAACAAATCCGTCCTTATGCCGTGGCCGCCGTGCTGCGTAATGTTACCTTCACGCAGGACACGTACAATAGCTTCATCGATCTGCAGGACAAGCTGCATCAGAACATTTGCCGCAAACGCACGCTGGTTGCCATCGGCACTCACGATCTAGACACCATTCAGGGACCCTTCAGCTTTGAAGCGCTAGCACCGGAACAGATCAAATTTGTTCCGCTCAATCAGACGAAGGAACTAGACGGCAATCAATTGATGGATTTCTATGCAACCCACGCACAGCTAAAGCAGTATTTGCCTATTATTCGAGATTCGCCTGTTTATCCAGTAATTTACGATGCAAATCGTGTGGTTCTATCTCTGCCACCGATCATCAATGGAGACCACTCAAAGATTTCGCTGAAAACCAAGAATGTGTTCATCGAATGTACTGCAACAGATCTGACCAAGGCTAAGGTGGTTTTAGACACCATTGTGTGCCTCTTTTCCGAACACTGTGTCCAGAAGTTCACGGTCGAGCCATGCGACGTGGTGCAACCTGATGGAACAACTGCTTCATACCCGGAGCTGGCTGTGCGCGAGGAGCGTGTTTCTGTGAAACGTGCTAATGCCTACATTGGTATAAATGAACCCGCCTCCAAGCTGGCCGATATGCTGACCCGCATGTACCTAGAGGCAAGCATCGATGCCAAGGATGGTGATACGTTGATTGTAAAGATTCCACCTACTCGTCACGATGTCATACACGCTTGCGACATATACGAGGATATTGCCATTGCCTTTGGCTATAACAACATAAAGAAATCGCTCCCAGCTTTTATGCAAATCGCCAAACAATTCCCACTGAACAAACTGACTGAGCAGTTGCGCGAACAGGTTGCTCAGGCCGGCTTCACAGAGGCGCTAACCTTTACACTCTGCTCTCGCGATGATATTGCACGCAAGCTAAACAAGAAAATCGAAGCACTTCCAGCTGTGCATATAGGTAATCCTAAGACGCTGGAGTTCCAAGTGGTGCGCACCACTCTGCTGCCCGGTCTGCTTAAAACACTGGTAGCAAATCGAAAGATGCCGTTGCCATTAAAACTCTTCGAGATTAGCGACGTTGTAGTTAGCGATGAGAACACCGAAGTGGGTGCTCGCAACGAGCGTCGTCTGTGCGCGGTTAACTGTAACAAGAGCGCCGGATTCGAGGTGGTCCACGGACTGCTTGATCGTGTTATGCAATTGCTCTCAGTTCCATGGAAGACGGGCGATGGCATCAAAGGATACTATCTGCAGGCAACTGAAGGTAAACAGGCAATACATAACGAAAATATACATACTAATAATGCTAATCTACTTACCCACTTCAGATCCCAGCTACTTCCCTGGTCGCTGTGCGAATGTTATGTTCAACAACACCACCATTGGCCGCATTGGAGTGCTGCATCCCAGCGTGCTGCAGGCCTTCGAATTGACCACACCTTGTTCTGTTGTGGAATTCACCATTGAGCCTTTCGTCTAAGGAATATCATAATTTTACTTATCCTTACAATACAATTGTAATATGCTTTTCACCTCAAGTCTTAATAAATTGTCACAACAAATTAAGTAAACGTGTTGTTTTTTTATTCTTTTTATTTATGCTGTTTAATGTTCTTATATTTTTCCTTCAATACAATAATAATAATTATAAGAGTAATAATAATCCGTATAGTATGTATGTATATCATATATGTATGTAGTTTCATTTTTTTATTTAGTTTATTTTTTGTTTTCCGCATGCATACTTCCTTTAATGTTTGAAGTACTTTATGTGTAATTTAATTTTTAAATTAATAAATCTATGAATTTTATTTTTTTTCGCAAGAAAAAAAATCTATATTATGCTTTATTTTCATTTTTTCTCGATTAACGGCTGATTCTGCCCAAGCAGCTATTAACTTGATTTTAGTTTTCTTTTGTTTTTTATTTTTTTTTTATATTTTGTATGAACCGTCTGGCGCGTGTCTGCATGTATACGTGTCATATTTGTGTATGTGTCTGTATTTGTGTGTGACATGTTTTAAATAATTCTAACGAATCTAGCTCACTTTCCGTTTCGCTTTCATTACATAAATTTGCTTGCAGCTAAAACAATGTTTGAAACAAACAAACCAATCAGGCAAAAAAAAAGTACATCGTATTCCTTCGTTTCGTACTCTTATACAATAGTTATGCTTTAACGCTGCGGTCAAAGGTAATTTCATATCATTTTGTATTTACTGTTGTTTATTTTTCTTGTAACTTGTAATAATGCAAGTGTAGGCATTGTAGCGCAACATACACAACTGACTGCGTACGTATGTATGTCTATGGATAATATATATAAGTATATATTTTTTATTTTTCATTTCTTCTCTCGTTTTATTATTTTTATCATTTTACATAGCAATTAATGCCATCTGGCTCCGGTTTGCCGTTTTCATCAAGTGTTTTTACATATTTCGTTCGTTTGCAACTCGCGTTTTTAGTTTTCTTTGTTTTGTTTTTTCTTTTTTTTTTATTATATTTGGAAACACATTCTATGCTATTTATGCTTGTGCTCTATCTCTAAGACGTCCTACGCGTAGTGTCGGATAAGCATTAAAAGTTGGCAAGCCGTTTTATTCGCAATTCTCATTTTACTTGTTTCTTATTTTGCTTTTCATCGTCTATGCAATTTGAAGAGTGTAATTAAGTTTCTTTTGTTGCTTTTAAATGGAATATTAAAACGTTACTCGTCGTGTGTGTGTGTGTTTATGTTTTCCTTTTCCTTTACATTTAATTAATTAAGCAATTCAAATTTCTACTAACTACGTTTTTAGTATCCTTTTCGTTCCCTATATGCTGCTGAAGAAGTTGGATTTCAAGGAGAACTGAAACATCTAATACGGAACTGAAGAGTCGATCAAATAAAGGCCAAAAACATTTTGTATTATTTTGTTTAATACAAATCTGTCTGTCATTGTGTTGTGTGCTTGTTGTATTCCTTGTTTGTTTTTGCGAGTAATTTGTTATTTCTTAGCTAAAGACGTAAGTAAATTTCGCTTCGTATCTTTTCGAAAATGTTTAACAGTAATAGAGTGTGTGTGGTTAATGGTAAGTTTGTGTTGGTGTGTTCGTTTGTTTGTATGGGTATACTATAAGTAGTAGTGTTTAAGTAATTCTTGTTGGGTTTCCCCTAACGCGATGTCGTGCTTGGTTGGCCTTTTGTTATTGCTTTTTTTTTCGTGCAGCCTCAGCTGATCGTTCTAGCTAGCTTGGTTTTTTTATTCTCTGTCTGTCCTCGTCAATCATCATCTGATACCTGCCCTCCAGTTGTGAGAAGTGGAGAAAGAGAAAGGAGTGAAACGTGCGCGCCTACTTTTACGGTTTTTGACATTCATGTTGGTTGCATTTTATTAATTAATATTAAATATGAATATATGTGTATATATATGTAAATAATTGATTTCTTTTAAGTTGTGTGTTTGTGTGTGTGTGGTTGCTTAGCTCTCGCTAGTTTCCTTTCTAATATATTCATTCATAAGACTGAGTTTAAGCTTAAAATTAAACGTGTGTATGCGTGTATGTATACGTTTCTTAGCTTCGTTCACATTTCCATTTCATTTCCTTTTTTTTTCGTTTCTAGCTTCGTTTGCTCACACGAAATAATAAAATTAACATTTTGTTTACTTTACTTCAGGGAATATATCAAATTATTCAAAAGTACATTTAAAAAATAAATAGTATGCTTCCTTATTTTCATGAGTTCTTTCTGGTGTGTGTTTTGTGAATGTGAAGGCTATTTCGATTACTCTTTTACGTAACCGACTTGGATTTCAATGAATTTCATATTACCAGTAAATTTTAATAGTTACCCAAATAAAACTTTAAATATTAAATAATTATGAACCAGTCCGAAGTTCTTTGTTACATTAGAGAATCGTTTGATGATATCTGTGTCTGTGTTGTGTACCTCTATATTTTTGTCCTCGAATTTGTGTGCGTGTGTGCAGACGCACAAAAAGCGTTGAAAACAATCAAATGAATTTATTGGCATTTTCATATCTTAAGCGGACCTGCCCGTTTACCGCTGTTTTGCCGGTGCACTTCCCTTTCCTTTCACTTCCTTAACTTCACAGTCTACTGGCTATGCTTAATTCCGGTTGTATATGCTTCAATCTGTCCCCATTCGTTATTACTTCTATATTTTTATCCGTCTCAGCCACGTCTGGATCTGCCGTCTCTGTTGAGTACCAAGCTGCTGCCTGCTGCCAACAATCGCTTGTAACTGCCGGTTTCACTCCTGCCTCCTTCCGCTCACTGGAGCATCAGTTTGACCAGTTTGTGGTGTAATTTGCCCATGGCTGCTGTGATGGTAATCAAGTAGAAGAGTATAAAATTAGCAACGAATTGAAAGAGAATTGTTCGTATAAGCGAAAACTCACGTGTTTATCGTGGTGTTCCCACACCTCCACCTTGTCGGGCAAATGCGCTGTCACATCTGAGTGCGCACCAACAAAATGTGGAAAGCCATAAGAAGGTGGCATCAGATTAACATGCTGCTGCTGCTGTTGTTGCTGCTGTGGAGGCGGCGGTGGTTGTTGCTGCTGCTGCTGCTGCATATTATGATAATCCATTTGCATCTGTAGAATGGGAAATAATACCCATAAGATATAGAAATATAATATAGAAGAAATGACACTTACATTCATTGGCTCATGCTGTTGTGGATAGGGTCCATTGTTATAGTGCCTGTAATGCTGCTTATGCCAGGGCATATGTGGCTGTTGCAGACCGGGCGGTTGTGCTTTGGTCTCATGTGCGGCCCACGGTGGCAATCCACTGCCGAGTGCATCATCACTCAACGACGACGCAGCCACATTAAAGTTGTTGTATTTCCAGGAAGCAGCTCTCTCGGTACCAATGGGCCGCGGCATCTTGCGTATGTCATCATGATTGGGTGACATGGCAGATGGTGAGCTTAGGCCGGCCATAACGCCGCCGTTCTCCACATGTAGCATATCACGACCACTGTAGGGTGGATACTCCAAGGCACCACCATACCAGCGCTGCTGGGCAACAGCTGCGGCTACACCGACCGGTAGCTGACGTGCTCCAGGCGGCGCTTGTATAGCCTGGTTGGCAAATATGTTGGACTGTTGCTCAGCTTGAGCCTGGCTGCTACCGCCAGTTGATGGCTGCTGTTGCTGCTGCAATGGTGTTTTGTTGCCCGGAGCAAAGGCAGACGAACGAGGATTGTACAGATATGACGCTGACGACTCCATAGGATAGTTCATCGGTGCCGTTGGCATTGCTGCCTTATCTAAGAGCAAACGCTGCATATGATGTAACCGATTCTGACGACTAAGCATTGCAGCATTTACAGCAATCGATGCTGCATTAGCCGTCGATCCAAAGTTGCTATTGGGCGTTGGCTCTTGCGGCGCCACTATTTGCATCACAGCGTGTGCAGGTCGCTGTATTGGTGCCGTTGGCGGCTTGATGACGCCGGGTGAGTGAGCGGCAGTTGCGTTATTACCATCGCCATGTCCTTGTGTTCCATTAACCACAGAAGCACTTGCATTACCAACCGCTGCCGCTAACGTGTCTGTGACCAGCGGTGATCGGGCCGCAGTTGCGCTATTGCCAGTGCTATTGGTGATTATGTTGAGTGCCTGCTGCACACTCTGCTGGTTGCCCTGGCTTTGTTGTTGCTGCTGCTGCTGCTGCTGTTGTTGTAGCGCAACTGTCACATTACCTACCGGTGGCGATGTCGAATGATTCGATGAAGCCTTCGAACTACCCACCGGGGAGCTGAGTATATTGCGATTATACCCGGGCGCCTTGGATGCATCTGCTTGTGGCAAAACATCACCCACCAAAGTATTTCCTCCTAGACCCACAGCAGAACCAGTGCCTGTGCTACCAGAAACTGTACCACTATCGCCGGCCAACTTTCCCCACTGTGATTGGTGATAGTCGCTAAACAGGCAGTAGGCGCTAGACAACTTAGCTGCCAGCTGAGCACTAAAACTCTCGCCACCCATAAGGTCATTTAACGTATTCGTGTTGATCACCAGATTCTGATGCTGATTATTGTTGGGTTGCGAGGGCAACTGTTGTTGAGAATGCAGCTGCTGTTGCTGTGCTTGCTGCTGCGGTTGATGTTGCTGCTGCTGTTGTGGTTGTTGTTGTTGCTGCGGCGGCTGCTGTTGCTGCTGCTGCGGTGTGGGCGAGTTATTGCGCTTACTGGGCGGTGCAATGGGTGTGACAGCACGCGGTTTCACATTGTTGTTGTTCACATTCGCCGCAGCAGCTGCTGCAGCAGCATTAACAGCCACTACCTCGGCTACGTTGAAAGTACCAATTGGTCCAGCCAATGTATTGTTGTTGTTGCCATTGCTGCCCAACTGCGATACGGCAACAGCAGCACCTCCTACAGGTTTGCCACGTCCGTATGGCGCTACCACAACACCACTACTATTGCGTCCACCAGGCGTATCTAGCTTCTTGGGCGATTGTGTTACAGGTGGCGTGGCCTTCAACCAGACTGCACTTTCAAAGTTTTGCTGCGATGACACGGATTTATTTTGTCCAGCCGATGCTCCTGATGTTCCAGAGCTCTTTTGACTGCTACCGCCCAATGTTCCTGAAGAGGATTTGAGCGTTGAAGAGGCAATCTCTTGCTTAGATTTAGTCGCTTGTGTTGCGGAAACACCGTTTGAGGCAGGGACACGTAATGGTTGCTGTTGTCCACTGTAGGCACTTCTACTCTGACCACGCGATGAGCTAGAGCTCGTTTTGCCGCCGGCGGCATTCGATTTTGAGGCACCACTACCTCGTCCGCTGTTCTGTGCCTTGCCAGATGTTTGCTGCTGTTGTTTGGCGTTTTGTGCACCAGCTGTTGCATTGCTGTAGGCCACTGCCGGCGTTGAACTGGCAGAGGAGCTCGACGATGTGGATGTCGTCGAAGCAGCTGAAGAATAATTACCCACTGCCGTTGCAGATGACGCAATGGCAGTGCGATTGTCCCACGTGCCCACTGTCATTGGCGGCGTTGAGCCGTTGGCACTACCAGATGCAGCTGCACCCGGTGTTGAGCCTGCTTTAATGCTGCTATTGATGCGCGGTAACATTTGTAGTATATCCACATCGGGATCCTTAATCAGCGACAAGATTAACATGTGCGCTTGCTTGGTGGCGTCAGTCAATCCTTTAATTGTTATGCTACGCTCCGATTGATTCTTTCCTTGCTTTTCCACTTCAATGTGAGCACCGGTTGTGGCGCGAATTGCATTGATGTTGCTGCCAGCACGTCCAATAACACGCGATATAGCATTTACTGGAACCTGTACCTTCTTGCACGTCATTTCGGGGGCAGACGATGCGGCCAAAGAGCTGGAACTGGAACTGCTTACAGAATGTGCGTGCTGACCAACGCCAGCTGCATTGTTGCTGTTCACACTGGTGGTTGAATTGTTGGGCGTCACATTTGCGCTGCTTGCACCGCCAGTGCTGCTCGTACCACCTCCCACGGTCGGTGCTCCCGATGAGTTGACAATTGTAGTTTGTTGTGCGCTGCTCTTGCGCACCACCTCCTTCCATCCATCAACTTCGCTGCGTTTGCTCTGGCCGCTTGCTCCAACAGTTGAGCCTGAGGATTTTCGAGTTGTGGCAATGTTGTTGACAGATTCGTTGCCACCAACCGGTTGCAGTTTGCTGGCTGACACACCAGCAGAAGCTGAAGCCGGTTTGGATGCTGATACAGTTGACTCTTTGGGCGCAAGATTTTCCTTTTCTCGACGCTGTTTTCCCGCCGTTTCCTTGTTGCTTTTCTTTGCTGTTGTGGGAGCAACTGTCGCTACGGATGCAGCTGCTGTCAGTGATTCATCACGCTTGGCATCTCCTTGTCGCCTTAATTGCTGATTAATGCTATTAGTGCTGGACGACAGGTTAACTGCATCGTTGGCAGCATTTTTCTTCACGGTAGCAGCCACTTTGTTAAGCGGCATGGCTACTGCTGTTGCTGCAATTGATGCCTCGCTTGCTGCAGTCTGTTGTTGTTGCTGCTGCAATTTATTCTTCTGCTGCTGCTGTTGTTTTTTGGTCTTCTTGGCTGAGGAGTTGCCATTGTTGCCGCTGGTTATATTTTCCGGCTGATTGGAGTTAGCACGTGCTGCTTTAGTATCACCACTGGAGCAGGAACCCTGATCGATACCCGAATCGCCTTCTTCGCGTGCTGGTGGCGTTTCCTCATCATCATCCTCCTTATCGGTATCATCATCCTTATCATTATCGTTGTCGTTGTCATTGTCACTGACATCATCGTCATCGTTGTTACCATTGCTGACCTGTTGTTGACGACGTTTCTCTTCCTTCTTTTCCATTTTCTTTTTCTTTTTGCGCTCCCGACGGCGAGCTGCTGCAGCCTTGCGACTTTCCTCGCGTGTGCGCTCCAAATCAAGTTCCTCCAACAATATGGATGCATTTTTATTGGCTTTGACCGCTTGCGCTTCCTTGGCAGCACGTAGAATCTTCATGCAATCGTAACACTTTTCAATCAGCTCCTTATCGCTAATAGTGCCAATAAAACGAATCATCTCCTGATCAGAAGGAAATTGTGACACATACTGCACCATCCATTTGACGATTTTGGTGTGACCCTTACGAAAAGCGGCCATCAGGCAGGAGACTCGTCTATTGTCCTGCGAGTCAATGTCCGCATTGTGATTGTAAAGCAGTTCTACGACGCTCAAATGACCGCCATGGGCAGCCAACCAGAGGGGTGAGTTTCCTTTCTTGTTTTTCACCTCAACGCTCGCGCCACGAGACAACAGTAGCTCAACAAACTTCTGATGTCCCTTGTCAGCGGCAATGGTAAGTGCTGTATCTCTTGAGGTCGGCACTGGAGCTGCATTTACATCGGCACCCTTGTCGAGTAACACTCGGCCAACTTCAATGTAGCCGCCAGATGCGGCCTCCATCAGAGGCGTCAGACCGGTTTTTGCTCGATGCTCGACATTGGCACGCCGATCGAGCAACAAGCTAACCACCTCATGGCGTCCCTGGAAGCATGCAAGCGTTAAAGCTGTATTTCGATTCGTCTCGATCTGTGCATTAATATCAGATCCCTGATCCAACAGAAGCTTCACTGCAGCGGTATGTCCATTCATTGCTGCAAGCATCAGCGGCGAGATGCCCAATTTACTGCCGGTCCGCGAATTAATCTCGGCTCCATGGTTAAGCAGCAATTTGATGATGTTCACATAGCCACCGCTAGCGGCTAAGCTGAGTGGTGTATAGTCAGAGACGTTGCGATGCTCCTGATTGGCACCAACGCTCAACAGCAGCTCAACAACCTCGTAGCGACCACCGGAACAGGCCAATGATAGCGGTGTATCCTTAGTGCGTTCCGATTGCGCCTCTAGTTCGGCTGTGTGCTTCAGCAGTATGTCCACCACCTTCTCGTGCCCAGCCGTGGCGGCCAATATTAAAGGCGTGAAGCCTTTCTTGTCCCGATGTTCAATGTTTGCTCCACGACTAATAAGCAATTCCACGAGTTCCTCGTGACCACCGGCGCATGCCAATGTCAAAGCCGTGTCATGATTGGACTCGGTTTCCGAATCAATCTCAATTGTTTTATCCACAGCTGCAGCTGCTGCAGCCGCAAGCTGATTTTGCAACTGTACATGTTTTTGAGCAGCCGCCGCTGCCGCTGCTGCTGCAGCCGTCGATGCCGCGACAGGCTGCTGATGTTGATTGGTATTCACTGTATGCGAAACAAATAAGCCGAAATTAGTATTTTATCTAAGCTAAGCAAGTTCACATACAAAATTATAGCTTGTAAGCTTGGGTGTTGTCGCTTAACTGAATAAATCTTATCGCTACAATACCTTGACTGCCAGCTGGCGTTTGTCGAAAACCGGAACAACGACGATCTTTGCGAGATTGCTTATCAATGGCCTTTTTAGCTATACCTCCGGGCATAGATTTGGGCGCACCGGCTGCTGTTGCCACGGCAGCTGTACTGGGCGTAGCCATTGGCCAATTGGAAAGCTCATTTTGTGGCTGTTGAAGCTGCTGCTGCTGCTGCTGTTGTTGTTGTTGTTGTTGTTGTTGCTGTTGCTGAAGAGCAAACTGTGTATATTGCTGGGTTACTACAACGGAGCCAGTATGCGTCTGTGTGGCAACCTAGAAATGTACAAGGCGGGGTTACTGAATTTTCTTTGTTGTCAAGGAATATCTATAATATACCTGATGTTGCGAACATGTTGGGGCCTGCATATGCGGCGGAGGATGAAGCAGCAGTTGTTCCTGCAAGTTAAAGTGCTTTTGCTTCAGGCCCTGCGGCATTGGCAATGTCTGCACACCAACAACAGAACCAACTGCGGATGATTGCCGCTGCTGCAGCAACAGCTCTTGCGCCACCTGCTCTAATTCACTTTGTGTAGGTGGACGCTGCTGCTGCTGTAGCAGCCGCTCAGCACGATGCTGAAATAGGTGCGGTTGTTGCTGATCAGTGTGCTGAAGTGTTGCCAGCTGTTGTTGTTGGTCCGATGCCTTATCGCCTAACTGCTGTTGTTGTTGCAGTGGTTGCTGCTGTGACATGGCCGGTGGCAGTTGAAAGAGAAGTTGTACGGGCGCCGTATTCTTATCGCCGCTTTCGACGTTGTAAATAAAGTTGGTAGCTGGTTGTGGTTGATGTTGCTGTTGTCCGGCAGCTGCTGCGACGGCTTTGATAATGCGTGCATTTGAGTGTTGTTGTTGTTGCTGCAAATGCTGCAGTTGTTGTAGCTGCTGCTTCAACTCCGGATCATTTTCGAGTGTGATTTGCTGTTGATGTTGCTGAAGCTGAAATTCGGCGCTATTAGGCAGTGCTGGGTGAAGTTGCTGCTGTGGCTGCTGTTGTCCGACAGCAACAGTGCTAGCATTATCCGCAGAGAATGGCAACAATGCAACCGGCGTCTGCTGATGCTATTCGCAATAAAATCGGAATTTGAGAAAAAACAATAACTGTTTGAACTAATCAATGAACTCACTTGCAACTGCTGTAGCTCCTCAGGATCAAGCAAACGCTGCTGGGACTGCATGGGATAGTCGAGGAGGACGAGATTCGCCTGACGCGGATGCTGTCCATCCGCTGGTGCATCGCCAACATTCAGTAATGCCTGCGAATGTTGCTGAGCTGCCGCGGCTGCCAAAAGCTGCTCTTGTCCTGCCCATTTTCCGGGCGATTGTGACCAATGTCCAGCGAATCGTCCTTTGCACATTTGATTAAGGCTGAATTCGGTCAGCTCAGGATACTGCAGATTACTAGCTAACTCCTGCAGACGAAAAGTTAAAATTGAGTGATTTAAATTTTAGTTCATTTTTTTTAATTTGTTGACGTACCTGGAATATGTCCTCCATATCACCAGAAATGTCATACTGCGTGGCATCACTACCATCATTGGTAAAATGCTCTAATCCAGCATACAATTCACCAGCTGCCGCTACAGTTGCTGCATCATCTTCAATCAAATCAAAATTGATTATTTCCGTTAAAATGATGTATATCATAATCGACTTACCACATTGTTCTGTTTCCTGTTGCTGTTGCTGGTTATGAGCCTTGGCATGGACTGCAGCTGCTGTGGCCGCGGCCAATTGCTGTTGCAAGAGGCTGTTCAATGCCGTTTTGTTAGCTGCCGCTGCCTTTAAAGGTAACATATGCATCAGCTCAGAATTGGGCAAATCCTGACGATAATCGCACAAAGATTGGGTCAACACGTCCGGTTTTGTCAGTATCAGATTCTCCAGTCTTGTTGACATTTTACGTTGTTTTGGCGGCAAAGCGGCTCCACTTTTTGTGACATTATGACATTCCCCAACGGCAACATTTACGTCGAGGAAGAAGGCATCATCATCTTCTTCGTCCTCGTTACCAGCGTCATCTTCATCAATATAATCAACTTCTGCATCTGCATCGACATCTTCGTCCTCATAGTTGATTTTATCAATTTCACCGCTTTGTGTATCCGGCTCTTCTTCATCATCATCATCCTCATCGTCATCATCCACTTCCTCTTCTTCAACAATGTAATCTGTCAGCTCAATGGGTTCCGGTGGCAGCGTGTTTTCTTCACCCTCATTGTCACCTGCTTCAGCCTCGTCGATCTCAATATCTACAGCTATTTCCTCCAGCACTTTAGCCTTTGCTGTTACGGCTTCTGCCAATTCAGCTGCGGAACAAAGTGTTGCCAAATTCTTCAGCTCACCCCGCGCCTCGTTAAGTTCCATTGATGGTGACATAATGGTTTCTTCCATTTCGGGAGGTGTCTCAGTAGGAGATTTGGGTTGCTCGCCAAAAAAATTATGCATCTGCCAGTCCTGGAGAAACTTCAACCTCGGCGCATTGGCCAATTTATCATTTAAGCAGGCCAACGTCGAATGACCTCCTCGCGCTTCATTAACCGCCGATTCGAGCAAGCCACGGAAGTCCTCGAGCGCAGCTTTCTGCTGTAGCATCTCACTTCCGACGCCTTCCATGGGAGGCTGCTGTTGATCAACGAAATTACTGTTGCTGCCGCCAGTGGGGGACGCCATCGGAGATGCCGGCGAATTGGAATAGTCGACAATAGAAGCGGCGGCTCGTTGGTGCTGATGATGATGCAGTTGTAGATGTTGCTGCAATTGTAGTTGGGTCTGCTGCATTTGCTGCTGCAGCTGTAGCTCCTGTTGCTGTTGCAATTGCTTTTTTTCAGAATTTTATTAGTTAACTTATATGTTATCTATTTCAATTGTACCTACCAAATTGTTATAAATGGAGACCATTTGATTTTGTTGCAAAGGCAATACCTGCTGTTGTTGTTGTGCTGCTGCCGCTGCCGCCGCTGCTGCTGCTGCTGCCGCTGCCGCTGCCTGTTTGCGATTGTTCTTATTGGTGGCCTTTACCTTTGGCCGGTCACTAATGGCAGTGCTCTGCAGAACCTCAGAGGAGTGGGTGATAGCGCTCGAACCGCTTGTGTTGCGCTGCAGGGACATAGGATACAATATATTAGAAAATGCTATTTTTCAATTGGAATATTCGAACTTACCGCTGGAATTTGCGAGCCGTTCTCAGTAGTTAAGGATGTACTCAGACTGCTTTCATTGGCAGGGACAGCTAAAAGTAAATTAAATCCAAGATTAATTTGTAAAAATATATTCAATGTTTTTTCCATACCTTTCGGAGTGGCTTCCAATGTTGCCTCGCTGCTGTCACTGGCTTCGCAAGGTGCATCAAAGCCACGACGCCTTTGTAGACGACCTTCCTCCCCAGAAGCTCCAAACTGATGCTGTTGTTGTTGTTGCTTATCGTCCTCACCCAGTGGCTGTGAGCGGATTTGCTCGGATTGTTGTTCCAAGGGCAAATCAATCGCATCCAGTGGTAAGTCAATAGCTTTCAGCGTATTCACTGCTTGACGACTCTTACGCGAACCTACACCTTTGAGCTTTGGCTGCTGTGGTTGTTGTTGCTCTTGAAGTACAGGCTGCTGGCAAACGGTGTGAAAGAGAACAGGCGGTGCTGGTGGGGCCTTTTGCGGAGGCGTCAGCGAATTTATATGCTCCATATCCAGATCAAAGTGCTTGCAAGGCACCAATTGTGCACCCGATGGTGGCAGTGTGGATTGCTGCGGCTGCTCAAATCCTGGCTGCAGATGAAACAGTCGGGATTTTGCTATAAGGCCCTCCTCTTGTTGTGCGCTTAACGTGGTCAAATCAATGCCACCACCTACTACTCCCGCACCACCGCCAACAGCGGAAACATACTCCTCCGTGACGGCTGCATCATTGGCGCCAGCAGCCGCAGATAATTGGAGTTCACCAGCGTCTAGGAAATCACCTGTACCTAGGGCAACAATATTGTTGGGGGAATTTCCACTGAATTGCTGTTGATGAAAGAGTTGTTGATTGTTTGCGCGAGCCGCTTCGGAAAGCTCATGCAGGCCAGGCGGTGCATTCAACTGCTGCAATTGATGCTGCAACTGTTGTTGCAACAACTTTTGCTGCTGCGTTGTGATCAATCGCATTTGATTAGCGGCCTGAGCATTCGCTGACTGAGCATTTGAGCCTGCCGCAAGTTCTGTGGGTGAGATATGCGGATAGCGGAAGAGCAACTCCACGACACGTGTATGTCCGCCTTTTGAGGCCTCGATTAACATCGTGCTGTTGTCCTTAAGCTTGTGAAAGGGATCCGCATTGTTCTTAAGCAGCATCTCTACAACAGATTGATGGCCACCAGCACATGCCAACGAAAGCGGAGTATGATCATTACTAGTTGTCTGCTTATTGGGATTGGCGCCCTTTTGTAGGAGGAACTTAACAGTGCACATGTGACCGGCGCGACAGGCTTTCATCAAGGGGGTACGTCCACCCTCCGATTCGTGCTCCAGCTCAGCGCCATACGAAAGCAGCACACCAGCCGCATCAGTGTGACCATTCTCACAGGCATGTGTCAAAGCTGTGTCGCCCGTTTGCGTTTCGGCATGGACGTTGGCTTTATTTTGCAGCAGAAAACGCACCAAATCGGTGTGACCCTCCTGTGCAGCCTCCATAAGTGGCGTAGAAGCGCCAAGCTCCAAATTGGCTCCGCCGTTGATCAAGAATGCGGCCACCTCGCTGAAACCGCCACAGCAAGCTAGAGTGAGTGCCGTTTCCTGGGTCTCCTCGGTAGTTGCATTGATGTTAGCTCCTTTGCTAAGCAGCAGAGCCACCATTTCTTCGTGTCCCTCGCGTGCTGCCTCCATAAGCGGCGTGTAACCCTCATCATTGACCTCCTCAATATTAGCGCCACGCTCAATCAACAATGTGGCTAATTCCACATGACCACCACATGCTGCCAGTGTAAGCGGTGATTCAAACGAATCAGTTGGCATATTCACTTGCGCACCGGAATCTAACAGCAAACGTGCAACCTCCACATGACCATCCATTGAAGCTTCCATCAGAGCCGTATGCATTTCATCGGTTTTATGCTCCTGATCAGCCCCTGCTTGCAGCAAGAAACGCACCATGTCCAAATGACCTTTGTAGCACGCTAGAGTAAGTGCGCTCTCTTTAAACTCATTTGAATGGGTGTTGATACCAGCTCCATGCTCGAGCAATACCTGAAATGCAATTAAACAATTAAAGGGATTGAAGCAAACCCGACCTCGTTGCGAGAAATAACATATGCATCAGATAAGATCAAACTAAATCACGGCGGATGCATGTAAAATACTAAATGCTGTTCATCTGTAACTCGACGCACAACATTTAGCAGCAACAACAATCAAATCTCGGATTATAATCATATGCTAGTCTCACCAAGTCTGCTAAACAGTTTGTTAAGCAAAAGAAATATTATTTACCTTGGCTACTTCCACGTGACCAGCTGACGCGGCCTCCATCAATGGTGTGTGTCCGTTCTCGTTCTGCTCCTCCACGTTGGCGCCATGTTTTAGCAATACTTTTACAACATCAACCTGACCACCTGCACAGGCAAACATCAAGGGCGTATTTCCAGTTGCACAGTGTGCGTTCACATCGGCGTTGTGGCTGAGCAACAGTTTAACAATGTCCAAATGGCCAGCCGAGGCTGCTTCCATCAACGGTGTCGAGTCCTTTTGTCCTTTGTCCTCCACCTGGGCTGCTGACATAGCCAGTAATACCTAATTTATAAAAGAACCAAATCCATTTTCTTATTGTTTGAATAATTTCAGAATTTATATTATATGAGCAATGTGGTATTTTAATATATTCTATCAAAACATGTAGTGTTTTGGATTCTAGTATTTTTCCAGTTCAAGAAATAGATATTATTATTCGTAAACAGTCTTAAAAACGTACAAGATATTTATACTGTACATACATTACTTATTGACGACACTCGACATTTAAACTAAATATACTTTCGAAGCTTTTAGAATATCTATGTTCTCTGTTTTATACTTTTGTAAAAGATAATCGTGGTGCTTTACCTCTTTTAATATTCTGTCTTGACAAGAAATATTCATAAATAGTTCGGGAGACGCTTCAAGCTAGAGGAAGGTTTGCTTTAATTTGCCGTGCGTTAATACCACTATTTTCATTATAATAATATTTGGGGTCGTGCACTCGCTAATTCATCTGTACTGCCCAGAATACATACCTGTGCCAGCTCATAGTAGCCCGCGGAACAGGCCATTGACAAAAGCGACTCGCCCTCATCCGTTGAGGCAGCGGCATCGTTCAGGTTTCCCTTACATAGCAATCGCTTCACCGTATTGACATCGTTATCCGCACAGGCACTGGCAAGGCTGCGCGAGAAACCACTACTGTGAATTGCAGGTTAATTTTATCAAATAATGATAATACAAATATATACATTTGTACGTATGAGCATTCTCCGCACATTCTCATAGAAAAAGTGGAATTTAGCCAATATTTTACTCACTTTTTATCGCGCGGACTGCTGGCGCAACGCATTTTTGTTAACGCCTGCTTGGTTTCATCGATCGCGTGGGTGGCATGCCGCAGAACAGGGGCTTTCTCGTTGGCAGCCTCTAGCAGAGCAGTAATATTACTCGAACGCTTTTTATTGGGCTCAAGCAAATAGTTCTTAACCTCTGGCGCATCCTCATCTTCATCCTCATCGTCGATCTCTTCATCGTCAGCATCGTTATCCTGCAGAACGTCTGTTGAATAATTGAAACAAATTAATATACGTTAAAGAATTAAATTGAAAATTAAGTTACTTACCAATCTCTTCGTCTTCTTCCTCATCATCACCTTCAGATTCATCAGAGTCTTCGGATTCCTCTTCTGTTTCATCTAAATCCTCTCGCACTTCACCTTCTTCATGGGGACAGCTATCTGCATCAGATTCTGGTATATCATCCTGAAAACAAAGATAACAAAAATCGTATAAGAACTAGATTTTAATTTCAAGTAAAGTACAAAAATCGCTTTGAACAAGGTTTAATTATAGCCATGTATAGTCGTGCTCGCCGGCTTAGAGGTGAATAATGAAGGCTGGGAACTGTATTAAAGCTATAACAAATCAGTAGAGCAAGTAAAGAGAGCACATTCTTGTTGTCTAAGGCCAGCTATGTGATGTTTTGTGTGTTGTTATATAATCCAAGTGATAATAGTATACTTTTATTATTATTTAAAAACAAGATCCCAATTTGTTTAGTTGGGTTTATTAAGCTATAAAAAATATGATTTAATCAAGTGCATTCAATAAAATCATGTAGATACTTTTTGGCCAAACTTTCCAAAAAATATATTGTTTAGTCTTTTAATTTTAACCTACATTAGATTTGTTTGTTTTTAGTTTGGTAAATTAAGCTTATTAAAAATTTAAATAATCATTTGAAGATTTTCAAAAACTAGTGTTTTAGCGCATCATAAATTGTTGGGGCATTTATAACGCGAAACTTACCAGGAGATCTGGCCTTAAACACAAGAATGCCAATAGGATCTACAAATAAAGAGAAACGTAAGAAACGTACATAAATAATAAAAATAACTGAATCTAAAAATGCATGTATGTAAATTAAACCCAGATCAATAAATGTGAGATTCATATCGGGAGTTTGGTTTGAAAGTCAAGAGAACACACGTTGATATATTACTTGAACAAGAGTCTTCAACGCAAACTCCATGGTGGATAATGTACTCCGTACCAACTCTTTGATGGATGCACGCATAATACTTTCAATAAGTGGCAATCGAACCAGTCCTGGCTCGAAATTGTAATTACTAAATGCAGTTAGAACAAGAATTTGTTTTGAATATTTCTTTAAATTATTATATATCACATAATATGATAACATTCACAAAGATTACTTAAAATTAAAATTTTGGTTTTCCTTAACAGTTGCAAGTATTATTTCTATATCTCTGCCTTACTATTTTTTTCCACATTTCATGAATTCGGCAACAAAGTGTGTGCATAAACACAAAATACATGTATTCGCTTACACACGACTGTGAATTTAGCCTACATACATGAAATACTTTTCAATTGGATGGCAACGCCCTTTGTCAAATGTAAACAAAGGTCTATAAAATCAAAATCAACCAGTTGGGGTAACAAATAAAACTTAAATCGCTACCAATTCAATAGATATAGAATTGAAATATTAGAAAAATGCTGACATCGAATAGGGTTTCCTGTCTGCTAATATAATTGCAAAAAACGGGAGCTATCGTAATTTAGCGTATTAAAATATTCATGTAGTACGATAGCAAAAACATAGTATTTGTCTCTGTATAAACAGTTTTAGGTTCAAATTCAGTGTTAATTCGATATAAATATGTCGCAAAATTTAAGATGTCAATATTGCCAGATCATAATAAAAGTGGCAACAACAGCAAAACAAACTAACAACAAAAACACTGTTGTTACCCGTGCTCTCTTTGCTTTCATTCATTACCATTTCCATTTTAATTTTATTTCCAAACCCAACACACATGCAGTTTCGTGGTTATGCTTATATTTCACGTTTTTATGTATGTGTTTATGCAAATGCTAGTTGTTTTTGCCTGTCTGCTGTTTTTTTTATGACAAGTCAAAGGGGATCTGAAACGGTTTCTTCGGAATTTAAACAATTGCATGAGTCATTCCAATCGCTTGCACAGCGCGACAGCGTTTTTTTTTTTTGTTGTACGTATGTAGGTCCCTTGTATACATTTACATATGTAGTTCGATCATATCTATGTTTGCAGGGAGCATCGATTAAAATTTTAAGCACGCTAAGTATTAAGTAATTATTTTAATGCAATTACCGTTATGATGTCAAATGCTGCTAGCTTAACCTTTAATAAAAGAAAAACAAGACAACGAGCTGCAACGGCAGCGGAGAAAATATATACTAACACTTGTATGCGAGAGTGTGTGCGTCGCAAATACAAACTCATGGCATATCTGCGAGAGAAAAAATAAGAACGAAATTCAAACGAGTTCAATCGCCGCCGCCGCCGTCGCAGCCACGACATGATTTTTCTGTTATTCGTGCGTGCGTCTCTTCTGTTGGTCATTTTTCTCGTTACGGACATTGCAAGTGTGTGTCTCTGTGTGCATTATATGGGTGCATTTTAGTGCGTGTGTGTTTGTGCATTTATCTTACGAAAATCATAAAAATACTTCGCATTCTGCTACACCCAAAAATTGCAAAATTTAACTTTCAATATTCATTTTATTTATCATGTGTATATCATTACCAGGTCATTAAACTACGTCAATTTTCAACCATGTATTTGGTTTTTGTATTATTATTGTTATTTTTGTATCATTTTTTTTCCAGCTTTGTAGTTTTGCGCATTTGCTCTTTACACACGATTTCACTCACAACTACAACGACAAACAACAACGGCAGTGAGGACGCCGGCGTTGCCAGACAGTGAAATTGCTGCTGGTGTAAATTTAACCTGCAAAACAGCAACGCGGCATTCTCTAAATGCTTCTTTCTAATTTAACGAAAGCAGTTGCTTGCCTTTAAACGTATGTAAAATTTATTAATGACCCACGAACATGAGTCACAATAGACTCATCCAGCAGTAGTTGGTCGGCGTTTTGGTTAATTGAACGAAAGAAGTAGAATATACGAAAGAATTGGCTAATGACCTTTGATTTGTTGAGTAGACAGCATGTTTACACATATACATAGATACAAATTTCAATGTATATGTGCACACACATGTGCTAAGTCCACAAAAGGCCAGACAAAGAGATATTCACATACACACACATCCACACGAACGTAGCAGCTGCACAGCTGATTTATGTACATATACATACATACATATGAACATACACATACCAAACAAATGTAATTCACATCAGAAAAGCAAAAGGTTTAAATCAACGAGTCATACGAATTGTTACTCGAAACGAAACAGGTTTTCATTACACCCAGGAGTGAGAGTCGTGTCTGGTGCACATTCGTGGATTTCAAGCGAAGAATCTTTAAATAACGGACATTTTCTGTTTCATTATTGATTCCTACATAGAAAAAGTTCTTGGGTAAACTACGTGCCTTTGCACCTGTATACATACATACATTAGACTAATGATTCAACGAAATATATTCAAACAGAAAAAACACACACAGTGCTGTGATCTATAAATACTGAATTCGCTTTTACACGTTGTCTTAGCAGCTGTTTTTGGCTGATAAAAAGTGACGAGTGATTTGCATGCGAATTAATTTGTTTTATCTTATCACAAATACGAAAAAACGGCATTCACAATAGATACACGAACGGACGGGTGTAAATACTGAGTTAGTCGACCGATAAAATAATAAGATAACAAGAATGGGAAAGTAAATGATAAGCTTTTAATATTCCTAGGAATTAAACTGTAATCAAAATAAGTGTATTTTTATACTGTCTACCGATAGATCTATTTTGTTTAATTTTTGATTTTATTATCAGTTAAAAACAATACAAATGCTAAACGAAATACGTTATCTTTTGCAATTCAAAAATATCTTGTCAGAAAAATTTGTCGCATTCAATTATAGTGACTGATAGAGATTTTAATTAATATTGAATTAAGATGGAATTTTCACATTTCAAAGACAGAAAGCCAAATGGAACAAATTGATTGATAATAAATTCAAATGTGTCTCACCCCACGTATACTGTAAACTCAAAATTAATAACTACCGAGCATAAGCTATACTAACCTCTGAAACGGATTCCTCCTCCGATTCCGAAAGATCTGTAGTGACGGGTTGAGGATAGAATTCGGTATCTGTATCGGTGTCCGTTGTGATGATGTTCTGCAACGCCGATGATATTGCATTCACAATTCCCACCGATGATGATAGAGGGGAGGAGTTCGATGACGTGGATGATGAGGCAGAGCGGTTGGCATTCGAGATGGCTCCGACGTCCTTTAGCTTTTGCTTGAGAACAGCGACAGCTGTTGCCGCACTGGCGCTGGCACTTGAGCTGGCGGCGCTGGCACTACTCGTCTGGGGGGATGTTAATCCAAGGCCAACAGCAGCGCCTGCGTTGCTATCGGCGGCAGCGGCAGCGGCGCCCATCAACAAAGTTGTTGCTGCGAATTTTAAATGCGCAGAGTCTTTGTTGCCAGCAACTGTTTTCCCAGATGATACGGAGGTTGCTCCCGCTCCACTTGCGGTAGGCGTGGCGTTCTGCTGCTGCTGTTGATGCTGCATAGCTACCTGACGCTTCAGTGCTGCGTATGCGGCTCGAGTTTTCTTCGAGCTACTCGGCGTGGGCGCTGAAGCAATCGCTGCCCGAAATTTAGCAGCAGCATCGGCAGTTGAAATGGCTGTGGCATTAGGGGCCGTTGCATTCATTGCTGTTTTGATGGTTGTTGTTGTTGTGGTTATTAATTCACTTGTGGTTGTTGCTGCTGTGGTGGCGGGCATGGGTGTGGCTGTAGTTGTCGTTGTGGGGCCAGCGGTAACAAACGCGGATGCTGGCGCTTCGCTATGAGCGCTTGTTTTACTGGCAGCCGTTTTAGACATTTTTGAGTTGTTGTTAATGTTATTGTTGGTGTTAGTATTGGCAGTGGCTAACGTGCTGTTGTTGTTGTTGTTGTTGCTGTTAACTTTTAACCTGACGCTGGTATTAATATTGTTGTTGTTGTTGCTGCTGCTGTTGCTTGTACTTTTCTTCGACTTCAACTGACTTAGCTCAGCCACAATGGCAGCAGCCGCCTCGTGCTCCGCTACTGCAGTTGGTGTTGTTGCTGTTGGTGTTGTTGTGGTTGTCAAATCCTTGGCATCAACAGCCGTCGCCTCATGCTTGACAATCTTCTTGCTGCTGCCGCTGTTGTTGCTATTATTATTGTTGTTGGTATTTTTAATATTGTTCGCAATTAGCGCAGCCGCTATTGAGTGTCGGGCTGCAATTCTCGGGCCGGTGTAATTCGCCTGCCTGACAACGTTGTTGTTATTGTTGTTGTTGTTATTATTATTGCTGTTATTGTTCTTTGCTACTGCTGCAATTCTTTGTGCAGTTGCATGGGTTGTTGCGCTATTAGCTTTGATTTGTGTTGCTGATGTTTTTGTTGTTGTTGTTGCTGTTGCTACTGGTTTTGTAGTAGCTGGGGTTGTGGTCTTTGCTATTTTGTTTAAATACGCAGAGCGCACGTTGTTTAAATTCAAGTTCAAGTCATCGCCATCATGATTTTTCGCATCATTATTCATTTTAGTCTCAGTTGGGCTCCCTTTAATTCAACTCACGTGTGCTTCTCGTGCAAATATGTTTTTTATCAAAGGATTAAAATTAGATAATAATAAATTACTTCAAATAATTTGACATTTTGTTTGTTTATACCATCGAAAAAAACGCCAAACGCAATTCCACTTAATTTTAATTCCTTATATTATTTTTTGTTTTCTTTCCCTCTTATACAAAGTGTGCTGTGTTATCGATTTTGGTAAGGAATTGAATTAGATTATATTATATATACATATGTATATATACATTATATATATACATTTGTGAAAAGGCAAAATAGAAGACACACACACGCACTCACACAATACGCATATGTACGTATATCAAACTCTCGCACAGGCGGTTTGCAACCGTGTGGCAACTCTGTGCATTCTTACACTGCTCCACCATTGCACACTCATTCGTTCGTCATTGTACATATGTATGTACATACATATACTCGTTTTAATTTTCCGTTTTCTTAATTCACGTTTTCGTAGTAACTTATTAATAAAAGAAAAAATTAAAGAAAGAAAATAAACGCACAGACATATATGAGAGGGAAAACATTTATTTTATATTTATATTATGATTTTTTGTTGGTTTTGTATATTTTTATGTAGGAAATCAATGCGCAATTGGTAATTCAGACTCTTGCACGGCGTGCTTTCTATGCTTTATATAATCGCACCAAGTACACAATGTTATTGTCAGGTGAATGCATTTTGGACGGCTAATATTTTTTGTATGTAATTAATTGCTGCATTTTATTTATAAAACTTTTCGAGCATTTTCGACTTCGCCCCAAACGAGCGCAGGCAAAAATCACTTTACACACTTTACAGCGAACGAAACCGAACGAACATCGCGTCGAAACGAGATAACGAATAACCACAGCCAGTTCATCAGCGGCACGACATTGCGTTTGAGCAAGCGAGAGGACGCTACAAAACCGAGCGAAACCACAATCACACGCACGCCAGTTGAAAAGCAGGCGCACGACTACGAAGGTAAATTGTAAATGAAGCAACCAAGGGAAAATTTTGCGACACTAATATTCCGATGCAGTTTTTCGCCAATTTAACTACACGTTGAGGCTTGCAAACATGCACTACGTTCTCAGTACATGTTACGCAATATTTTTTTAATAGTTTCGCGTATTACCGTTGCAAATTTGTAGCAAATAAATTAATTTTTCAGCAGCCTAAAATTCACTGTCTGTCATTTCTGAACCTCTACGGATCGCCATATTATTCCCGGATATTGAATTAAATTAGGGATGGACGATAGTTTTGAACCTGTGACTTGTCACAGATAGTTGTAAATAACGTGTGACTGTCGTTGCAGAATATCACCAAAAAAGACCACTAAGTCAAAAAGAAATCAAATTATAAATTCATTACGTACTGCAACTAATTATTTTTATATGTTTATATAATAGTTCTATATCACTAAAAATATTCAGTTAATTTTGGGGTTTTAAATGTTTTCATGTTCAAAGAACCATACAATTATTTTAGACCATAGTTAGAATTCATATTATTTTAATGAAATTGACAAATAAAATAAACCTTTATTGATACTAGACATATTTAATAATGTCTCTTATTGCCAAACTTTTATAAGTTCCTACCGAAGTATGAGAAAAATTTAAATCGTTCGTCTCTAAATAGAACCAGAAAAGATGAGCCTATTTCAGTCACATATGTTACATACGTATGGTATGCCGCTACGTTACGTGTCGTAAGAAATCTTTACGTGCAAACGTAAACTGACAATGTTTCATAATTTATAAAAATTATATTAAAAAACCGTATTATGATAAAATTTCTTTCTAATATTAACAGTTTCTTATTAAAAGGTTGAGTAAATATGAGTCGCTAATATATCAACCGGAAAAATAATACCGGTAGATAACTGTTCACTGAACGAACTAAATGAACAAGATTCCCTGACTTAGTCCAGTGAGTCGTTCGTACGAACTTATTCCGAATTTTTAAGTCCCAACGCCAACTACGTGTCCACTTTATTTTTGTAATCTCAAGAAATAAGCGAATTTTCGAAAATGCATACTGTGCTTACCCGTGGAAATGCAACTGTAGCATATTCCCTGAGCGTGTTGGCCTGTTTGACATTCTGTTGCTTCATATCCACGGTTTTCCTGGACTACACAACCGATGCAAACATAAATACCGTAAGGGTATTGGTGAAAAATGTTCCTGATTATGGTGCTTCGCGAGAGAAACATGATCTCGGCTTTCTGACATTCAATTTGGAGACAAACCTCACAAATATATTCAACTGGAATGTAAAGCAATTGTTTATCTATTTAACGGCCGAATACAAATCACCATCGAATCAATTGAACCAAGTCGTATTGTGGGATAAGATCATTTTGCGAGGCGAAAATGCCGTGCTCGATTTCAAGAACATGAATACCAAATACTATTTCTGGGATGATGGCAACGGTCTGAAGGACAACCGAAATGTAACGCTTTCATTGTCATGGAACATCATACCCAATGCCGGACTACTGCCATCGGTGCAATCGACTGGAAAGCACACGTTCAAATTCCCGGCCGAATACTCCACATCGATATAAGTTGCATTTAATATACATACCATATATATAAAGCCTGTATATTTTAATGTACTTGTACCAAAACAAACTTCTTTATGTTAGACTAGCAGAAATACCAACAATTTGCTGGAGTAATTTAATAATAAAAAAAAAATAATCTGAAATTCAGAGTTCAAAAACAAAACAAGTTCAACTTATTTATACGTACAAGTAGATCTCATTTCAAATTTAAACGCCTCTACGAACCTAAAGAAAAATACTATTGAAGCTTTATAATTATGAATGTTTGTAATTGTTAATTGTCTATAAATTAATACAAGAAATCAAGAAACTATTGACGAGCAAGCAGATTGCCAACTTAATACGAAACATATTAAAAGTTTACATAAATTCATAGCCGCCATCGTCGAAGTTACGATTGCCGACCATCGGGCCGCCGGCACCCATCTGATTCGGCTGGCCGCCCATTTGGGGACGAAACTGATTGCCGGGCGTCTGGTGCTGCAGCAGTTGGCGCAGTCCGGGATTGTTGTTGCCCAGCATGGGACGCACCATGCGCTGTTGTTGCTGCTGCAGCGGCACCTGCTGTTGTTGCAATTGCTGTTGTAGATTCGGATTGGGTCCGGGGCCCACATGTGGCATGCGCTGTTGTTGCATCATGTTCTGCATCTGTAGTTGCGGCTGCATTGCAGGCATGCCACCGCCGCTACCGTTGCCCCCTGGACCGCCGCCCATATGCACATTGACCTGGCCGTATTGATTATAATGTGGTTGCTGCTGCTGCTGCGAATTGTCCTGCAGCATTTGTTGTTGCTGCTGCTGTTGCAGTTCCATTGGTGATTTTCCCTGCTGCTGCTGCTGCTGTTGTAGCATTTGCTGCATCTGCTGTTGCGGCGGCATCTGTTGCTGCTGCTGTTGTTGCTGCTGCTGTTGTTGTTGCTGCTGTTGCTGCTGCATATTGCCGTGCGACTGCTTCTGTTGTATTACTTTGCGCAAACGCTCCACAAAAATGGTCTGATTGTTGGGTATAAAACCAAGGAACGCACTACGATCGGGCGTATATAGCAATATGAGTACTTTGATATCACAGGCTGGCGCATTGGCCAGCGTTGAGAAGTGCACGCATCCGGCAAATCCGGAAGTCATCATCTTTGCCAGCGAATCGAGTGCCTCGCCCGGTGTTGGTCGAAAAACGACCATTTTGGAATCCTTTAGAAACTGACCACCTATGTTGCCGACCAAATGCTTGGGCATCAGTTGCATCAGCAGCTTGGGCGGCCAGCTGTCCGCTTTAATTTCGGGCTCGCCCTCCTTGATGTTGGTGCAAACGGTGCACTGCAGCGAATGTGTGATCTTTTGCTGTTCGTTTTTGGCCTTCTCCGACCACTCCAGCACACCAGTCCAGATCTTTTCGCGCAACGATGCTTGTTCCTGTGGCTGTTGTTGTTGTTGCTGCTGTTGTTGATTTCCTTGTTGTTGCTGCTGCTGTTGCTGTGGTCCTGCCTGTTGCTGCAGTGCGGGCACATTGCCAGCATTAGAGACAGCTGGCATCATGTTGGCGTTCGCATTGGGATTAACCTGCTGCTGCTGCTGTGGATGTTGCTGTTGCTGCTGTTGTTGCTGCTGCTGCTGTTGTTGTTGCTGCTGTGCCAGCTGCTGTTGCAGCTGATTGAATTGCTGGTGATTGAGCATTTGCAGTCTTTGCTGCTGTTGTTGTTGCTGTTGCAATTGCTGCTGCTGCTGTTGTTGTTGCTGTTGTTGCTGCTGCTGTTGTTGCTGAAGGGAATTGACATTTTGATTGGGTGGCGCATTTATACGGGATATCAGCGCCGAATTCGGATTGGGATTCGGTTGCATCGGCATATTGTTGCCGCCAGCGCCCTGCATGAAAGCCGGACGCTGGCCAGGCTGATTGGGATACATCCAGCGATTCTGGCCGGGCCCAACATTCTGCTGGAAATTCGCATTCTGCATTTGGTTTGGTACAAATTGATTCTGCTGTTGCTGCTGTTGTTGCTGCTGCTGCTGTTGTTGTTGTTGTTGCAGCAGCTGCTGCTGTTGTTGTGCGTTCAACATGCCACCCTGACCGCCGGGAATCGGTTGCTGCTGCTGTTGCTGCTGCGGCATGGAGTTCATGTTCATAACCTGCTGTGGCTGTTGCTGTGGTGGGCCGCCCTGCTGCTGCTGCTGCTGCTGTTGTCCAGGGTTTGTATCCATGGGCATAACCTGTCCCTGGACTGCTTGTTGACCATTCGGATTGTTGTTGAGTCCCTGCACCGCAGCTGCCTGAACCGGTGCACCCATTGGATGCTGGCCGGCGGCTGCTGCATTATTAACAGCTATGCTATTGGGACTTGGTGCACGCTCTTTGAGGCTGTAGCCCTTGAGCAGGACCAGATGACGTATATTCTTTGCGTAGTTCTTGGTCGTGATGGGCTGATCGCCGTCCGCCTTCATGTACAGCTTGAAGAGCACCGGCATCTTGCGTGGTGCAATGATGGAAAGATTGATTTTGCGCTCGTTAAAGAGAGCCGCCAATTGCTCACATGATTTGCCCTTATATTTCCAGGACTCGTTAACAGACATCTGATATGGTGGACTATTACAGATCAAGATGCAGTGTCGCTGCAAATTGGTCTGCTCCATCATGTGACGTTGCTCGTCCATCTCATCGAAACAGCCGTGGGCAGCAGCAAATCCTTCGGCCAGATGTCCATGCGATTCCATTCCACCACCGACCAGTGGCAAGCGTTCGATGGTCTCAATTACCTTTTGTGGCTGCACAAAGGGTCCGTAGGTGGCGCAAACCGGCTCCAGCAGATTCGCCGCCGTGTTGTAAGTAACAATGCCATAAAGAGTCGCATAGCGTTCGGCTATGAGGAACTCACGCTCATCAATCGAACCTTGTGTAAAGTGTTCCAGTGTGGGCAGAATATAATTGGTTTTTAGCTCGTTTATATACGCTCCATTAATTGCACTGTTCTCAATTACAAAAACCACATCGGCCAAAGTCAGCTGATCCACCTCCATATTGAGCACACGCGACCAAAAAGCGGCTTTCAGGAGGAGATTAACAACAATGCACTCAGAGGATTTTGCTTTGGCTGGCTTCTTCTTGGCCCATATCGAAACCTTTACTGAAAGCAATCGATTAACAAACCTAGAGATGGAACTATTGGGGAAACGCAACACAAATGATATCTGCAACGGTTGCGATGTTTATCAATCAACTGTGATTCCGATTCTAAGGGTGATTATATTAACTTATAAATTAGTATTTTAAAAATGATAGCTTTTAAGTAATATGTAAAAAAAAAATATATATAATATTAATATGTTCACTTGTATTATACAAAATTGTAATAATCGATATCATAAATATCGATGACACCGATAAGAGTTTTGTCACTTTTCTGCTCATCTCTCTTTCGCGTTTATGTTTGTCAAAACAAAAAAAATTATAAATTACTACAATTTCGTATAATTAGCAGCTAATCAATGTTTAAATGTCACAATATGCAATGTAAATAAAGCCAACTCTGTGTTTCTATGTTTGTGTTCGTGTGTGTGTGTGTGTGTCTGCATGTAAATAAGTTTGTCGCGTGAACAGTGTAAAGAGAAAAAATGGACATATTCAAGTTGAATTTTATGGCCCGAAACTAAAGGTCTCGGAACGAACATCAGCTAAGAGAATAGCAGCAAATTGAGTGCAACAATGTTGCAATATAAAAACGCAGCCAATGGCGCTGTTGCAAATGTGGTCAACCACAACAACAATAACAATGCACAGGCGGCAAGTACCACACCCGTCACCCCCGCAAAGGGATCGGCCGCCGTCGGTGCTGCTGCTGCTGCCGCTGCGGCGCAGACAGTCAATACCAGCGCTACACCCGTTCCTACTGCCGCGCCACAAATGCAACAGATTATTAATATACACCAAATGCCGTCGCAGTTTGGTGGCGGCACTGCGGTCGCCGGAATGCCCCAAAACATGTTTCAAATTGTACAGCCCATGGCTATGCAAACGGTCAACATTGACGGCCAAGAGGCAATCTTTATACCCAATCTAAACGCCCAACTGGCCACAGCGCAACCGGTAAACATAAACGGCCAGCAGGCGTTCATTACACCCAACGGACAAATTGTGCGTGCCCCGCAGGCGGCTCCAGAACAGGCGCAAACACAGACGCAACTTTTTACGATACCCGGCACCAATATACAAATCCCTCTGGCGAACATTGTGCAGCAATCACAGCCACAACAGCAGCAGCAGCTGCAATCCCAACAGGCCCAGGTTCAGGCTACGGCGCAGCAGCAGCAACAACAACAGGTCCAACAACAGCAACAAGTACAACAGCAGCAACAACAACAACAGCAAAACGCGGTTGCTGGAGCGGCACAAACAATCACCATTCCGGGCACGAATATACAGATTCCGGCCTCGATGGCAGCGGCAAACGGCTTGCTGGGCATATCGAATTTGCTGGGTGCAGCTCCAGCTGCGACAACAATCAAGCTGGAAAATGGACAAACACTGCAGAATATACAACTGCGTGCAGCACAAGCACCCGGAACAGCTGCCCCTCAGTTGCTGCAATTCCCACAACCGGCACCGGCGGCGCCAACGTTGCAGCAAACCGTTGCGGTGCAGATACCCGTTCAAACTGCCAACGGACAAACCATCTACCAGACCGTGCACGTGCCTGTGCAGGCAGCGGCGGCGGCGGCAACCACAGTACCGCCATCGCTATCCAATCTGACGCAGTCGATCCAGGCGATGCCTGCCTCCATGCAACAGGCGGCAGCACAGATGCAAATAATACCGCAGTTTGCGCAAATCGCACAAATCGTCACGCCCAACGGGCAAATACAGCAGGTAAGGCCATGATTATTGCTTGTCTACTTGATGACTTGACTAAGTCATTGAGTTCAGTAAGGAATAGGCTTGATAATTGTTATATACTAACTTGGTTTTTCCTATACACACAGGTTCAGCTGGCTCCGTTGAATGCACTTAACTATTCACAGCTGCCGCCGAATGCAAATATTATTCACATTCAGAATCCTCAGCAGCAGCAGCAGTTCATTCAGCCACAGCCACAGGCACAACTACAACAGCAACAGCAACAACAACAGCAGCAGCAACAAGTTCAGCATCTTCACCAACAGGTACAACAGCAGCAACAACAGCAGCAGCATCAACAGCAGCAGCAGCAACAGGCGGCCGCAGCAGCAGCAGCGGCAGCTGTGCAACAGCAACACCAACAACAGCAGCAACAGCTGATCAATGCCATCAACGAAGCTGGTGGTCAATTGCCAGCGAATCAACCGATTACCATTACCAATGCCCAGGGTCAACAACTGACGGTGATACCAGCACAGCAATTGCAGCAGCTGCAACAATTTCGGGCCAATCAGAATGCCGCTGCTGCTGCTGCAGCAATGCAACTACAGTCGACGAATCTACAAGCCTTGCCCATACAGAATATACCGGGATTGGGTCAGGTGCAGATCATACAAGCGAATCAATTGCCTGCAAATATGGCGGCCAATTTCCAGCAGGTGCTTACCCAGCTGCCAATGCCCATGCAGACTGCACCAGCATCAGCAGCAGCAGCAGCAACAAACGCTGCGGCGACTGCAGCAGTTACAACGGCGAACAACAATGCAGCCACACAAAATGCGACCAACAACATCAGCATCACGCCGATCACCATGATGCCGAAGCAGGAGCCACAGAGTCCCACGCAGCTGATAACGAATATTAAGCAGGAGCCACCAGATACTTGTGTATCCAATACGAATTCTCCCGCCAATAATGTGCCAACAACGCCCACAACAACAGCAACACTGCAGCTGCAATCGCAACCGCAACCGATCAAGTTCATTATGCCACAGTCACCACAGCAGCAGCAACAGCAACAACAGCAGCAGCAGCAGCAACAAACACAGCAACTGCAGCATCAACAGTTGTTGGGCGATGGCAATAGTCTGCCCACCGTGACCATACCAGCCTCCATACAAATAACAGCGTTGCCTCCACCTTCGCTGGCCACAGGCGTTGCACGCAGCACACAAAAATCGAACAGCACACAGATAACCATGAGCTCGGGTAATCAAATGGTGGCCGTTACGACTCCGGCGCGCATCAAACAGATGAAATCCAACGCGCAGCAGTCGGCGACCAACGTCAATGTGAATATTAATGTAGGCGAGAGTGTTGCTCCGGTGCCGGAAATCAAACCACGTTTGAAACGCGTCGCATGCACTTGTCCCAATTGCACGGACGGCGAGAAGCATTCGGATCGCAAGCGTCAGCACATCTGTCATATTGCCGGCTGCAACAAGGTGTACGGCAAAACGTCGCATCTGCGGGCACATCTGCGTTGGCATACGGGCGAACGGCCATTTGTTTGCTCGTGGGTATTCTGCGGCAAACGTTTCACGCGCTCTGACGAGCTGCAACGGCATCGACGCACACACACGGGCGAGAAGCGTTTCCAGTGTCGTGAGTGCAACAAGAAATTTATGCGTAGCGATCACCTGTCCAAGCACATCAAGACGCACTTTAAGTCCCGCTCCGGCATCGATCTGATCGAGCTGAACATCAAGCAGGAGCAAAAAATCAATGCACCTAAAAGTATAAACACCATGAGCGGGATTGTAACCATTGAGATTCCGTCCGGTGGTGGTGTTGCCAATGGCAGCGGTGGGTCCAGTGTGGCGGCAACAGTTGCAGGCTCAACTGTTACGGCAGCACCAGGTGGTGCTACAATTGTGCAGCTGCAGCCCACGTTGAGTGGCGAAGATATTGTGGGCGGCGCTTCTACCGACAGTTTCGGCGAGGACGATGAACTGGAAGAGGATGAGGAAATGACTGAAGAGGATGATGAAGAACTAACAGAGGAGGATGAAGAGGACGAGGAAGATAGCGGCGATGAGGAGAAAATGACCATCTCTGTTAGTGAACTGGGTGATAACTCATCCAACTAGCATTCGGAATCACTGTTCATGGAACAGTTCATTTTTGATCATTTTCCATAGCCATAGCATGCCCCGGATGCGGGGCCGGTGAATGACTTTCAACCTGTGCAGATGTCCCCGCAGATTCTCTATTCCCTAGCCTCGTAGAGTGTTACGTGTATTAGGCTAGACACCATGTAAATCTTTGTATATAGTTTGAATATAAAATAGGTTATCCTTCGGCCCGCCGAAGTAAACGAAACCCCTTACTGGGTCCACCAGCCACAGGGGAAAACTACAGCGAACCGATTCGCTATATATCGGTATATTCAGTTCTTATTCAAAGTTTTTACCATTTAGTGTTAGGCCGCGTTCAATTAGAATCACGAGATATATATTTTAAGTGTGTACAAAATATTGAATCCCTAATTTATCATAATTGTTCAAATTAAATACTATTATTATAGAAACCCAGTTCGGACCCTATATCCAACAGGCATCCATTGCAAGGGAGTAATTACTAACAATTTATCTGTACATTTTTGTAGCATAAGTTTTACTAATTATTATTTGGTAACCAAAAGAAAAGAAAACAACATAATGTAAGATATAATATGCGCGGTTTTAACTAGGATAGCATAACTGAGAAAAATATGACGTTTTACGGAAATTTTTATACTCAACGCACAGATCGAAAGATGTAATGTATAGAAAATCATATATATATACTTTATTCGAGAGAATGTTTAATAAATTGGTAATTAAAATCTAAATAAATTCTTTATACATTTTCGATGTTCAACAAATTGTTTATGCTTATTCTTAAAAAAATACTTATCATATGGAAATAGTTACATCGAGCTAGAGTAAAGGCTCGCTGCACTGCGTTTGAGTCGATGTAGCTGGCACTTGGGTGCCGAACACGATGTAATCTTCTGTATGCTGACTTTCGGTTTGCAAATCTATCAATTCAATTTCTTGGGTTTCAAGCGTTATGGACTCACTGTCGTATTCAACAGCTGCCTCGACCCAATCCAAGTTGGCTACAGGAGTCTTTTCGACGGCAGCGATCTTTTTCCCTACCGACAAATCAGGCTCTTTGTCAAGTAGACCAATCGTAGAGGATTGCGATTCTGTACCATTCGATATTGGAAACATTATCACTTCGGTGTTTTCTTCTTGTGTATTAGGCGGCGGATTATCATTGGGTGCTTGGGCCAGTAACAATGATTGGTGGCTGGAGCTGCAAGTGGTTTCGATAACGCGTGACTGTGACGATTCGTGTCGCCAGCGATCCAATCGAAAATTGTTCTCCTTTTTCAGTTGGCATTGCCGTATGTGATTGCATTTAGCAACTTCTTCCTGCGTATATGGTACGACCATCTTTTTGTGAACAGCCTTGATTAACAAGGCATTTGTGGAGCGCTCAGAACGATTGGCCAGACGTCCCTTTTTCTCAAAGCGCTTTTTGGCCTCATGGACGCAATTGAAAAGTGTCATATCAACACGTACTTTTGTACGCAGGCACAGTTGTTTAATATCCGACGGACTATAGTTGCGGTTTAGATCGTCGGAAGTGATTTTCTGCAAGAACAAAAAATAACTTGTTAATAAAAGGGCGCCAAATGTATTGAGATAAGAAACCCACAAGTGGCTCATAAAATTTTCGCACTAATTCCTTGCCAGCATCATCCATATCCTTAGCTATATCCATAATTGCTTTCTCTTCTTGTTTCTGATATTTTATCAGTTCTTCAGATAAACATCGAGACATTATGAATAAGATAACTTTATCAAAAATTTTGATTCAACTTAGATTACTGCTTTTTGTTTTGTAAGTGTGACCACATGAATCGAACAAAAGAATATCCATAAACGCCTACTTTCAACGTAAGCAGTTTATGCTGACGTAAGCTCTTACGTGTCAGGGAAATATTTCGGTGTAGTTCTTTATAAAATACTAAATTTATTACTTTTAAGTCCACCCAAATGAATGTCCATGAATTTTTAATTACAATATAATATTTAATATCAACTGAACTATTGAATTCTCCATATAATTTCTAGAATTGTACTATTAAATATACAAAACAAATATAGTATTTTAATATACCTATTTGAAACTTGTGTTTCGAAATTAGAAATAAAAATATTCGCAATTTTTACATGATCGACGATATTAGATGATCAGTGTGACCATATCGGTTATATCTGATCGTATGTAAATACCAGAAATACGCGTTTTTATTGCCAATTTTCACCCGCTGTGGGCACACCGTGGAAGAAGAGCGTGTGTAAGAGAAATGCGAAAAAAGAAAAGTTTGAGCAAAGCCACGAATAAAACGCAGATTAGTTACAGCGATCCAAATAATAACCAATTCAAATTATATTAAACTAAAAGTGGCTGACAAAGCAAAAAGTACGCAATTTCAACGTGTTTGTATGTGTATTTCTATGAGCATGTTCGCATTTGGCCATAATTGTGTGTCTGTTTTGAGTGTTCCTACGCGCTTGTTTTGTTTTGATTAAACCACTTCCACTTTGTTGTAAATTACAATTATGTACTCAATAGGAAAGATAAAAAAAATATATTTGAATTATGAATCAAATTAGTTTGAAAATTTATTAAATGTGAGGCATATTTATACCCAATTTCTTCCTATTTCCAATCTCTATTCTCTGGACAATAAAGTGGCAACTCCACACCAACATGTATACAAAAACAAGGAATTACTATGAAAACGAATCGCGCAATAAATAAATGGAAGGAAAACGCGCAAAAAAGAAAATGCGACCCAAAACGAGAAAGGGAATAAATTATTTCGTCGCTTTGGTACAAAATTTTTAGTATCGCGAATTTCTCCTAAAAACCACAATTGTCTAAGTACAATTATAAACAATTGAAATAACACAATAAGAAATCAAAATTATATGGTAATTTAAAGAGAACGCGTGAGCGAAGAGGCAGCAAGGAATCAACATAATTCAGAATTAAGATATAATACAAATACGTACATAAATCGACATAGGTAAATCGTGCCGGGGGCCTTACACACTGCTCCTGCAGCTCCACTTCCACTTCCTGCAGCTGCTGAACCTGAACGTGATGCGAAACGTACACATGCATACCAACAAACATATCCCTATACATTTAACTGTGGTGTTAATTCGACGCAAAAGCTAAGCCGCTTGAGCCTTGCTACATACAGTTGGCATTATATCGTATATCGTATCGTATCTACCCTCCGACTCCACCTCGCACCACAAGTGTTTGCCCAACACATTTTAATTGTTTCATTGTCCCCCCCCCCCACATCACATAGGTATCACATAAGTGCATACACGCATGCACAATTACATCTTTTCGTGTGTGTGTGTATGTGTGCATGTATGGAATACCTATGCTTATACATTACATGAATTTCGCGCGCTTTGAAATAATTATGGTTTGCATAATTGAAATTGATGTATAATTTGGAAGGAATGTTTGTGTATTTGTTAATTTTTTGTTATTACTAATACAAATAATAATTCAATCACTTTGTTAATATTTTGCAGAGACGCTTAAATCATCAGGCGGTTATTATGAAAGGTTATGATTTGTTTCAACAACTTCCCACAACATCCATAAAAAAAAATAAACTAAATCGAAAAATAAAATATTTGTGTACATTTTCATACATGCATATACATATGTATGTAAATATGTACGTTATTTTTGTTGCCGTTGCCATTGCCTAAGCCGGGTTTTGTCTCCTAACATGAGCCCTAACTTTGCTAAACAACAAGAACAACAACAACAGCTAGCCAACCCAACCCAAAATATCCATATCCCAACAAAACGCAACACGCTTTACATTAAACTAATTGAATATTTTCAAATTATTATACTTCCCCAAACAGGAGGTTACTATAAAATGTCTCGTAACAAAGACAAATATGACAGTACGAATAGAAGACAGCAGATATTTCTATCTGCAGAGGATATTGCCGCCGGCAAAAAGACAAACTGGAGCGGTCTTGAGATCACGGGTAAGTGTACGATGAGATTAAGCTAAACTAACTCCAACAAGTCAATACATTTCTGAATTTGTTTCAACATTTTCAGGCTGCGTTCGGAACATTAGCCCCTCGTTGTGGGAATTCGAGCATCTGACCGCACTCTATCTGAACGACAACCAGCTGTTGCGACTTCCAGCGGACGTGGGATTGTTAGTTAGCCTGCGAACGCTCGATCTGTCCAGCAACAAGCTGCGCAGTCTGCCTGCAGAAATTGGCGAACTCATACAGCTGAGGTGGGTATAGGTTTCCCCAAATGGATTTACAACTAGATAATGACAATGACAATTCAGCCAATACATGTTACCCATACGCATTCGCATTCATTTAATTTTCAACACAATAATGATTATTAATCTGATTTATCACAGGGAGCTGCTGTTAAACAATAACTTTCTGCGAGTGCTGCCATATGAAATCGGCAAGCTGTTCCATCTGGTCATACTCGGTCTGATGGGCAATCCGCTGCAAAAGGAGTTTATGAACATCTACAATGAGCCAAATGGTACACCAAAACTGCTCACCTACATGCTGGACAACTTGTCATGTGAGTAACGGATTGTCATTTTATTTCTTTGTATGCGTCTGTGTGTGTGTGCGTGAGCGCGCGCGCGAGAGCTCCTGTTTGCGTGTGTCAGTGTGTGGGCAAAAAGGAAAGCTCAAAACAGGCGCATGAAAAGAGAAAGTTCTCTGTCGTAAATGTCTCTAAATACCCTGTAACCATTCGGGAATTGTTAAATAGGGCATACTATCACTCAAATGAGACATGTAAAAAGAAACACTATTGTTAGGGTTGAGTCTTATATATGTATGCTCAACGTTACTTCAGATAATCAATGACTTAATATACACCTTAAGCATTAGTACTGTCTGTGAGCAGGGTATCGCCCGCGCGACGAGTTGCATTTTCACTTGTTCGATTCGTTTTCGATTCAATCAGGATACCAGTGCCTAACCGGTTTATCGACACCCATTTGGGCAATTAAAGTTCAACACTCATGGTATTTATTTTTTGTTTTCCAATTTTGTTGTTGTCATTAATGGCAATACCATAACATAATGCAAACATCAATTATAATTTAATTGAATGCAAGCGCCAAAATTACATACATAAATGCAGACATGCAGACATGCAGCATACATACATACAAACAAATGCATTGAGAATAACAACAACGACAACGGCAACAACACTGCACGACCTCGACATGTAAAGCTGCTGGACGTTGGCCCGAAGCTACTATCGGCAATCGTAGCTTTGAAGAGCGCAAGCTCAATCGGCTTACGAGAGAGACTGAGCGGTGAGAGCAAAGTCTTGTGAGAGAGCGCGCACGATGAGAGCGATGATAGCAAGAGAGTGTGTGTGCGCGCAAACGTGCTAGCATAACGGGGGCTTCGGCTGCTTTTACTGTTAGCCGGCAGCGGCTTGTCGTGTGTGCGCACGAATGAAATTGAATTTGCTGGCATCAGTCAGTCTGCCACAAGCTTGGCTCGCGAGCGGACGCTTTTGATCTGCAGCTACCGTACGTAGTTGAAGTCGAAACAAGTTTTCAAGCTTCGTAACGCGACGTCTCTTCGTCTTGTTTCGTTTCGTCGCTGCGACTGCGCAAAGTGTTTCGTAATTTCGGCAGCAGCAGCAGCACCACCACCACCAACAGCAACAACAAAAACAACTGCTGAGGCGGCCAATCGTTGTGCCAGTTTTTTGCTGCAGTTCGCTTTTTTCCAGACGTTTTTCATTTCATACAAAAATTTCGTTGCTGCACTGCTTCGTTGTGCATGCGTGTGTGTGTGTGTGTGTGAATTGTTTTGAAATGGCCGCCACCATACCGCACATGGATTAAGTGTTGAAATTGCAAATGCGGCCAAGTGATGTGCGAAACGCACGGCAAATTTGGACTAGAAACAAAAGAGACGCTGTTACCACGTGAGATTCGAGCGAGGTGTCGTCGCCTTCAGCAGCATCAGGATTATGAGATCCCATGTGGCCGTTTATCGTGCGCCAGACAATGCAACTGCCTGCCAGTTTGCTAGATATGCAGTACACGCGCCTCCTCCACCAACCGCGCAACAACAACAACTACAACATCATCAACAACAACAACAACAGCAGCAGCAGCTATGGAGGAACAGTGCATCGGCTGCTGCCTGCTATAATCTGCAGGCGCAACTGCATCATGGCGTACCGTATCATGCTACCACGCAACAATTGCAGCTGGTCAATCAGCAGAGGATCAATGAGTGCGCTGGCATACCGCTCATCTCTAATGCCTGCAGTCATCTAACGCCAGCGCAGCGTCAGCGACTGCTGCGCAAATCCAGCAAAGCTTGGCCAGCTACGGGCACGCATAACATTTCACAGCTGGCGGCGCATGCGCAAGGACAGCCGCTGCTGCAGAATGGCAAACATCATCAGCTGCATCAACAGCACCAGCTTCAGCTACATCAACAACATCATCACCAACAACAGCAGCAGCAGCAACAACAACAACAGTTGCAATCTGCGCCCCAATCCTGGCCAGCTCATGCGTCCAGCTATCAGCCCCTAAGGCTGAACAACTTTCAGTTGGTGGACAAATCGCGCGTGTTGCGCTATCAAAACTCTGCGCCAGCTGCGCTCAGTTCGCAGGATCAGCAAAAGGCGCTGAGCAACAACAGCAACAATCACAGCAGTGGCAGCAGCAGCACCAGCAGCAATGGTGGCACTCCACTGGACACGGCAGCAACAAGTGTGGCAGACACCTGCCTGCCGCGCATCATCAAGCCACGCAAGCGTCGCAAGAAGGATCGCAAGCCGGCCAATGGAGTGTTGCTCAAGCTGGATGCGGATGCACTGCAGCCAAAACTACAACAGCAGCCGTCTAGCGTGTACACAGAGCAATTGTTGTCCATGCCAGGCAGCAATCTCGGCAGCATCGGCAGCAGCAACTTTGGCATTGCCAGCACACACATGCAACACGATCACAGTCACGGTGTGTGTTTCTGCCGTGACTGTGATCCGTTGCGTTCGCTATGGGAATACCCATTGCGGCGCTCCCATTCGGATGCCTCCTCCAATGGGCAGGCGAATGCAAGTGCTGGTGGTGGCTCCACATCGTCGGATAGCTCGTGTGCCAGCTCAATTAGTTCCCAGAGCGTGGCCAATAATAATTTCGAGGAGACGGAGCATTTTGCGCCCATCACTGGTGACAGCAGTCGAGCCGAAATTGTGGGCGTTATTGGATCGCAGCGTGTCACAGCAACAGGAACAACAACAACAACAGCAGCAGCCGCCGCCGCCGCAGTTGCAGCTGCAAATCCATTGGCAACAACAACAATGACGGCAGCAGCAGCAACATCAGCAATAAAAACGACAGCAACAACACCAGCCGCACTCTACCTAAGCGATTCGAGTGACTCCGGCTATGGCGACATTTTGAGCGGCATGAATATTGCCAACGATCTGTTTGCCAGCTGCTTTGTTGGCCACGCAGGCAGAGCAACAGCAACAGCACAAGCCAACGCAGCAGCCAATTGCAGCAGATCCAGCTCCAGCTCCAGCGCGGAGACACTGCTCAACGAGAGCATCAACGAGATTTCACGCAAGCTAATCGAGACTTGTGCGGTGAATGAACCATGCGAATCAACAACTGCCTTCGAGTTGGGATTCGTGGCCGAAGGCGGTGTCTCTGTCTCGGCGAGCGATGCTGTTGCCTGTGGGCGTGGCAGCGCTGGAGACAGTGACAGTTGTTCGGCATCCGCATGCAGCGATAGTGGCTTAGACAGTGCTGGCAGCTACAGCTCTGAGGCGCTTGTCTTCAATTTTGAGCATTTAAATCTGACGGATACGAATTTTGTAACGCCTACAGCGATGGATTTTCTAGTTGATTGCAACAACAACAACACATGCAGCAGCAGCAGCGGCAACGGCAACCAAAACGATCGCAAGGCGACATCGCATCAACAATTTTACAACAATTGCTTTGACTTGGTTTGGCTCGACAGCAACAACGTAGACAGAGAAATGACAGCTGGCAAAGGCGGCGATAGCAGTGCCACACCCACAACGAAGCTAATACTGGGCACGGTTGGAAAATTGAAGCCAGCATTTTCCACAATATCGTGACGACGGCAATACGAGGCACAAGACGAACTGTGAAACTGTGTGGCCCCTTTGGAAATTCGAGTCAGCTAATTGATGTGGGTCTACAACTGCGTGGGCGTGTTTGGAGTGTGTGTGTGTGGGTGTGTGTGACTGTGCGTTGCATAACCAAAAAGACAAAATAACCGTTAACCCACAAAGTAAACGAATCAGCTGGAGAAGAGAAATTGAATGGAACATAAAAAAAAGAAACAAAACGAAAGACATTGAAATTAAAAACTCATGGGCCCCTCAACAACAACAACAACAACGTATGGCGATATGACTGAAGACGGCTGGAAGCTTTGTATATACACAAATTTATATATGCAATGTGTGTGTGTGTGTTTGTGTGTGTACCCACTTCAACTTTCACTTTCACTGCGGCTGAGTCTCTTTGTTTTTGCCCAGACAACCGACAATCGCGACTCTTCAACCACAATGAGCAAACGACAACAACAACAGCAACTCCACCACCACCACCACAACAACAACAACAGTAACTACAACAAGAAGAAGAAAAACAAACACTACGAAACAACAAACAACGATGAGTCTTATGCAGATTTTTGTCTATAGTAAAAGTAATAGAAATCGTATAAAGACAAAGAGAAGCCCCAACCAAAAACCAAACCAACAACAATTGAAAAAGGGAGCCACCGAAAATGATGATTCTACGTTTATACAGTACACGCTCGATGGAGCGAACTAATGTTATATATATGAGACATGCATATATATATATTTTCGAGCATGCACTGTATACATAAAGATATAAGTTTATTCGAGCTTGATTTGCAATCCGAAATTGCTAAATAATATTTGTTATTTGTGCATTGACGTTTTTGAGGTTAGGTTTTTCGAATTATTGTAATCTTAAGTCGTTTTATTTTATTATATAATACTAAATTATTTGCTTTGGCTTGACGTTTTGTCAACGTTCCCTTTCAATTTTATGCTGATGTTTGTTTTAGATTTTTGAAAGCCACGTTCCTAATTAACACTGGATTGATTATTTTATAATTTTTGGGTCGGTTATAGGTAACAATTAGTTTATATATATAATCAGCGCTACAAAGTGAACTTTTCTAGCATTTAAGTTAATCATAATCAAATCATACTTCGAACATATTCGCAATGATCTCTGACAAGTGCTGTAAACGAGGGTATTGAGTGGGTTGAATATGTACCTTAGCTCATTTGGGTTTCTTGTATCTTCAAGCATTTGGCCTACAATTCATTCAATCATGAGATCATACATTATATATACAAAACATATATATATATATATTTATATATATAGCATTAGAGTGGGGTTTGGATTCGTTACATATTGAGATAAGCATTTGAAATGGTTTTAATTTAAATATTCATACTCAATTAATAGACTTTCATTTGAATTCAGTTAATTTTGAATACAGCAAATCATTTTTTCAAGTCACTTTCATTAACGCAAATTAATCATTTTGATGTTCAAGTTACTTTCAACTCAACTCAACTCAAATCATTTGAATCATTTATACTCATTTATTTAGTTTTAGACTCAACTGGTGAATGTACTCATTGCATTTTCTATAGCTATTGTTATATACCTGTATTCATAATCGCTCGACTGATACTCGCACTTGATTCATTTGCACCGACTGCGTCTGGTTTCGGGTTTTTTCTTTCAATTTAGTTATGTTTGTTTTTTGGCTCAGCCTATCAACTGAAGGTTAAGGTCGTCGTTTATCAATGGAGTCGCGTTTCTAAATCGTTCGTCTACTTCCCCCTAATTATGCCAGCCCGATCAGTGAGCATAAAATCTAAGACAACAACAACAACAACAACAGCATCAACAGCCCTAGTTACCTGCTTATTTAGTGTAGTTGGCGCCGAGTAAAAGTTTTCGCCTTTTTTAATTAAAAGAAACTCACCGAGCGCACAACGAGCGAGAGCAGAGCGAGACTGAAATCGCAACGTATCGCATGGGATGTTGTGTTTGATGTTGTATGTTGGATTGGTAAGGCTGCTGCGCTTGACGTGTGTATGTATGTGTCTCTTGTTGTGAGTGTCGAGTGTAATTTCTATGGCTCGATGTCTGGAAAAATGTCACAGTTTTCCACGATCACGTCGAGTTCCGGCCAATGCCGGCGGCTTTTGTTACCATTCCCCACATAGAAATTATTGCTGGCAAACTAATTTATTTAATTAAGATTTTCACTAGCTCTAATTGTAATTGTAAAACGTAATTGTAAACTTTAAACTGTTTTTGCTAAACACAATTGTATCTGTGTATCTGTCTATCTATGTAGGTATATCTCCCTCTCCCTGTCTCTTTCTATTTGTATACGTATTGTCCAGTTAAGTAGCGTTTTTGCACAAATAACAAAGTATTTCTCACATACTATATTTCGTATTCCCATTTAGTAGCCTTAAGTATACGACTATTAAGTTTTTTCTTATTCTTTACGCTCACACAATATGGCAATTATTATTATTTATTTTGATTAAGCATAAACGAGAGCTCAATAATAATAGTAATAAAAGTAATGCAACACAGAAAATGAAAGAAAAGCAAAAAAAAAAAAACGAGAATACAAAACAAATAAAAGACCGAAACGATTCAAAACAAACAGAGCTGTGAAATGATTTTTTCTCAAACGATGAACGAACGTGATTAATGTTTTGATAGCCCCGAAAAGTTTGTTTCCCTTCTTCGAGTTAGCTGCTAGTTTTCTAATGGGGCACGTTCGAGTTCGAGTTGCTTGTCGACAGTTTATAAATAAACAAACAGACAGTCAGATGGGCAGACAGACAGACAGACAGACAAATGGGCAGACAGAGTAAACATACTCCATTCTCCACTACAAGTCTACAATCTACTACGACGCTCTAGTCTACACTCAACACTCTAGTTGCGATCTTGGTACCGAAGCTGCACTTGAGAGTGAACTTTCCAAACATTAGCTAGCCCAACTTTTCCACAGCCACCCAACTTTGAATTGCTTCGCAAACTTTGAACCATCCTCCATTGTTGCTCATCGTGTGATATACAGAGATATATAGGAGGTATGTCTATAGCTCTAACTATATATCTTTTGTGTTTGTGTTTGTGCGCGGCTACCTTTCACCCGTTTGTCGCTGCCTAAATGGAAAGAGCCACGGCTCCTTCTCACTCACTCACCGCCGGTATCGAACCCTATTCCCATTTGTATTCTTCTCAGCGACACCGCTGTAATAACCGTAACTGGCAAATTAATTTTTGCCTCTTTGTGGGCCACAAATTGCCGGTCATTTGGCTAATTAATGTCTCTATTTTAGGGTCTCGTCATCAACACACAGCCCGAGCCCGAACGCGAGACTGAGATCTTTAAAGAGCCCGCTTAAGATTCTTATTTGCCGCTTCTGGCCACAGACCGGGTCGACTGACGGGCAGCTTTTCCATCATCTTTCACAACCCACAGTCGTACAGTCCGTCCGGTAGTGCGAGCCGGCAATCGTTCAACCGTTTGGGACGCGCGTTGAGTGGGTCAGTGGATAATTGGGTCATTTGCAACACTGTTTGCGCCATCACGCTGCCGTCAGCCGGCAGCCGGAGTCGTCGGAGACGGCAATCCAAGAGAGCGACTCGACTCTGCGCGTCAGCCGGTGTCTAATGTGTTTGGCTACGTCAATAAGTGCGTTGTCTTTGTCCACGTCGTTTTGGTCGAGTCCCCATAAGTTGTCTTGTTCTCGCCGCCATCGTCAAGCAACGGATCATTTCGTTGTAAGCGTCTGCCAAACAAGCCATATACGTTCTTCCCCCCCCCCCACAGTCGGTTTAATTGTTTCCACATGCCCTTTCCCCGAGGGCGCGCTGTTCTATATAGACTATAGGACAGTATTGTATGATCATTTCGCAAAGACTTAGGCAACAAACTTAAGCAAAACTGTATATTTCTTTTCGGTATTTCTTATCTGGTATTCGCAACCAACTTAAAGATCTTTTAACAGTCTTTCATAATCTTATTATTATATTCTGACACAATTTCAACAACAAGTAGAATCTAAAATACCCTAGGAAAATCAAAATTCATTATCAAATATGATGCAAGGCATATTAAAAGTGTTTAGTTTTTTTTTAAAACTTTTAACACAGCATAGCTTAGCTCAATGTGGTTAGAGTGTTTAGAAGTTGGTTTCACTTAATTTTTTTTTTTTTTTAATTAGATTTTATGCTGTTTTTGCCGCCTTTTAGTTGATTTGGACTTGCCAGCACACTACGATTTTCCATTCGTCTGTTTTTGCTTTGCAATTTGTTACCTCATTTGATTGACACATATATTGGTACATCTACACAAACACACACACACAACAATAAACATCAACAAAATTGAAAGTTTTTGCACCGTTGGCCGTTCAGTGTGCCAGGCCGACAAGTAGTCCACTCTCCATCCCGGTTCCATTTGAACGGCAGTCCCAGTTCCTGAAGAGTCGCGCAGCCGGCCGGAGAAGAAAATAAAAAGGTCAAATGTCTACGAAAAAAGGTTACGCAAAATGTCAAACAGTTAAGAATCTAACGGCCACAAATGTCATTATTACATTTATTTCTCCACTTTTAATGTCGTCTGCTCCAGCTTGCCGGCTGCCGGTTTGTCGTTGTGTTGCTCTTGCTGCTGCTGCTGCCGTAGTAGTTGTTGTTGTTGTTGACTTTTGCTATTCTCTTTGGTAGCTTCATTTTTTGGATTTTCACAGACAATTTCTGTTTGCAGTCGTTCGTGTCGACGTCGTTGTCGTTGTCGTTTGCGAACCGAATAACAATACCCATAAAGTGCTACTTAGAAGCTGTCGGTACTTTACTCAGTTACAACAACTTTTGTGTCTCTCTTTCCCTCTCTCTCTCTCTCTCTCTATGTCTCTTGTTTGGTTTTAATTTTCTCCTAAATCATTGTGCACCTTGTCAGCTTGTTATGTGGGTCGTATGTATGCGCGAGAACATAAGTAATATATTATATTATTATTATATATGCACGCACTCGCCGCATCACAGAGCGTGTATGGGTTCATCAGAAATGCTAGAAAGGCTAGTAAATAAAATCAAGATATATTTTTGGAAAATTCTATGGAAAATGCATTGAACATAATAATTGAAGATGCACGCAAACTTCCACGACTCGATCTAGGTAGAGTCTTCTGTGAAGTGATGGGTTTGAAGAGCTTGTTGGGCATGGAAGTGTGTCATGGAGTTAGAGGTATATTTCGGTACATACAGATACATCTGCGAATCAATAAACTATATGTATACCCTATCAATATCCGAGGTGATGTCTGTATGAACAGCTATATCTCAGAGACTGTAAGAGTTAGTACCACAAAATGTTTTAACATTACATGTATGTAATGCAAAGTGGATTTTAGAATTTAAACACGCCACCATCTCCTCCGAAATTTTAATAAAAAATATATAATTTCTATTCCTGCTGTATTGCTGTATAACATCAAGTAGGTTATTATTTTGAAGCGCGCTACTTTAATTAACAGCAACACTATATGCCAATTACTCATGCTTAATTTCAGAAGATACATATATGTATATGTGTTTATCTTATAGACAATTAAGGTTAAACTGAAGCTGTTAATAAATGTGAATACACAAAGCGGACAATTGTGGCTGCTTCGAAAAAAAACTTATTGTTGTAGACACTGAAGACCCAAAAGAGTGATTTAATTCTTGCTATACAAATGGAATGGAAGAACGAATCATTGTTGCGGCAATCTGCAAGTTAATTAGGGTTAAACGCAATCTCCTCAATAGATCGAAATGGATAGATACACAGATGAGCTATTCAAACTGCCGGCTAATAAATAAATTGACGAATCATTCAGATTTCTAGCTCTGGCATGAGCAAACGTTGGGCCATTAGCAGCTGGAAAGTAGCGAGAGAGGAGGCGAACGACCACGACGATGATGCACTCTTTAGGGCAGCCAAGCGAATCTTGCGAGATGGTGTTAACATCTAGACATCGTTTTGGAATCGTTTCAGCTATTTGTGCTTCATTTGACGCTCTTTTAGTCTCTGATTTTTTTTTTGTTTTGCTTTTCTTTTTATGCTCACGAAATGAGCACAACATGAATTAATTTTTAACGTTTTTCTTGTGCTTCTTCTATCTTCCTCTGGTGGGCTTCAACGGTGGCTGTACATATTTTGTTGCTCTATGTAGGTTTATGGCCATTTGTTGTTGTTTTTGTTGCTGCTGCTGTCTGCGACTGATGACAATGTTTTTTTTTTTTTTTTTTTTTTTTTTTTTTTTTGTAAGCGTACTTGTTGCTATAACTGTTACCTAATCGTTTAATTGGCTTAAGCCAGTTTGTGCGTTTATTTAATTTAATTTTGATGACCATTTATGCTTAGTAATGCATTTTAAACGTGTCGGCGGCGTCATCAATTCCAAGTGCGCGTGTTATTGTAATAATACCCTGCACTGCCAGAGGAAAAACTGGGTGAGATGGTTTCTTATACAGGAAGTCGAAAGATATGTTTTTGTATGTCATTAGGAATATAATAGAGATCGGTATGCTTTCAGCCTAGTTTACACCTACGTGTATCAGGCTGATTGGATAGTTCTGCCCACACACGGAAAATCAATAGAATCGAAATCAATTTACTGTTTTGCATATAAAGCTTTATTATACTGATAATAAAATTGATGGTCCTATACTTAGTAAAACATGCTGTGAATTTCATTGGGATTGAAAAGTAAACACAACATCTCCCCTCATATCCATAATAAACTGTATTGTTCTCAGACTTATTTACATATACAAGTTGTATAGAAAATCTACCGGAATGTTTGAAGTGTGCAGGGTATGTCTTAGCCGACTTATATTATTGTGGCATGTTGTGATTTAGTAGAGCACATGGTAAGCCCGAACCGGTATTTATAACTGCAGCAAACAAACGGGCGAAATGAGTGCCAAAAAATATATATAACTGAAACAGAACCCGTACGTCGGAAAAAACGTAATCGTAATAATAATAAAAGTAATAATAAGAGCCCAATAAAACAGCTGCTAACTGAGTCATTAATTGGCACAGGCGTGATTCGAGTCGAGTTTCGAGTTTCACCTCATCTCTTTCCCTTCGCTTCTCTGAATTGTTAACTGTTTTTTTTATTTTTTTATTATTATTATTTCTTTCGGTTACGAAATGCGTCTACAATTTTCGATTTTCTGCTGTGTCATCGCACAGTTGTATTTTCTGTTGTTGTTCGTTTTGATTTCAATATTTCGGCGCGTTTCCGTTTCGCGTAATTGGCCCACATTTCTTATGAATATGCAACAAAATCGGAAATGTTATATCTGGTTTTTCTCTCTCTGTCGCTCATCTTGTCGTTGTGTTGTTTTTTTTTTCTGTGTTTGTTATATATAAGTATTTTATTATTTTGATTATTCCTATTTTTATTTGTCTGCGCCATGTCTGTTATTTTGTTTCTTTCTTCTTCCTTTTGTTGTCTGCGGAAGTGGCGCATAGCCCGTTTTCATTTTCGTTTTCAGTTTCTGTTTCGGTCTCGGTTTTTATATGGGCGCATGGGCGCTGCTCTGCTCTGGGCCTCTTATCAAGGTTGTTGTTGCGTAAAAGGAAGTGCAAATGATTAGAAAGTTGGCTGAACCAGGCGGCGGTAGGGCGCAATGCGAGCTATACACGAGATGCATACGAGGGCGATTTGATGAGTTTCGCCTAGAGTGCGAGAAAAAGAAATTCAACTCACGGCGCATGTGGCACACGAATGGGATAGTTAAGAGCTCCGGGGTACTGAAATTAGGGTATATATATATATATATATGGGTTGCTAAAATTATTTTTATAGTGATTATCTAACGATCTTATTGAGGCTATTTTCGAAATTAACAAGCTATACCAACTAACTGAATAGCAGCCCGGACATACACCGAAAGGTTATATAACTGTATCTGCTTTTCTCTGTTGTAGCTTTCGCAGTCAACATATTCGACTTACTTCCATCTTCTTTATTATTGAGAGCAATTACCAAGTTTCGGGCTTGCCCTCGCATAAATTGTGCTCAAGCTTAGCTCAGCTCAGCTCAGCTCAGCACGTTGCAAGTCCGAAAGAGGTGGCTAGAGAGCTCTCATTTGGCTGCTGGGGCTGTGTCAATGTCAGGTCCCCAACGCAGTCGCAGTTGGAGTCCCCAGTCTCAGTTTGCTTTCCAAATGGGGGAGAAAGTACGCGCAAAAGAGCTGAAAGTGGATCAGCAGCAGCAAAAGCAGGCAGAAGAGGCTGAAAATAATAATAAACGTAACCAAACCGCGTGGCAGCATCGCGTGAGCTTCCAGACAACAACAACAGCAACAACAACAGCAGCAGCAGCAATAGCAACTCCTACAAAGATGCTGTCGAAAGAAAGCCCACGCCAGTCCAACGCGCCGTCGTCCGGCTGCACCGGCTGTGGCAACGTGTTGCACCACCACCACCAGCAGCAGCAGCAGCAGCCAAGAGCAGCTACAGCATCCTCAATCCGCCAACTGGCAACGACTGCGCACACCACACGATTCGTGTCTGCATAATCATCATGGTGCGCATTGTGTATACACTGTACCATACAGTGTGCACTCCGCTGCGCACATTTCTCAATTGATTTTCCATGTGACGCAGCACAATTCGCAGTTGCCGTCGCAGTTGCAGTTGCAGTTGCCGACGCAGTCGCAGACGCAGACTTTGAATACGGCAAGCTGTGGCGCTCACGAGAGGCGCTTCGAGAGCGTCGCCTCGCCTCACCTCGCGTCTCATCCCGTCTCATCTCGTCTCGTCAGTCGCAACAGTCGACGCGCTAAGTCAGCGACCAGTTGCTGCTGCTGCTGTCCCGGGGCACGAGGTGCGCTCATTAGATACAGCCGCATATTAACTACAATTAGTTTATATTCAATTTCATCAGCATTATTCTGAAATTCTTCAGTAATCATGTAATTTGCATTTGAATTTGAATTTTAGAAAAATTTATTTAAACTTTTCAAAAACTTAGAAATTGTTTTTTTATTTAAATAATAATGTTTGGGTTGTGCGTTAAAAGCAGAAGTATCCAATGAATATAAATATATTTAATCAGCATCCAAAAATCGATCTGATATAGCCCTATCTGTTTGTATGAGCAACTATATTCCAAGAACTATGAGAGCGAGAGCTATCAAATTTTGTGACAATGCCCCTGATATAATGCAGTCTCTTAATTTTATTTCAGAATTTAGCCGCGTATGATCAACTACAACTCAGAGACTATAAGAGCTAGAGCTACCAAATGTTTTGACAATATCCCTAATATAATGTAGTGTATTAAAGCTTATTTCAGAATTTGGCTGTGCCTTGGTCATTCAATATAAATCTAATTTCAAGCCTAATTTTAAAGCTAGAAAGTTGAGTTTTATTGTGTTCAATAATGATTTTGGAAAATTTGACTAGGTTTTCATTATTAAGTTCTCGAGTTGACATCATCGAGCTGCACTGACGAATCAACTTGATGAGCGACCCTCGCTCTGTCAATGCTTTGGCCACTTAACACTCGCGTTGCAGTTCGTTTTATATTTGTGCATGAAAAATGCTGTTGAACTGGTTTGTGCGCGTGTATGCGTGTGTGTGGAGTGCACCTTAAATTCAGTTTCATTATTATGATTTCAATGCGAGATTGTTTTAGTTGTAGCTGCGACAACGACAGCGACATCAAGTTGCTTAGTGTAGCGACAACAACGCAAACAGCAGCAGCAGCAACAACAACAACATCAACATCGATGACAACGATTAACCGGCGCGGCCAACGCCATTGAACATTGGCAGTCATTTGCCGAGTTGGTCTCGATGTTGCCGCAAAAAGTGGTGCAAATGAAACGAGTTATCTAATTGCAGCTCAAAGTGTGGCAAGTGGCAAGTTGACTTTTGTTTTCTATTCAGAGCAGGCCTGCCGGCGTGCCTGCCTGCCTGCTGCTCTACTCAACCACCACCATTGCCATCATACTAAATCAGCACCACCGCCATCTCCCTCTGTCTTGCCACCCCCTCCCCTGCCTGGCCAGTCGTCTCTTGCTGTGCCATTGCCTTCTCCTTCTGCCGCTCGACGCGTCGTCATCGTCGTCGCATGTTGTGCATACAAAATGTTGACTATGCCAGCAAGCAGGCTCTGACTGTGTGTGTGTGTGTGCTGCGGTGTGTGTGTGTGCTGCTGTGTGTGTGTGTGCTGCTGTGTGTTGGTGTTGTTAATCGCACCAAATTTCAATTTGAATTTCACTTTCTTTTTCGATACGCTCACTTGGGTTTTTGCCTTTCGAACTTTTGTTTTTTTTTCTCTTTCTCTCTCGTTGTCTTCTCTCTGCACTGCCCTACCCTCCCCCTCAATCTAAGTATCTGCGTTTTTTTCGCTGTCTTATTTTCTTTTGTTTTGAAATGCAACATCGCAGCCAACGACCATGAAAAATCGTATAGAAAGGGCTGCGCGTCGGTCTAGGCAAACAAAGTTTTTGATCCCATCAAAAGATCTAATATGGAATACAATAGCATACCTAAAGATTTGCCCATGTTGAAACTGAAATCAAAAGTATACTTATAAGTCTTTGTTTGGGATATGTGAATCGTATGATATTAAAACGGACTAGAGTAAAGCTCTGATTGTTTATCTGTCTCAAAAATCTGAGGATTTTCGAAGAAATTATGGAAATTGCCAGGGATCTTCAAATCTGGCAAAGATTCCTCTGATGCAGTGTATTAAACATATACTTGTATACTTATGCATGTCTCTTGTCTATTTAGTTGTATGTCTTTTTATTATTTCGGGGCAACATCACAATTTGTTCGAAGCATGCCTCGTTGCTTCAACTAATTTCGTTGCTCAAAAAAATATAATTTCGTTTTTCTTACCTCGCTCGCTCATCTATATCATGATTATCCATAATAAAAACAATTCGACTCTGGGCTTCGCGTGGGCGCAAGTCGAAAGTTTTGCAATTCGAAGACGCTTACCCATTCGCATTCGATCTGAGTTCGTCTCCTGCTTGCCAGATTTAAGTGTTTGTTTAGTTTCGAAGTGGTTGTGATATTGTGCGTGAGTGTGTGTGTGTGTGTGCGTTGAGTAAATACCTGCATACATAGTTGGCATTGAGTTCGTTGCCTAAGTCTTTTTTATATTATATTCGTTTTCATTTCCATTTACATTTCCATACACTACTTGCAAACAAAAATATCTAGTTAATGTTTTTCATTTCGTAATCGATAATTATCAAATGTGTGGTATATGGAGACATACGCATAGAACAATTGGAAACAGAAGAAAATCACGTCATTAGCAATAATAAAAACAAAACTATAATAAATTGCCAATGAAAAATTTGTTGAAAGTTCATAAAAAAGTATGTGAAAATAAGTACAAAAAAGCAAAACAAAAAAAAAGGAACCAGAAGCAGTTGCAGCAAAAATAGTAAATCAAAAAAAAAAAAAAAAACCTAAGTCATTTACGAGCTGAGCTTAAAATAAATCTCAGTCGCCCAACTGTACAGCAGCAAAATTATGAAAAATCTCAAAATTTATTGTTTAAAAAAATAGTGAAAGTTCATATAGTTGCTCGTTTGACGTTTGCACACAATTAACAGAGAAGGTGAAATACGAAAAACCGAGCAACAACCGAAAAACAATCATTGTCTTCCCAAAAAATAAAAAAAAAATAAAAAAAAATAATAAAACTCAACATCGAACAAAAAAATAAATCAATACATTGTAAGAAAAAGCCAGTACCCCAGAAGAAGAGAGCAAGAGTGTGTGTGAGTGAGAGAGACAGAGAGAGAGGGAGAGAAATAGAGAGCGAGAGACAGGAGTGAGCGATCAGCGTATTTTGAAAAGGAGAAATACAGCAACGGCAGCAAGGGCAATTGGTATCCTCGAGGAAAATGTTATAGGCAGCAGCGGACAACGACAGCAATAACAACGGCAACGCATAATAACATCATTGGAGCCGGTCGGGTGGCACGCGTCGTCGTTGCCCAGCCACACCCGCACCCGCTCCAGCATCCACACACTCATCTGTATTCGCATTCGCAACCGAATCAGAGAACGCAACCGACTGTGCGCTTGCAGGCGCAGAATGTCAACGCCTGGAGAAACTCGGGTCTAGATCTGCAGATATCCCAACAACAACAGCAACTGCAGCAGCAGCAGCAGCGCGCCGCCGCCGCCGCCGCCGCCACCACCAGCGCTGCCAACAGAGACGACGACGTCACCTGCCGAAGGCGGAAGCAGCGATTTGATTGCTTTTGCATGTCACTTTCACCGCTTGCGAACACGATCGCGGCAACAACAACAACAACAACAACAACTACTACTACTACTTCTACTTCTACTGAGAAGCGACCTCAGTGTGCCAGTGGAGTGTGCGAGTGTGAGTGTTGTTGGTTGTATATGTGTGTGTGTCTGTGTGTGTGCTAGCGGGTGTTGAATTGTAATATTAAGTAGTCTCCCTTTCAATTCGTACAACCCAAAATTAACTTTTGCTCTTCGTAAATCTCTTTGCAGTTACCGTTAATCCACCGCCCCAAAGGCCATGGTTGCCACTTGCGAAGCCGAATAAATCAAGACCAGCCTGTAAGTAAACCCCACCAATAGATCAATCAATTTCTATTCTATTTCTATTGCTTATTCATCATTATATTCAGGCATTTTCACTGTTATGTGCTACAATGTGCTGTGCGATAAGTATGCGACGCGGCAAATGTATGGATACTGTCCGTCTTGGGCACTATGCTGGGAATATCGCAAGAAGTCAATTATTGATGAAATAAGGCATTATGCTGCGGACATTATTAGCTTGCAGGAAATCGAAACGGAACAGTTCTATCATTTCTTTTTGCCCGAACTAAAGAACGATGGTTACGAGGGTATCTTCTCACCCAAATCCCGTGCCAAGACAATGTCCGAGGTGGAGCGAAAGTATGTGGACGGCTGTGCGATATTCTTTCGAACATCAAAGTGAGTGATCAACAAAGTTATAATTATGCGAAATCATTTGATTTAATTTTTCTAATTTATTTTATATTATATACTCTCGTGCAGATTCACGCTTATCAAGGAGCATCTAATCGAATTCAATCAGCTGGCCATGGCGAATGCGGAGGGCTCGGACAACATGCTGAATCGTGTAATGCCCAAAGATAACATCGGTCTGGCCGCTCTGCTTAAGGTAAAGGAGACCGCCTGGGAGCCAATGTCGGAGGTGACACAGATCTCACAGCCGCTGCTTGTGTGCACCGCCCACATTCACTGGGATCCAGAGTTCTGTGATGTCAAGCTAATTCAGACAATGATGTTGAGCAACGAACTGAAGACGATCATCGATGAGGCCAGTCACAGTTTTCGGCCGGGCCACAAGAACGATTCAAATAGTGTGCAACTGTTGTTATGCGGCGATTTCAATTCGCTTCCCGATTCGGGTGTTGTGGAATTTCTGGGCAAGGGACGTGTTGCAATGGACCATCTGGACTTCAAGGACATGGGCTACAAGCTATGCCTGCAAAGGTTGCTGTCCAATGATACCAACGAGTTTACGCATTCCTTTAAGCTGGCGTCCGCCTACAGTGAGGACATAATGCCGCACACAAACTATACGTTCGATTTTAAGGGCATTATCGATTATATATTCTATACAAAGACGGGCATGGTGCCGCTTGGCTTGCTGGGTCCCGTTTCGAATGATTGGCTGCGCGAAAATAAAGTGGTTGGCTGCCCGCATCCGCATATACCATCCGATCATTTTCCACTGCTGGTCGAACTGGAGCTGATGCATACGGCCAGTCAGCAGGCGCCTCCGAATGGGCTAATTAATCGACGGTAGCAATAGACACGGCGCGGCAGGCCAACGAATCTGTTGACCAAGACTATGACGACAACAACGACAACAAAACTGACAATGACTACGATGACGCCGACAACCACGACAATGATGAATACAGCAACGACCTCCCGCACAGCCGGTGGTGCTGGTGGCGGCAGCAGCAGTGGCGGATCGTTGCGTTACAATTATAGAGGATGCAGCAGCAGCAGCAGCAGCGGCGTCGGCAACAACAACAGCAACAATCGCAGCAGCAGCAGCAAAGCCAACAATATTAACAATCAAAACAGAAGCAACAACATCGTCAGCAGCAGCAACATCAGCACCAATAGCAACAGCAACATTAACAACAGCACCAGCAGCATTCGCTCGGCCTCGCATGGATCATTGCGCAAACCTTCCAATATTCCATCAAATCAATGACAGCAACTAAGAGGAAGGGACAGAAAGATAGACAGAGATAGAGAGATAGGGAAAGAGAGAGAGAAAGAGAGAGAGAGAGAGAGAAAGAGAGAGAGAGTGAGGGTGGGAGGAGAAACTGAACCCGTCAAAACAAAAACCCTTTTCCATGATGAATGTAAGTCCACGAATTCTTAGAAGTGCGCCGCTTTACACAAACTAGTTCAAGTTTAATTATTTAGTTCCGATTCTGGCATGATTTCAATCCCACAATAATATTTAGGTTCTAAGTTGACGAAGTTGTAGATGATGATGAACCCGCTACTTTGTGCGCTGGAGCGTGTGTGCGTGCGCCGTTACCGAATGCGACCGACATGACGGGCGAATTGAAATCGAATCAAATCGGAATTGTTTGGTCAAATTACACCCACACAGAGGTGCGGATAATCGTATATACTACTTACAATACTACTTGCTGCTCTAATTCGCCGCATTTCTCGTTATATTTTTTAATTTGAGTTTTAGCATCGAATAAACTATATAAATACACATAATTAATTTAGGGTTTTGTAACCCAGCTGCAAACAAGAACAATTATTGCGGATAAATGTAGAGCAGACTATTTTATAAGTTAATTCAGATAAACTCAGACACACAAAAGCAAACCAAGATAACATAAACAAAAACAACAAGAAATTAAGCTATTTTTAAGTAAAAAATGCAACAAAACTAAAATACGAAACTATTGTGTAAAAATTAAGTAACGATACTAAAAAAAAGAAAAGAAAAAACAAAATAACAGATTCAGAAAATACAATTGATTTTTCAAAATTGCCTTAATTAGCAAACAATAACTGGGCCACACATAAAAACACACATATATATATATGTATATATAAGTATATATGTATATGTACTGTAATATCTAAATAATGCAAAAGAGAAGTTCTTGTCAAACTGCATTCTCAAGCATATATAAGTATAAATAATTACACACACAAATGTACATTAAAATCCATACCGCATACATACATACAATATATGTATGTACATATTATATATAATGTATATATATATATATACATACGTATGTACATGTATCGATCTAGGCAGTCACAGATTGCAAGGTTAGATAACCATTTGGTTGGTTCTTACGGTTACAGAGTCCGCAATTTTGAACTAACGATTACGATAAGGATCAAATACGTATATATTATTTATAGAGAGACGAGAAAGATGAATGTATAAGCATAATGTATAATACAGACGACAGAGATTACAAAGCGAACGCACGTGGGCAGCAACAAGTTCTAAATATTGTTAATGCAGTCAGTATATAGTATCGTATAATCAAAGATACAAAACCAAACAACAAAGAGAGAACAGCATACGTACAAGTTTTAAATATCATAATCAAGTAGCAATAGCGACTAAAAGTGCATTACGATTAAACGGTTTGAGAGCAACAAAAATGTTCAACATTCAGTGTACAATTTCTGACAACCTAATACGACAACAACAACAACAAGATACAAAATATAATTTCATAACTTTCATTACGTCGTGCGGCAAAAGACAACTTTGATTAGCAGCAGCAAACTCATCCAAAAACAGTGCGATTAGATTAAAGAAGCATACATTTAAAAAAAAAAACGGATGTTCTTTATTGATATCATATCTCACATAATTATTAATATTCTCTCTGAATGCCACTAGGAAACTTTTGTCCAATTGCATTTTGCGCCTGTAATTTGGTATTGATTGCTCCCCACAGTTGATTGTTTCCACATCGGAGCGTATTCATGTTGCCAATCATATAGAGCGCCCAACGGGCACGCGAGAGTGCCACACAAACTCGATTCGGCTGGCGCAAGAAGCCGATCTGGCCCGATGTATTACTGCGAACCAGCGATAAGAGCACAATATCGGCCTCCAGGCCCTGAAAACTGTCCACGGTCGAGACCTGCACATATTTTCTTTGTCTTTTTCCCAAGCACTCCCTAATGTACTCGACTTGGGCAGTATACGGCGATAGAACAACAATATTATTATCATTGAACCTGCTCAATCTGTTTAGAAGATTAAGTAATTTCTCAGCCTCGTATAGATTTACAAAGGACATGTCACTCTGCAACACATTCATAATAAATCATATATACTTAGCACAATATGTTAATAATGCTCACCAATTGCTTTTCGGGCTCGTTGTGATTCAAAAAGAACAGGTTAGTTGATATTGCATCCACGTTGCGATATGAATTCACAGATTCATCACTGGTAAGATATTTATAGAAAATGGGCACAAGCAGTTCGGCGATGCAGCTGCGCATACGATACTGTACACTCAGGACTGTAGCAGGAAATTGACGTTTCATGAGTCGCTCGAAGAGTGACATTTGCAAGCATTGAAGTGTATGAGTGCCCGTGTAAGGCTTTAGCTGTTTGTGGTCACCAATTAGAATGACCTGCTGGGTGTAGGGTGTTAGGCACGCCAAAACATGACTTTCCGCCACCTCGGCAGCCTCTTCGAAAACGAAGCATTTACTTTGCAATAGCCTGAATAAGAAATTCAAACGAGCCGCACATGTGGTTGTCATGGCCAACAACGCTCGATCCTTTGCTACATAGTACTGGAATATTGTACGCAAAGTGAGTATCTTCTCGTTAATCAATTGCAATTGTTTCTGTTCCTTTTTTATAATTAAATAGTTGTCTTCACTGCCATCGAAATCTGCTTGTAATGCTTGCAATCTCTTAAACTGCTCATTGTACTCACATTTGACAAGCCACCAGACGCGCTTCAGTTGCCAGGGCACCATCAAATTGTCAACAGTATTTTTTACATTATATTTGACGATTTCAGGTTGTCGCGTCTGCCAGCCAAATCGTAAAATGCTGTCTGTGTGCTTGGCGATCTTCAGCAAAAACTTATCCAGTGAGTCGTTCGTGTAGGTCAGTACAATTATCGGACCTGTTTTAAAATGATCTACTTTTTGTAACATCGTATTGATCAGCTCGACGGATAAATGCGTTTTCCCCGTACCAGGCGGACCTTGTATTATACTGAATTCATTCGTTAGAGCGGTGCTGAAAGCGACTTGTTGAACGTAATTTAGGTTCGTTTCTACGGGGCATTTATCTATCGGATATGGCTTCTGATTGTACATCATACAGGAGTCCGGTTTGAGATAAGCCGGTGAAAGGACACCATTCTACAGGAAGACGTCTGTATTATACTTATTATATCGATAATTTCGTTCGTTTTTACTTACTTCATCGTCAACTATGTAGCGACGCATTGGGAAATTTTCAGCACTGCAAGTGCTTAGATAATTGTGAACGCGAAGATATGGCTCAAAGAAAACTGGCGCCTCGAACATGATAAACCGCTTCCCATAGATGTTACCAATGTTGTACTGCTTGATGATCTCCATACTCAACTGAATAAAAAAGTGTTCTGGTAATAATTAAATTTATGGCACAGTATATAAATATATCTTACAAAGCCTTCCTTTAGGATCTTGGGGTCTGTGTATCCAACAATGGCTAGTATTAGGTTGTCAAAGTCAAAGCTGGTAGTGAAGCACAGCATAGTACCAGTTTTTAAGTTCTTAAGAGCCATACGATCCACACTCGATATTGATGACTTGCATTTATCAAGGCGTGTGTCTGGTCGAGAATCCATAAATATAAGATTGTTTCGTTCCGCTTCAGTAAATTCGGGATTCAATATGATATCTGTGTCCAGCCAAAGACGATGTTCTTCAACAAGAATTTCGATATCGACTTTGTTACGCAGACTATGTACAAATACTCGTAACGGATGTATAAAATCCTCACAAAGAAGTTGCCGATGCCAGTTTATATAACTCGCTACGTCGCCGGGGATAGCAGGAGTCACCTCGACTGCCTCATAACGCAGTAAATCTTCAAGCTTCGGATAGATCTCATCTTTTACATTACCGACGATTGGTGAAATATGCAACTCCTGGGAAAATTCTATAAACACCGGGTGCTGTAATAGCTTTGGCCGCCGACATTGGTCAAGTAACATTTTAAAACGTTCAATGAGCTCGTAACCCGACTCGCTTAAGACGCCAAGTTTGTGAGCACGTAGAAGTAACCACTTGATATTACGCAACATTTGCTCAGAGTCTTGGTCTAAATTTCCTTTTGATTCGGGTGCAAAAAGCTTTTCAGCAAAATGTTTGACGTGCTGCAATAGCACCGTCTGCTTTGCAAATCCGGATAACAATTGCTCATCGAAACCACACAGTTCCAACTGGGACAATGTTTTTAGAATTTGAACATATTGAAATATACGCCTCTGCGAATCATTAGCCGACAGTTGATCCATGAATAGATCACGTTCTTCCGCCATGAAATAGAGAAACATTTCCAACGGTGTCATTATTTGTGCTTTGGCAAGCTCTGCGGTGGAGAAGCGACCTGTAGGTTTCGCACCACTGCTGCTGTGGTCGGTGGCTTCTCGGCTCCGTTGCCTGGCATAGTCATCTAAACAAGTGGAAAGGTTTCGAATAAATACATTTTGAACTATTATAGTTTCGATTTCTTACCGGCTTTATCAAAATACTCGATTTGCTCTTCATGTGCCGCATTTTCCAGTTCTTGTTGCTCCACCTGTTGCTGCAAATCAGCCAGAATCTCGTTTTCATCTTTGTTGAACCAATCGTCATCTGAGTCAGACATAGTAAAACTAATTAATTACGTTGTCGATACTTGCACTTTGACAGTCTAACTGGGAATACCCCTTTTCCATCCAAATCGAGTCGGTTTGGATTGCGAATTACCTTAGCTTGTGCCTGTTAGAGATGGCCGGTCACTGTAAATGCATGTATTTTTTAGTACATTATACGATATCGATTTTAACTAACAGCTACTCCGTTTAGTATTTAACTCAAGCTTTTCAGTTTGGATCATTAGTAAGATTTTAATAACATAATTATTGATTTTATTATTTAAACGTATTATGTATATATATGAGTATGCAAAAATATCAAGTTAAGCAGACTGAACGAATTTAAGTTTTTTTGATCGACAATTTGTTGTAAATGAATGGTCACACTTTGCAGACAGTATACTACTTAGATTTTTGCGCGGAATTAGTAAAGTTTTGTTATAATTGCTGAAATATTTTAACTTTTATTAAAAATAACACATTATATATTTACGTATATGCGTCGAGCTAAGCGCGGTTCAAAATAAAATGAAGTGTTGCTAACATTAAGCAAAATTTACAACAATAATAATAATTGGAACATATACTATACATATATATACTATACATATACATTGTATATGTATTTATGACGTCAAATCTTTTTTTCTGAAACGGGAAATACCACAAATATTTAATCTACTATTACTGATAATGTCAAATATGGTTGAGATATTCGGAGACGATTCCGAATGGGAATGGTTTCAGGCCGAAAAGGACAAAATCCTACGCAGCTTAAAGCGGAAAAATGCAAACGAAAATCATCAGAGGCCACTTACCAGAAATATCAAAAACCTGAGTCATGTGACGCATCCAATTACAGCCATAATATCTACAAAGGATCTATCAGAAATACTTAATTTGCAGCCTTTGAATATGTTTCTATACATAGAAACGGAAAAAGATCCAGATTTCTATGTCGATCAAATTGGGCCCTACGATGACATGGAACGTGTGCTTTTATATACGCGAGTTTTGGTAACATTGTGTGAGCTGGAACTTCCCGGATTTCATCATGACATGCTTAACAAGGTAGCGTCATGTACGTCACTCCTTGTTCACTATGAGGAGATAGTTCGAAAACTCTGCACGAAAAGCTACCGTACCATGTGGACGGACTTGACCCGGGTTGACACTATTATTTGTTATTTGCAAACAATATTGTTGCAAGCTCAACGGGCCGGCGTATTGGATAAGAATGCCATGCAAATACTATTCAACATTTGGCTGCACTTGAAAAACAACAAAAACCCAACTATTGAGGAACGCCCGGTGTGCATAGAGTTCTTACAGCAACTTAATAGCGTTTTCAGTGTTGATCAGGAGATATTATCGGAACCGAACCCAGCCACTGAGGTTACTTTGCAGTAATTAAGTATTAGACATTACTCTTGTTAATGTAAGTTTTCTCTTCATATTCAGTTATACCCCAGTCTGGAAGAGCTCCAGCAATGGCTACAGCAGCAAGAGGATGCCTATTTATTGGAAACAAAGCTGAAAATCAGTTATGTCAGCACAACGCAGTACATCAATAGCCAACGCCTGTTTTTACGCAGGCAATTTCTGCTACCCCTGCGCCATCTGGTGCGCATGCTCCATCAAAAGCGCAGTATGGCGGAGGTCAAGCCACATCACGTTGCCTTTGAGAATGTTCAGATAAAGCTGAATAGGCAATTCGCTGACGCTCAAAGATCTAAATTGTTGTTTATTGATGTGTTGGGTTCGCAGCGTCGGGCTAACGATGTACATCTGAATACAATTGATGCAAAGGCATTGTCAACGCTTAAAACAGGTACCCTGCTATGCCTAAGCACTGGATATGACTTCAAAAATCTTATTCTGGCCACTGTGGTGGACCCGGATGTCCGGCAGCAGCAAAGAGGCTATGTATAAAGACTGAACTTATATATATATATATATGTATATATATATGTGTACATCAACCTTCTTTCAGATTGCGGTAACCATTCTAAGACAGTTCAATATTGGTAGTATTTACTGTAAGAAGTTAATCATGATCGAAGCTCCGGTCTATTTCGAACCTTACCAGCAGGCCTACAGATATCTCACGAATAGCAATGTTATTAACTTTCCCATGAGCGATTATATTGTACACGGATTGACATCAACGCACCCGCCTGAATATTTAAAGGATACACAGCCTCAGAATGTCTATGAAAGCCAGAAATTTGTGAAAAAATTGCGCAAAATGCCGTTAAATAGTTCTCAGTCTGAGGCCTTTAATCGTGTGCTTAAGACAAACTTTAATCTAATCCAAGGACCACCCGGAACGGGTAAGACCCACCTTTCGCTGCAACTAGTGAAGACTATGGTAGAGCATGTCAAGTTGTGTGCACCCATTGTGGTAGTGACCCATACAAACGAATCACTGGATAAGTTTCTAATGAAGCTTAGCTCATATACCAACAGCATTGTGCGTTTTGGTTGCCAATCACGTGCACCAGAAGTGGCCAAGTTTAATGCACGTGCCGATACTAACAAGCACATGATAAATGAAAAGCTGAAGCGCCTGTATTGGATGGTCCAACTGGAATTAAAAGCACATTTTAAACGTCTACAGGAATTGTATACAGCCTTCAACAATACAGATAAGGCTTATGATAGTATTTTAACGATGCAGCGTCTAGTCTGGAATGCTCAAGAGAAACTTAACTGCTTAAGACTGATATTTCAGCATTACTTGATTACTAAGAAAAATGTACTGGCGATGACAACGACATGCGCTGCGCGTATGAATTTTGTATTTCGTTTCCTCAAGAGCCGGATCGGTAAAACTTCAACTTTAAACTTTACTTAATAAATAATATTTAATATTTTATTTTGATTTCAGTTATTTTCGAAGAAGCTGCTGAAATTCTGGAAGCTAACATATTGCCTTGCCTTACTCCTTACACAGAGCATGTCATTATGATAGGCGATCACAAGCAACTCAAGCCTTTCTCAAGTTACATAAAAGGATTAAGATACAGCAGTATTAATCAGTCTCTATTTGAGAGATTAATTCATGGAAATTTTCACGTAAACGTGCTAAATATTCAGTATCGTATGCGAAATACTTTTGTGGAATTGCTTTGCCCCCATTTTTATAAGAAGTTGTTATGCCACGAAAGCGTTCTTAATTTTCCAGCTGTACGTAATATGTCAATGAATGTTTTTTTCCTCGATCATCAGGAGCCGGAGACTTTGATTCATAATAGTTTTATCAAAAATGATTTGGAAGTTCTAAAAACCTTTGAAATTGTACGTTATTTGAAAGATGTCAGTCACTATAAAAGTCAGCAAATTGTTGTACTCTCGCCCTACTTAATGCAAGTGGAATCTATTAAAAAAAAAGTAAGAATCGTATATCTAAATGAGAATTTAATATTAAATATTTTTTTCGCAGTTTTCTAGCGTGGATCTTTTAAAGGATATCATAGTTACTACTGTGGATAGTTTCCAGGGTCTGGAGGCTGATATAGTCGTGCTGTCGTTGGTACGTAATAACGAACGAGGAAACATCGGATTCCTTTCGGAAGAGAATCGTATATGTGTTGCCATGTCGCGTGCACGATATGGTCTTTACATCATTGGTAATATGAGCCTTTTAGCGAAAAGTTCATTTATTTGGAGTGAAATAAGTGTTAAGTTAAGAAATTTGAATGCTATTGGCTGTGAATTTCCCTATGAGAATAATAATGTTTAGCTGTTTTCTCATTTTATTTGTTTTATATGTTACAAAAGTCAACAATATTGAATAAAAAAATATTATTTGTGTACTATGTACGACACTACGAATCATTTATATTATATTATCTTATCTTTATATTCGAGGGAATCAGTATTTTATTAAATTGCCGCCATATTTATGTTATTCAAAGTTGGTCACACTTAAACCGTAAATTGTTAGCATCTTATCTAGCCTTTGTTGCTAATGTGCGTCATAAACAATAGAAATAAATTTAAACTGAACCGAACTTAAGTCGTTTAGCATTTAAGACAGGCTAAAACAGGTAACTTATTTCATGAAAATTAATTTGGCTATATTACTGAATCGTTATTTCCACTTGATTGTAAACAAACATAAGCGCGCGAAATTTTTGTTTACGCTAATGCAATACATGAAGATAAAATTTGAATACAATTTAACTATTTACTTCAACAGAAATGGGACGAATTCGTCTTCGTAAGAAACATTTGACTTCGGGATCCGAAAGCGATGATTCAGTATCGGCGCCAAAAAACAAGAAGCGCAAAGAAATCATTGAAGATGATCAAGAGGATATGCTTGTCGAGGCATCAACATCAAAAAGCGTGTCGTCTCGTAAACTCCCCTCCATGGGCGACAACTCGTCGACAAACTCGAGTAATCGATCTACAACAATGGAAAACCCTTCGGTATAAATTTAAAATACAATTTTGAGAATTTTGTAATACTAATGTTTGTTTTTATAGCATGGACTTACTGCAAAAAACCCATTCAATCGATGCGGCAAAATAATCTCTGTACGTTTAAGAAATTTCATGTGCCATTCAAACATGTATATAGAGTTTGGGCCAAACATCAACTTCCTTGTCGGTAGCAATGGAAGTGGAAAGAGCGCGGTAATCACAGCTCTTGCTTTAGGACTTGCCGCCAGTGCGCGTTCCACAAGTCGCGCTAGCAGTATACAAAGTAACTTGATCTTTTTATAGTTAACATATATTTGAGAATTTTTCATATATTATGATTCCCTCATAATAGAATTAATCAAAAACGGCGAGACAAATGCATCCATTGAGATTACCTTATGCAATACGGGATTGCGACCATACAAGTCTGAAGTTTTTGGACCACACATAACAGTTGTGCGCAATCTACGACAATCGAGCTCAACGTATGAGTTAAAAGATGCACACAGGAGAAATGTGTCTAGGAAACTGGACGATATACGTCGGGTATTACTATTTTTTGGTATAAGCGTCGAGAACCCAATTTTTGTACTCAATCAGGAGGCATCTCGTGAATTTCTCAAAGAGTAAGTGCAATTTAATTATAAAATGCGAAAATACCTTAAATATTTCAAATATCAACAGCTTGGAACCTGCATCTAACTATAAATTGGTAATGAAGGCAACTCAGCTGGATTTATGTGCAACTAATTTATCCCAGTGCTATGAACAACGAGAGCACTTAAACTATGATGTGAAGCTCTTCAAAATGGTAATAACATTGATTTTAATACTTCATAATATTTAATAATATGTGGTTATTTCCAGAAAAAAGAAAGGTTGCAAAACCTATGTCAAGAGGAAGAGGAGAAGTTGGCAATAATAAAGAACAAGGAGGCGATAAAGGTAAATGCATATAGGTAAATCATAAAACGTTTTTTTTTTGTTACAATATTTTCTTATTACTTTTGCAGACTCAATTGAAAGAAGCTAATACTATGGTAGCCTGGCTTAAAGTGTCCCAGGTGCAGGATGAGATTTCCAAAAGAGAACATTCACTTAAACTCATTGAGAAAAAAAAAGACGACCTTTCGCAGAAGACGGCACAGAAGAATGAAACTCAGGAGACATTCACACAGCAATTACAGTATGTTAAATAAAATCAAAACTTTTATGTAAAACATATTTTAATATATTAGTATTGCAGAAATTTTGAAAAAGTTAAAATAAGAATTTTGGAAAGCTACAAATCACAAGAGGAAAAGCTAATAAACATAAAAAAAGTTGTTCAGGATTGCCGTTATCAAACCAGCTCTTTACAAGCGAGCATTAAAAATGTTGAAAAGCGTATAAAGGAGGAAACAAACACATATGACGGTTGTCAAAAGCATTTGAATAACTACCAAGAAGACTATTCTGAAGTAAAGCGGCTCAAAGAAGCTAATAATGCTACACTTGCAAATCTCAAAGTAAAAGTGGCCGAATACAATGAACTAATTGCAAGGCTTAGAGAAGAACAGAACGATTTAAAGAGCCGACTGCCAATTGCCAAAGAGCAAGTTGATTCTGTGCAAAATGAGCTGAATAATCTACGAAAATCTGAACGTAAGCCAATGACGATTCATATTATTTTGAAAATAATATTAAATATGCAAATATAAAATTTTTTACAGAAAATATGCAATGGGAAATAGACTCACTGCTTCGCAATAAATCAAATAAAATGTCTGTTTATGGAGAGCATGCGATGGAAGTTGCGCTTGCTCTTAAAAGACAATATACTGGCAGTAATTCGCATAATATGCCACGTGGGCCGCTTGGCATGTACATCGCCGTGCCTAATTCCAAATATCGTGATCTTATCGAGAATCAACTTTCCTCTTGCTTGCGTTCGTATATAGTTAATTCGGACAAGGATCGCGTTGCATTGCGAACTCTATTGCAAAAATCGTATTCGGGTGGTAATATGCCTAACATTATCACCAGTGCATTCACGAATCGTGTATACGATGTATCCAAGTATAAAGTACAAGCTAGAGCAGCCAACACCACAGTATTAATGGATGAAATAACGTAAGCGATTTATTAAACTATCATAAGTATTTTTGTTTTTAACTTGACGATGACGATGACTTCTAGATGTGATGATCCTGTGGTGATAAACTATCTTATTGATGCGATGCGTATAGAAACGGTCCTGATAACCGATTCCAAAGACACAGCTGAATCGCTTACATCGCGATCGGAAAATGTGCCCACCAATTTGAGTCGAATACTTGTACCTGATTTGGGACTTGAATTTTCTCCATCGCCCAACTATGCTGTCTACTCGATTCGTATTAAGCCGGCACGATTCATACAGGTCGATGTAAACGATCGTGTGCAGCAGCTAAAAACCGAGCAGAATAATTTACAGCAGCGCAACGCAATATTGCAGCCGCAGTATGTCAGTGCCAAACAGAGGCTAGACCACGATGTGCAGCAAGTAAAAAAGAAAAGTGAAGAGATAAATTTACATCACAATGCTAATACAAAAGCAATGCAGAAAATTATGGATATTGAAAACTTTGAGTACCAAGAATTTCCTGCGCTTAATGTGCTCGAAGCTCATCTAACTAATAGTGCAGAAAAAATTGAGAAATTTAAAGAGGAGCGTGAAACATTGCAACAACAACTGAGTGATGTAAATGAGCGTAGAAAACACGCGGAAGAAGAAGCGAGTTGTGAAAATAAAATTCTTGAAAGTATTAACAAAAAAATCGTTGAAATTCAAGAAGATTCTCAGGAAGTACAAAATAAATTGCGTGATTTAGATCGTCATTATGAAGAAAATCAACGCAGGTTTAAGCAAACCAATGAACTGTTACAATCAATGCTCAAAGATAAAGATGAATTGGAGGCTAGTTTGGAGAAATCACGTCAAGAAGCACAAAAAATAGGTGACTTCATTGAGACAAATAAAAGTGAAGATAGTTTACGCGAAAAAATAAGCCGTTGTAAGGCAAAAATGAAACATTTCGATACAATGAATTTAAACAGCGAAGAGATTGCGAGGAAATTGACGACATTGCAGGAAAATCTTAAAATGCAATCAGAGAATTTTAACCAAATTTTAAGTATTGTGGAGAAATTGCAGCTAGCATACCATACGCGGGCACAACGATTCCAACGATCGCGATATCATTTTTTTACCATGGTTCAGTTCCAATATAAGGTATGATTTTGAATTATGTTTATAAAGTATATTTAGTTGATATATTTCATCATTCAGCAAGCGCTCGTGTGTCGCCAATTTGAGGGAGATTTGTTACCTAATCATCGAGAAAAGACCTTGGAAATCAGTGCATATCCACCGAGTGGCAATAAGACATCAAATACAAGGAGTTTATCAGGAGGTGAAAGATCATTTACGACAGTATCGCTGTTGAAAGGTCTCTGGAGTACTTCTGATCATCCATTTTATTTTTTAGACGAATATGACGTATTTACAGTAAGTTTACTTGCAATTGTATATTATCCAAGCTAATAGCTGTAATTTTCCAATTTGTAGGATGAAGTTAATAGGACATTTATCACAAAGCTACTTATTCAGGAAGGTATGGATTTTCAGAGCCGACAGTATTGTTTTCTGACGCCACAAGATACCAAAGTTGATGCTAACCATCTGATAACAGTACATAAGTATGTATTTAAGCGTTTAGTATTACCATATGCATATTTCTTACATTTATTAAAATATTTTTCAGATTGGAAGCCCCAGAGCACTAAACATGTTTCTTTGTTATTTCGTTGCTGGACAATAGCAGACTTTTTAAATTTATTTTTTGTTCTTCAGTTTTCTTTGATATACTTTAGATAAATATTATATGTATTCTTACTGTGGTTGATAATTCTAGAGTTAAACTGTTAATAAAATTTGTCTTAGTTAAGAAGAAATCCAAATGAAAAAATATAACTATTTTCAACAGAGTGGCAACATTGTCATTCTGCATGTCATTTTGACGCAGAATGACATGCAAATAAATACGAGCTGAAACTCGCACATAATCAGATCGATAGAAAGAAAATTAAAATAGTCGATTAATATCAGTGAAAATATAAAATCGATTTAGAAAACATTTGTTGTTGATGTATGAAATATATTGGTTATATCTCACATCAACAGTCTGACCGTAGCTAGACAGTCATAACAAATAACCTCAAAGCAACGCCGGAGAAACAGTACACGGCATCATTGGAAATTTTGTTATTATTTGTAGTTTTATTGTTAATCAAACGCAATGAGTCGCAATTACAAGGAAGATCAAGCCAATGAGGTAGAAGCTCTCGATTCTATCTATTGTGGCGAAATGGAAGGTAACCAGTAGTCTCAGTTAAATGGTAAACATATCAAATTGCCTGTTGTTCCACTTAGTTCTTCAAACAGAGCCTTTCCACAAATTTCAAATTCCCATTGCAACCGAAGAGTACAATGCGGATGCAGCTGAGGATAGTGAAAAGGGATTGGCATGCAAGTTAGTGTTTACCTATACGGCAACATATCCAGATGAAGCGCCGCTTGTGGAAATCGAGGATGCTGAAAACTTTGAAGACACTTTCGAAAAACAGCTACTCGAGCATTTGCGACAGACTATCGAGGAAAACATTGGCATGGAGATGATTTTCTCCTTGGTAAGCAGTGCCCAGGAGTGGCTAAATGTACAATGGGATGAGCATAAGAAAAATCAAGAGGATGAAAGAGTGCGGAAGGTGAACGAGGCTGAGGAAGCGGAACGAAAAAAATTCGAGGGCACACGTGTGACGGTGGAAACATTTATGAAGTGGAAGCTGGACTTTGAGGAAAGCACGGGAATAGCTGCGAAACGGGAGAAGAACAATGACTCCAAGAAGCTGACGGGCCGGGAGCTCTTCATGTGCGACAACACATTGAACGATTCGGACATCAAGTTTCTATTGGAGGCCGGCGATAGCATTGAGAATGTTAAAATCGATGAAGCACTATTCCAGGATATTGGCGAACTTGATTTGGATGATGATGATGAGGACGACGAGGATTGGGTACCTGGTGCCGACGACGATGATGATTAGACCCAGCTGCGATATTAAACTAAAGCTTTCTCTAAGGCAAACTCGTGTATTGTAAACAAAACAGCCTAACACCTGAAATGGCTTTACTTAGTCTTACAAATAAAATGCTAGCGTGTTATCAATCCAGGTCATTCGGCTTTTGCAGACTCAATTCGGATAATTTAAGTCCATGGCTGTAAACCGGCTGTATGTCATCCAAGTCATCAAATTCCTCATCGCTAGTATTATCGACATTTGGTTTGTTTTTGGTCGTTTTCTGTGCAGCTGGCAGTGTTTCACGGGGAAAATTAAGTTTTGGCCAAGATCCTGGTTCTTGTTTCGGCAGCGTAATCTCTACCTTGGTCCCGTACATGTGCACCGAAGACTTTTCCACATTTATAATCTACATTGGAAGATAATTGAGCAATATGTACAACGAATACGAATGGTGAAACACTTACGCCCCGCAGTTCAAGGTCCAAATCAAACTTGGCGTTTTCCTGTTCGGGAAACACCAGCGAGACATGCAGTCGAATGGGATTCACTTCCACAAAACTTTGTGCATAATGATATTTCTTTGCATAGACTGCAACTACAACATTTGTGGCAGTCTGATGCCAATCGTAGCGGCATTGTACAACTTTCTTGTCTTCATCCTGAAAGGCAGCGAAAATAAGTTGATAATTCCGGTTAGGTTGATTCGATAGATTCTTACGTCTTTGACCCATTTATGTTGGCCATAGACACAGCCTTTTTGCGCCATAAACTGTGCGAAATCAGAGGTACGCTTCTGACAACATGACCAGAACTTCATGCCTTCGTGAAATATGGGAACTCCAGGATGATAGGTACACTCGCCGTAATCGCTGCTTGTGTTCGTGAACGAGTAATTGCACCCATTGTTCTTACAGCTCGTGCCGATAGCAGGGCCACTGAAAGGTAAGGGGAATACAGCGTAAGCAATATGAAAAATAAGGAACAGTATCTCTCAACTACCTTTCGCTAGCAGCTACAGACGATGTGGGCGCAGCAACAGTGGAAATTTTTAAAGCATCCACGGCTTCCTTAAGGGCAGGTGCCACTGAAGGCTGTAGCACAGTAAATGGCGTTTCGATAGCTGGCCTGGGCAGTGACTCCTTTATGGGAGCTCTCACTTCAATTTCCTCACTCTTATCCGATACATTATCGTCTTTGGCTGGTTTCTCCGGCTCTGGAGGTTTAATATTCGAATGTTTCGCCAAAGTACAGCCTTTGATGTTCAGAAACTCTGTAAAGTCAACCGACTTTTTGCTGCAACAAGACCATCCTTTGTAGGCATCGTGGAAGAACGGTGCACCGGGATGATGCCGGCAAGATTCTGCGCAAAATGACAACGTGCTGTAAGCATAAAATAATTCATTGTCTTCGAGTAAAACTTACCATCGGAATTTGTAGCTGGATCGAAGAGTTGGCCACAGCCTCTGTTATAGCACTGCAACATAGTTACCTGTTTTAATATTTAAGAATAATATTTCGGTCACTCTAGTCTAGAATATTCCTCCCGCATAGCTGTGTGGCGGTCGGTCGATAAAAGCTTTCACAGCGGTACTGCCAACCTGCTTCGATTTTGAAATTTAATATCGATACGTTTAGTGTTGAGTAATGTATGTTTGCCCAAGTAACGGTTTTTTGATTACATATTATTGATTGTGATTAGAGGAACAATAAAAACCTGTATTCGCCGTGTGGTTTGCTTTAGTTAGAAAGGTAACCGGCAGCACGAATAGCAAGAACAATTAAAAGAGATAGTCAATGCAAATTATGTTAATTATATGTAGGCAAAATGGTCTGGGCTCATATCAGGAGGGTCTTTAAATTTTTTGGTATGCGTTTAATGGCAAGCGCCACAGCTGAACCGGAATCGAAGTACAAATCAATTAGTGCCAGTGTACTGAAGGTCAGTATGATTTTTTGACTACGTGATCTATGCATACAGGATTTGCCTGACAAAATAGAACAGAAAAATGCTCTCAAAAAGGTGTGTACACACAACTTGTGAGTCATGTCATAGATCTGAGCTAATTAAAAACTGGCATGGCAACACTGTGAGAACCAATTTGACTGGAAACGGGAACTAGAATGGGATGGGGATTAGGGCTCATGCTGCGTCTCAATCATGATTGTAGTCACACACACACACAAGCCCAGTCTCACTATGCATGCGCGTACGTGTGGTTTCGTTTATTGCCTGCAGCGGCCAGACATAAATCCAGTTGGCATTCAGCAAATTGTCATTTCATTGCAAATTCTTGTGGTCAACAAGGTTATCAACGCCGCGATGGAGCTGCCAATTGGCAATTGCGGTGCGATTGGCTTTTGTCGTTACGCTTGCACCTAATACAAATTATGACAGGCCCTGGCGCTCGCCGACTGCATCCATTTTTCGACCGTTCGGTTTTGGAGGCACTTGGGGCTGTGAATCATGCCGCCACCATTGCTGCTAATGATCCGCTGCCTTGCATTGTTGTGCAATTGTTCGAGAATTGTTGATACATATTTTTTTTTTTTTTCATATTTTGACGCTGCTTTGCAACGTCTGACAACTGCAACACACTTAAATAAATAAAAAAAATATATATAAATTGGAGCTGTATTTACTGTGTGCCGTTCCGTGTCTCCCAGTGTCAATGGAAATTAACACCGCGGGCACCGGCTTGGCCTATACAAGGCGTATACGTAATTTTACATACAATGGCAAAAGCAACTGCAACAACAACTACAACAACAACAACAACACGCAATTGTGTGCTGCGGCGTTTCATGCTGTTGTAAAATGCAAAGGCAAACGCTTGCGCAGATTTCGCGCAATTCGCGTTGCCAACAACAGCAACAACACTTACGAACGACAAACAAATAAACATTCCAAGCCCAAAAACGAAGCCAGATGACGATGACGCGTTTCGGTTCACACTTCAGTGGCAGCCCCAGCCTCAGCGTCAGCGTCAGCGTCAACCTCAGCGTCAGCGCAGGCGCCGCTACCGTTTGCGTTGGCGTTGCCATATCGATAAGCATCGCAGGCATAGTGCACGGCGCTACACAGTACACATAAAACAGATGTACTGTGCGCACTCTGTGGCTGTGGCTGCGGCAATTGCGCAACAATGACGACAACAAACCGGGCAACAATGATAACAAAGCTGATTTGTTTGCTTGCAACGCTTGCACGCTTTCAAGTTCGTTTCCCGAATCTCTTTGGCCGTTGCATTCCTTGGCAATTGCAACAGATAGTGAAAGAGAGAGAGAGAGAAAAGTTATATACGTTTGTGTTGCACACTCGACTGCACGACATATGTATGTACGTACGCATACAAATAAAACGCAAGTTGCATATTTTACACATTTATTTACAGGAGAGTTATATATATATATATTTTGCCTAGGCGCCTCATTAACTGACTACTTACACATGACTCGACCGACTCACGACTCACGATTCACGACGCTGCGCTCTGCTATCGGCTACGCGATATCGATTATGACTGCGATTACCATTGCGATTGCAGCGTGCACTCGATGCTCAAAAGTACGTGTAGCGCGTGTGTGTGTACGGACTTCGATAGAAATTGAATGTGGCGTATGACGTGTCGGGCGTTTGGAATGTTGTGCTGAAATATGTTGGATCCACGCCACCGGCCGCTGCCGCCACTGCTGCAACAGCTGTGAAGAAGACGAAGAAGAAGGCGAAAGGTAGAGGCAAAAAAAAAACAACAAAGGCATTGTCAATTCAATATTTGGCGGTCATTGGGGGCGCTGGCGCGCGATTACAAATACAAATACAAATACAAATACAATATCAAATACAATTAAAATTGCGATTACAATTAATCATGTTAGGCTTGGGCGGGTGCACTTGAGATTAGTGGAGCTTTGTGCATGTGCTTGAGCTTGTGCTTGAACTGCTTGCCAAGTGGTGAATTCCAAGCGCGGGCGTTAACTGACCAGCTCGCATGTGCCGCGGCATACACATACTGACGTGTATTTCTCTGTGTGTGTGTGTGTGTGCGTGTACTACATATGAAGGTTAAGCGCGGCGTCAATCACGGCGTCAACATTCTTGTCAAGTGTTTGAGCAAGTGTGACCACTGTGCGGTTCAACCGCAATTGATGTTGCCTGTTGCTTGCTGGGGCGTTGCCAGTAAGTTTTAGAATGCCCGACGGGCCACTCTCGAAACGAATTTAAAATGTGGGTGGGTGGCAACTGTAGTGCGCAGGCAAAAGGGGCCCCACTTCTTGTGCCAATTGAACATTAATCAACTGTCGTGCGTTGGGGCCAATTGTGGAGCTTTCAATGGAGTCGCCGTTGCAGTCGCAGTCGAGGTTGCCGCTCGTCTAACCGCAGGCTGTCCTCTCTTCAGGAAGCGTATGCTGCGTAACCATTTATCATGGTGTCTGTGTGTTGGGTGTGCAGAGAACTTTAGGCTTGCAAAACTAATTACACAATGGCCGTTCGCCTGGCAGCTTAACGGCTAACGGTTAAAGCTTAAACGGCTAACAGCAACTGGCAAATCGGCAATCGTGCATAAATTGTCAAATTGTAAAAATTATCTCAACTTAACGTCGTTTGTTCGTTTATTCACCTGGTCGCTCGCTCTGTCGCGCTGTCTCTTTTTGGGTCTCTCGGTCGTTTGTTCATTGTGAAATGTCTTTCGATTCATTTGTGTACTAAGTGAGTCCAAGTCCTCCGTTTGCCTGCCGGCCTTACCTATACCACAACAACAGTAACAGCAATGGCAACAAAAAAGTTGCTCCATTTCGTTTTTCTTGGTACCGAAATTCGACGGCAAACATACATATATTGCACAGCATTAGTCTTGCATATCATTGAGTGTCTCTCCGGCTCAACGTACGTATGCAAATGGCACAAACACACGCATACACACTCGCATACGTCGTAGCCTTTTGTGGCACAGCAGCAGCACCTGCTGCTTCGGCTGCTGCCCGAGTGCCACTGGCGTCGGACACATTTGCTTGTCATTAAAAGCGGTTCATAATTTGTTGCCATAACTCTCTTTATATCATTTCCATTGCACTAATTGCGCTCTTAGAGTTGCAGAAGGCGCAAATATGTGATAACCGGCTTCATGGTGAACTTTAAACATGTTTCGCATATCTCTGCTAAAAGCCAATTCAATTGAGTATCTATTTAATATTTAGTTGTTATTTCACTGAGAAAGTCCATAGAATTTGGAGAAGGTTTATCGAATTGAGTTGGTAAATGAATACAAACTGTGAAGAAACCTGTTTAAGCTGCGCTCAGCTGTGAATTCCGAAAGTCCTTATCTGATCTCAAAACAAAGGCGTATATAGCCGTTTTCAAAACATAACTCTTTTGTACCAACTAATAGCCTATAATCTCATCGAATCTGATCGATTTTATCCGTTTACTTTTGTTTCGCTAACGAATTCAAGTTCAGATTTGCATAAGCCGCGTCTGGCTCTCTCATTTTCGCTCTATCTCTCAATTTGTGTCTTTGGTGTCTTTCGTGTTTCTCTTTCCCCAGTCGAATGTGAAGCTGTGCACCGCGGTGCAGCTTGGTTATCGGATTCGTCGTTACACTTGCTGGTTTCATTATGCGATACCCCGCCTGCCATCGCTCCCCTTCGTGTTCGACTTGTGTCGCCGCACTTCAAAGCCGGCGCTGTTAATTAGACGCCTGTTTTCGTGTGCACTTACATTAATCGCTACAAGAAATCATAATCGAAATCGAAATCGGAATCAAGCAAAGAGGTGCGCTTCAAAATCAAAATAATTGCAAAAAACAGTAGTAAAAACAAAATAACTACAAAAAATACATATGTATAAATATAAATAAATTCGAATAGGTGTAAAATAATAAAAATACTTTTGTTGTGCATTTGTTTTTGTTGGTTTTTGTACGTACAATACAATATATATTTTGTGTTTTTTATTTATAATTTAGATTTCGTGTTACAAATAAAATGAAATCATAATGTGAAATTTTCGAATTGAGAACATATAAATACGATAAAAAAACAAAGAACGAAATAAAAAGTGAAAAATCATAAGATAATAAAAACGGGTGAGTTGGCAATTGGATAACAAGCGTTAAATTAGAAAATACCTAATAAACAACTATTATATATTATTATTAATATGTTAGTCGGTGTGTGCGGGTGTGTGTGTGTGTGTGCGTGTGTGGTTGTGCTGGGAATTGTGGCGGGGGAGGGTTGGTTACTTGGGGTGTTCGGGTGCGTTGCGAATGGCAATTAAGTGTGACGCGCATTTCCGTTTCCGGTGCTGCTTGGCATTGTGCACAGTTTGCTGTGTATATGTGTGTGGGTGGTAAGGTGTGTGTGTGTGTGCTTGAGTGTGCAGTTAACCAAAGATTGTGCCTGTGAATTGGACATGGTGTGGAGGGTACATTAAAAAGACAATTACGAGAACGATTAAAATAAACAACTGCATATTTAAACACTATTTCAATTGCACTAATAAAGCTTTGTGTGTGTGTGTGTGTGGGTGATTGTGATTAAGTGTGTGTGTGTGTGGCACTACAAATTGCCTAAACCGCGCGTCTGAGCGTATTACTTTGCTGCGGCGGCACAAAGCCAAATCCGGAGGCGCCAACAACAACGCCGCTTGACTCCTCAATTGCATCTGGGGGCGATGGTGGGAAGACAACGGGACCTGCGAATCACAGAGGCAAAGAAATAGAAGAAATGCAGACAAAGAAAGAGAAAGAAAGCGTATTAGTTTTGGTTTAGGTTTTTCGTGGAGCGCGTCTTACCTCTGTTCTGGCGAGGATCGCGCACCTGCGCTGCCGATGGCTGCGCCAGCGCAACGGGATCGAAGGCGAAACGCGAACGGCCCGGAAACTGTCCCAAAAAGTATTGTTGTCCGGCAGCAAAGGCCAGGCACAGGCAGAGCGCAGCGATGGTGACTAACTGTAGAACGAGGGAGAGAGAGAGAGAGAGAGAGGCAGAGACATTGATATGATTATACAGTTGGCCAAGTGAATACGGTCAAAACGATTAAACAATTGCGAACGGTGCCAATGCCAATGCATGCCAAAAGTAAATAAAGTTAAACAATTAAGAGGCTAAGCAGCAGTCGAGCCGCCGGCCCGGCTATAGAATGCCCGCGTACTTGACGCGCGCCACGAGCCGCCACAAGGCAACCTCAGCAACGGCCCACCGCGAGAGCCAGTTCTTGGCCACGTTTCATTGGCCATTTTTCATATGCAGAGCAAGCGGGCAACAAAAAAATTGGATATGTAATTAGCAAGCGAAAAAAATGGCCTACGTTTTTTTTGTGTTTATTTTTTTACAAATTTATGTCAATTGCCGCGGCCTCTTTTTCACGTATTAAGTAGAGGACTAGAACTAGGGTATATTAGTGCAGTGGAAGCAGTGCATCGAACTTAGCCGATGCCATAAATTATTCACTAAATCGATAAGCATAAAGAGCGCACTCAAATCGATAACTGCAGTACAGTACGGTATTTGCTGCAGGATATGCCGCATTCGCAGACTCGCTCGTCGGCAGCTGCCTTTCCGCGTTCTCTTGGTTGCATATTTCGCATAGAGTGACCCAATTCGCAGGCAAATCCAATCAAATGCCGCGATAAGCGTGGACGCTCACTGCGAGCTCGTTAAGCTCGCTTGCGTCGGCTCTGGAAGCGCTGGCGGCGGCGTGCATCAATGGGCCAAGCTGCATGCCCGTGCGGCATGCTGTGCAAATTGGCTCGCTGCGCGTTGGCCATAAATATCGCCAAAGTGTTGGCTGTCCGCGAAGGCGCCGCAATTTATTGATTTCCCATCGGACGCGTCGATTGTGTTGCGGGTGAATGTGGTGCAATGCGGCTACGTCGATTCATAAAGCCGTCACGCAATTGACGTGCCGAATGGAGGCTAATCATAGGGCTGCTGCTGCTTAATAGAACCGGATTGCCCGAGGTGCCCGAGATGCCAGCTGTGCAGGCAAATTAGTGCAGGCACACATGAGTGTGTCTATGTATGTGCAATCGCACCGCGCAGCAGCTAATCGCCAATTGTGGCTATTGCTGCGGCATTATATTGGTTATATAGTGTAGTCTATTTTATTTATTTGCTGCAGTGCTTTGTGCGCTGTGCTTCATTAATTGCCTAATGGGCCGCGCCTGCAATTGTTGCATACACAGGGCGTATGCGCAATATTTGGACAAGTCGCTGCAATTGATTCAAAGTGCGCCGAAGCACCCTACAAAGTGGCCGGCCTAGGCAGAAAAGAAAAAATAACATAGCGAAACATATTGAAAAATTAAAACAGGCAGCTGTAACAAGCTCAACAACAGCAGCAGCAGCAGCAGCAACAACAATGCTAATTGCTATTAGCGCAAAATATGCAAACAGCAGCAGCAGCAGCAGCAGCAAAGAGAGGAAAAACAAAGTCGACGCTAAACTGAAATAATCAAAAAATATGCAAACAAGGCGACCAGTTGCCCAGACAAACCAGAGACAAGTCTCGAGTTGTTTTTTTTTTTTCTATTCTATTTTGGTTTTTTACCAACTTGTGAAAATAGTTTTTAATTAATTCATGTCTCTAGTTGTTGCTGTTGTTGTCTGCCAGCCAGCCAGACTCTGCGTCTGTTGCCACATTTGAGTGGCGCACAAGCCGACGCGCTTTGGTTCTGCGATCGGATGAAATCCATGTGATAATTACGCCAAAATACTCTGCCAAGTGAAGCATATGTATCTCGACTTGGGGACTAACGTATGATTAATGTTGCATTTTAGTTTGGGGCGTAGGAGGCGCTCGCAGCGAGCGAGCGATCAACCAGACAGATATGCTCGAGAAAAAAATATGGTGAGAAACTCAAATAGGAAATGACAATTTAGCGTAAAGCTTAATGGGGCGAGCTACACTGTGAGAAAGCGAGAGTAGATGCAGTTGAATGAGATTATTGGGCTTGGCAACTGCCATAGCACATAGCATTATTTTCTCTCAGTGTGACACACACACACGCAATTTGCATGACGCAGCATTCTTCGTATTGCACGGCGCAACAACTTCTCAGCTCAAGTCGACTGTGACAGGCGATTTGAAAGTTATCGTTTAAACTAATTAAATAAATTAGGCATAGTAGCAGCACTTGATCGACTTAATTTCCAACTGTGGTTTGCCGCAAGGAATCCGCACAAAACGTGCTACGTGTTGCACGCTAATGTGAGTTAATTTGTTCGACTTCGTTGAGACTGCGCATAGAATGCAACCTATTGAAATTGCTGTCATAGCTCATGTGCTCCACCTCAGTCACTCTCTCTCTCTCTCGCGCCCCCTTTATCGAAGCCATAACAAATTAGTTGAACAAATGACCTTAGATATGATTTCGTAATTGGGCGGCGCTTGCGCTGTACTGTTTCTTGGGCACCCAAGTCGCGTACTCGCGTACTGGTAGCAGAGAACGACAACAACAACAACAACAGCAGCAACAACAAGAATCTGGCTTGACGGCGGTTGGCCAACGGCGGCTCATGCGAAAAACAAAAATAAATAAAAAAAACCCACCCACAACCCACAACCTACAACAATGATTAAGTGCAGCAACATGTGAGCGTGCCGTGGTGAAGCCAGCGCATGCAAACCCCAATAAAAACCGCAGAAACAACAACTGCAGCACTGACAACAGAGACAACAACATTGGCTTGTTAGCAGTGTGTTTTATACCCTGTAATTGTGTGTAAGCCAGGGCATGACAGGTCTAAGACGGCTGAGCGTACTCTATACTCTGTGAATCATGAGCTAAGTTAAAGGAAATATTATTTGATAGTATCGGCCAGATCTCTCATCCTCTATATGGTTACTCATATCCATTAACACGTTCATATTCCGCAATCTGCAATCTATATACGCATTTACTATAATTAATTAAATATTTCATCACTTGACTAATGGAAAATTGAAAATAAAATATGACACGCGCTGCCCAGTTCAAAGTTCCGCGAACCCAGAGAACTTTTAACCCCACAACGCTGACTAATCTCATTTTCATTTTGAATATGCAAATGATATCGGCACACAGGGTATATGCAGGTTCGGGCAGCAATGCGCAATGCGAGCTATTTCAGTTTGTTTTTCAATCAAATTTTTCATTTATGCACTGGCATTTATTGGCGTTTAGATTTTGATTGGTTTTAAAATGAATTATATATTTTTTTTACTATTAAATAAAGTAAAAAATAAAATGCGCTTAAATAAATTAAATAAATCGCCTTAACTTGCCGCGTTCGCTCGTTGCGAGTGAGTCATGTGACTGTGTGTGCAGGGAAATATGCGGCGAAAATGGGGAAACGCGAATGGCAGCTGAAGTGTTAATTAATCTTATTTTGAATGGATTTTGTCATGCGCAAAAGTGAATGCGCCGAACAATTGAACAGACATGCAGCAATAACAAAAGCAAAAAAAAAAAAAAAAAAACATAAAAAAAGCTAAGCAACAAATTGATAATTGTTATCTATTGTTAATGACTGCAACGCCCACGGCTAAGTCAGACGCGATGCTAATTCGGCTGGCAAATGGCGGGTTAACGCTCGATTGGGCAACGCTGGTCGATAACTTTCAACACGGAAGTAAAAAAGGCTCGACGATCCCGACGACCGACGCCCGCCCGACGAGATATGCCTTTTCAATTCGCTCTACAGCGAATGTTGTTCGCTTGTAGGCGCAACAAGAGCAACTGCAGCAGCAGCAGCAGCAACAACAAGAGCAACTGTTGCTGCTGCTGCAACTGGCACTGGAAATTACTTTGAATTGTGTTTAATAGCTGGAAATGATGTCTGACCGTGTCTGACCGTCGCGGTCTGATGATTGCTCTTGCGATTTGCCCGTTGCAATTATCCAGCATCAATTTGACTCGTTTCGGCTTAGGAAGTGCAAATTGTCGTGCGGCAGCGTGAGAATCGAGACGCTTTTCCTTTTTCCTGCATACACACAACAATTGACCCGCAAATCGCGTAATCGTAATCGTAATCGGATCAATCGAATCAATCAAACCGCCATCGAAATTCAGTTCAAGTTCAACGCGACGCGAAATTTGTAAGCATTTAGTGGGCATGACAAACTGGCCAAGCGAACGCGCCACGCACATCTGTATGCCACACAGTCACATATGAACACTATATGGTAATAGTGTGGCAGTGGTCTTCGTTGCTGCGACCGTCGTTGTCCCACTGTCTGTCCGCCTCAACCATGTCCAATCTGCCGATAAATCTAACATGACTATTTTGCAAGCAGCGCCGTGAGCTGCGCATGTGAACATGTGTACGCCACGGCACTTGCCATGCATATTGACTGACTGGGGGACAGACGGACTCGGGCCAGCTCACTGACTGAGTGACTGACTCTCGCTCGGACTGTGACGCTGACTCCATGACTCCAGACATGGCTCCAGAGCTCTGATTGCGACAGCTTGGCGAGCACAGCGAGCGCTAATCGCGTCGCACTAAACGAATTGCAATAAAAGAGTCAACAAAAAAGAGAAAACCAAAAACGATTTTCTTCTCTCTGTCTCTGAGACTGAGACGACGACGACGATGAGCCGCCAGCGATATCGCGCCTAACATGGCACACACATAGCGTGTAGCGGGCACTGCCTGCGGGATTTGTTGTGGATTGGACAGAGCGGAGCAGAGTCATCCGCAATCGAGTACAGCGGACAATACAAATTACGCACGATTAAGCAGCGTGAAATTCGAGCTGAATTCAAAGTAAAAGATTCAGCTTGTATATTTTTAGCGAAAAGTTGAAATGGAAATTAATTGCATTTTTTGAGCAACATTTCGAAGACCTTTAAGCAGCTAAAAATTGATTTCAAAGCAATCGTAATGAGTTGAAATTCAAAAAGTTTTTTTAATGAGCTTTCGATAAATTCAAAAGGCAACTTGAATATTCAATCTGGCAGTTCTCAAGCCTTGAACCTCAAATGTCAATATATCATTTGAAAGAGCAGCGCATTTCTGGAATATTAATTAATAATAATAACTTAACTGACAGCTGTATTTAAAATTCCACAAGTCTCGAAAGAAACTACTTGACAAAAGACTTAGGCAACGAACTTGGTCAACAGAGTGAAAATTGCAGATAAATAAAACAAAACTTTTCTACAATATTTTAAGGGGTGCAAAGGGCTTTGCAAACTGTCTGTCAAATTCTTCAGATAATCTTTCTGTATGTTTCCAAACAAATGTAATTAGCATTTTTTGAAATGTACCCAAATAATTTTCAAAATTTAAAATCATATTGCAAGTCATGCACTTGTCATGCATTTTAGCCTGGCCTAGACACATATATACACGCACACCTGCAGGCAGTCTCTCACACACACACACTCGGGACACATTCGCTATGCAGCAATTATGCATGACAATTGCTCGAGCCGCTTGAAGTGCATTGGGCAAGCGGCATCTTCATTAGCTGCCAGTTGAGCACAGGCCCGAGCCCAGAGCAGGCTAGAGACCCGTCTCTAGACCCCGGCTAGAGACTAGGCCAGAGAGCAAGCCAAGCGCAACGCAAGGCAACTCGGGCACGAGTACGACGAAAATGTTCGGCAATTAATTTGAATTTCCACACGCAAAGCGTGTAAAATGCAACAACACCACGACACGCGGACAACTTGACGACGACGACGCTGGCGATGGCGATGGCGATGGCAGCGATTAAGCCATGAATTGGGGCGATTGTCGAGCAATTAATAAATCTTTTTTCTAACCAATTTTGGGCTGCATAATCGAGTGCGATTTGCTGGCGATTTGCCAGCGATTTGATGGCGGTTCCCAGGGTGCTGCTTGCTGGGATGAAAAGGCAATTGCCGTCAGTTGCAATCTACCGCTGCACCTATTCTCCTCTACGTCTCTGGTGGCTGCTGCAGTTGCAGTCGATTGCATAAGATTTGCTCTAATGAATCGAGCGCTGACTTTTCCAAGGCATTTTTTAATTTATGGCCGACACACAGACACAGACACAGAGGCACGCACAGTTGGCCGACACGCAATGGCCAAGAAGCTGGACAGTCGCCGGTTTTGGTCAATTGACTGTGACTCTGAATGGCTGCGCGGCGCGGCTTTGGCTTTGGCTTTGGTCACTATTGGCGCGTGTGTCTCGCACTTTTTCAATTAAGTTACAAAACGCATGCCCAAGCACGTTTTCCAGCTTGTGTTGCTGTTGTCGCTGCATGATCTGTGCAAACAAGTGTTGGTCTGTTTGTCCGTCTGTCTGCTTGTCTGGCCCGCACACGGGCGCGGCCTTCGACGTGAACTTGAACTTCTTTGTAATTGCAGCTTGTTCTGCGAGTTAAAATCGCGCGTAATTTACGCGAAGGCGGAAACATTGGAAAAGTGCGTGCCTGGCGTGGCACAGTGCGCTGTGTGTGTTGCACGCCCACAGTCAGAGTCCAAGTCCATTGTTACAGCTTAATAGCAGGCTTGCATATATATATATATATATATATATTTATATATGCATATATTTTTATACAACTATATATATCGACATAAATTGGCGTATATTTGGCCCGCGTGCGGCGCGCTTTGTTGACTTCATTTAAGCCGCAATACACGACAACAATCGGTCGGCAGGAGGCGGGCGACTTGGCCATAAATTCGACGTGTGGCCAATAAAAAATTCTGAATTGTTATACACAAATGTGCGCGCTGGTGAATGTGCCCGTTGCCGTCATGTGAAAATTGTCGCTTTTGGCATTGGCAAAACAAAAGACTTAGGTAACGAACTTGCGTTAGAGGGTGAAAGAGCAAGCCAAGCAATAACCACAAAAAAGGAATAACAATAACAATAGCAATGCAATTGGCATTGCCTGTCGGCTCACATTTAATTGCGGTACTTACGAATTTCATGTTGATTAAGCTGTTTGGCGTTTCTTTTCGCTGTTAATTGAGCTGCAATTAGTTAACAAATATTTGAAATATTAATTCGGTTTTTCTTCGAATTTTCAAGCTCTTTAGCACTGCACTTCGTTTTCAACACGCACTCGATTGTCTCGATTTCAATTTAGTTTGCTTGATTTGTTTGTGTTTTAATTTTTTTTTTTTTTTGATTTTTCTTTTTCTTGTAACGCGAGTCAAACGAAACGAAACAATGCGCTGGGAACCATGCGACTGGATGCCTGTACCTGATGTCAACACGGCACGCTGTGCAAATTTTTGGTGTGTGTGTGTGGATTCGGAGTCGGAGTCGGATTCGGACTGAGTTGCGGACTCGGGTTTGCGGAATCGGGGACTCGGTAGTCGGTTGTCGGGCGGACTGTGGCTACGTCGAGCTGTGCGGTAAAACGTTTAATGAATTCCAACAGAAATGCTCAGTTGATTTTATATAAAGCACGGCAAAGCGTGCGACGTTGCCGTCGACGTCGACGTCGACGTTGCTCGCTTTGTTTGCGCTGCGTTTCGAGTGAGTTTTTTTTGGTTCGTTCGCTCGTTGTGACCGAGTGAGTGTGTTTGTTTGGTTTGTTTGCTTGGATTGAGTGCATTTGTCTGTTTGCGGGGAGTTGGCCTACGTGCGGCACGTGATGCTGCTTGTTCTTGGACAACTTTCTAGCAGGCACAGTGCGCCTTTCGAGCAACCTGTTTGCTCGCTCAAGTCTCGACGCGTTGCCACTCTCGCGCTGCACTTGCCGCGGGCGGTGGGAGGTTTGGTCAAATTGAGTCTTGATTGAGACTTATGCAAATCGAAATGCAAATGCAAGTCTAGGAAAGCTCTGACGGCAACGCGGCACCTTGGTTTGATTGCAGGTGAAAACAGCGATAGTAACAGCAGCGGCAGCAACAACAACAACAATAACAACAACAACAACAGCAGCTGCTACAACGACAACAACAAAGGCTTGTTAAACTTTGGCAATTTCTTCCGCCTCATTCGTTTTTGACCGTGAAATTTTGTGTGTGATTGTTGGCCCGTTGTTGGACCGATGGCTGTTGTCGTGCTGCTGTTGTTGTTTGTTGTTGCTGCTGGTTTTTCTGGCCGCGTTTAGTAAGCGCTGAGAGAGCGCTGCCGTTTGGCTCGATTTAAATGACAATTTACGTTATGTTCGCTGTTGCGATTAAAAATAGCATTATGCATATCACAATCATAACGCACGAACTGCCGCCTGCCGGAAGTGTCGCGCAGAAGGCTTAGTCCACTTGCAGGGCAAGCGGGACGGGCGGAGTGTTAGTACATAGATAAACCTGTCACACACACACACACGTGCGCACCTGACATTTACAGCCCTTAGGAATATGATAGAAAAAACGACTATGCGAGGGTCGTTTGTCAAGTAGCGAGAAGCGTGTTTAAGTGTTTTTCAAGTTTTGACATTTTTACGATGCAATTCTAACAAATTTGCGCAAACTTTCGATGCAAATTCTGTCGGATTTGTAGTTATGCGAGGTCGACTTGAACGACAGCATGGCACATTGCTTTGTGTTTTCATTTAATCTGCAGTTCGAACAGATTTTTACAGTTTCCTTCTACTTAGGTGTTCTATAAAAGCTAAGTAGTTATATATTTCACATTAGGCTAAGAGCTAACTGAGAGAAGTATTCAATTCCTAACTAAAATGCGAATTTTCTTCATTTCCCCATTTGCTTATTGAGCGCCCCTAATAAAACGTGGCAAAAAACCAAATATTTCATTAGGCTACAATTAACTAACGAATTGCATGCAATTAGCTTAAAGCGTATACAACTCACCGAGCACACCTCGCAATAAATTAATGTCAGTAATTAAATACGAATTGCACACTTGTCGCTGCAATGCAAGCAATGCGTTCGATATGTTTTCCGCCTGCCTGTGCGTTTAATCAGCGAAGGCTGTTCGATTGCGCACAGAGCGGGGAGTGGGAAGACAGAGGAGAGGGGGCGGCAAGCGGCCTGCGACCGCTCGCACAAATACCAAGTTCAAGTTCAGCCAACAACAGGTGTCAGCTGCCTCAGACCTCAGACCTCAGGCCGCAAAGGCGCCTTCACAGGGCGCGCATGGCAAACCGCAAGAGTTTTAATTGAATTTTAAATTTGATGCTTATAATTCATAGAAATGCTCATAAATGTTTGTACAATTCCACAACCGAAGCAGAGTGCAACGCATTGTCTTCGCTTGGGGTCAAGTTCAGTTGGCCAATTGCTGTAAACTGTGCAACAATTAGCCAGCTTAATTGCCGATTGCGATTGCCATTGATTTATCGCCGATCACAATTAACAAATCGCCTTGCGTGTACTTTGGCTTTCTTTTGTTGTTGTTGTTGCTGCTGTAGTTTAATTGAAACACTATTTAGTCGTTCGTCGGGATTTAAGTTATCAATCATTGGCCCGCACAACATTTTTGGCCTCAGCCTCAGAGGTTATTGCCACTTTGAGGAATTGAAATCAGCGCCAAAACGAGCAGAAAGACTCACAAAAATAAAAAACCAAAATCAAAAAACAAAAAAGTATCGTTTTTTTTTCTTTGGGCTCGCACTTGTCGGCACTCGGACAGCTCGCCCCACAGATTAATGGTTTTTTAAACGCGCTAAAAATAGTCGCTGATACGCAGCTCCAGGCATTCGCACACTAATTGCTCCTATGCGCCCATCCTGTTTGCCACATTACAAATCCGCCCGCCCCTTCGTCAATCATCGCCGGCAACACGCGCGGCCAATTAACGCCATCGGTCCTGCTTCTTTCATTCAGAATCGACAATAATAATTACACAGCATACACAAATTACATATTCACTGCATACCTAAATCAAACCCGTCAAGGAAGTCAAGCGGCGAAAGGCATCGCGCGATGTTGTTGTTGGAAAGTGCGTGCAGGAACAATGAGAAAGAGATCGCCGGAAATTCAAATGAGCAGCACGTCATAATCGCACATTCACTGTGCTTGGGAGGGTTCAATGCCGGCGAAAAGTGAAATGTTTCAACCGATTAATCGACATACTTGATTATTTTTGAATGCCCCTAAATGCATATAAACGATAATAAATTATTATTTCTGTTTCGTGTGAGTTTTCGAACTGCAGTTTGCAACTTATACTTATACTTATACTTATACTTATACTTTTATTTAATACTTTGAGTGTATACGACTGTCAGTGTGCAACATAAAACGGAATCTTAATATAAACTGCTACCAATCATTAAAAATGTGTTCTCACATTAAAATGCAACAAGGAAGAAGCGACAATTTCGCCAAGCCGAAGTTGAAATACGCTTCCGAGACTGTATACTTTAGAACACTTATGAATTAAATTCTGCCAATGTTATTTGTATTGTAATAATTTTTAAAATATATAATAGGATTAAGCATTACATGGATTACATTATGTTAATTATGGAAAATGTTTGAATTCACTGGCAGAGTAAACAGTTGGATTCTTTACATTTTCAAGCATTCTTTTTATCGTCTTCTTTACCCAGACCCCATTCATTGACTTATAAATAACTTGAGTATGATATAACTTTAACTTTCTCAAGAAATGTTGAATCATGTTGAGCTTTCGTTTTTTTTTTTTTTTTGGGAGGGGGGGAAACAATTTTGTTGCATCTTTCCCAAAACGCTGCCATAAGTTTCAATGACTTTCCTGGGGGCACGATGACGATGTTGCAGCGAGATTCTAATAAAGTTAATTACGTTCGTTATATGCCAATTAGCGACGTGTTGAGGAAGCGTACAAGCAGGCGTTTGAGTGAGTATGTATGGCAAAGGCTGAAGCCGCCATAGACGGTTGACAATATTTTACAGTTACTTGCTTTCTAGCTCTGCCAATTAGCTAATTGTGCCCAAATGTGCATAGAGAATTATGAAAGGCGAGCGCAAGTTCAAATCGTTAGCATTCCAAAGTTCCGGTCCAATTCGAATTCGATTTGCATTATACAACATGCACACCTAGACGCGTACAAAAATACATACATATGTATGAAGCGTTTAGCGTCTGTTCTCACGACATCGACCTTGACAATGCCCGACGCAGTACGGCTCAGATTGGCGGATCGGAGTCGTATATGAGTAACGCATGCTCTCTCGAGTGGCTTGTGGCGAGGAAGAAAACTCTTTGGGACTGAAACTGGTTTTACGTTTTCCATTGGGCGTCAATGGAGGCGCGAAATATGCGTATGCCGCGAGCCACTGCATCACTACAGCGACAACAACAGCAAGCACAGCAACGCATACCGTTAAATTGACGCATTGACGGACAAACTATAGTCTTTGGTTTTTAGCAGAAACTGGTTGCGGTGTTGTGCGATTGTTGCATATATGCGTGCGGTAAATATGTTGCTTAAACTTGGCGTTTAACTACTTTCGATGGGGAAGAGTTTTGATATTTATTAACTTGTCAAACCATGTAATTTGCATAAGTCATAAGCGCTGAGCTGCTTTGGATAGCGTATGCACATATATTTTTATCCGATTATTTAAATTGAGCGCGCATATAACGAGATTCAGTGCTGTAACATGTTTAAATATATCGATTTCAACCTTAAGCAGACGTCGACGTGTCGATAATCGTTTCGCACAGGGTGTCTCATGTCATTTCTTAGATATATTTATAAACAAATTGCAATATTTACTTAAATAAATACACGGATATCGATTTTATTTGTATTATATTCACTGTAAATATTTTGCTTGATGCAATTGTATCGTTATTCGGTTAATTCAAGAATATGCAAATAAAAATACCAAAATACCAGTATCGATAACTAGTCCACACGATAGTTAGTAAAGCTGCCACCTCTATCGATATTGTTAGCAAATTATAAAAAGCAACCACTCATCAGCCGGTATCAGCACCGAAAATTCCACGCTTAGTTCGCTTGGATTCTACCAAATTTTTGCAGGGAAGACGCCAACGCATGCAAAAATGACGCAGAAAAACACATACTGGCTCCTGGCTGTTTTTGGCGCTTTATTGACTCTGGAGCTTGCGTCTAGCGAAAAAGAGACTGAGTACATGAAACGGGAACATAGTCTAGTGCGTCCATTTCAAGGTAAGATAACAGTGCATTGCCTTTTGCCCGATGTGTAGTATACGCTCGGCATAGCATTGTTATGATTCATGTTGATTTCTTCGATCGGCAGGCGTTGGCATTATACTACCCCATTGGGACTTTCTGGGCAACACAATGGTCACCAGCAACTACATAAGACTGACGCCAGATTTGCAATCAAAGAGCGGTGCTCTTTGGAATTACTCGGTATGCTGACGTGACGGTACTTTTACACAATGTAATTTACAAATAATCTCGAATTGAATCGGTGTTTTCAAATAGCCCGTCTTGAACCGGAATTGGGAGGTGCACGTAGGGTTCAAGGTACATGGCAAAGGTAATGAATTGTTTGGTGACGGTTTCGCCATCTGGTACACAAAGGATCGCATGCAAACGGGTCCTGTATTTGGCAGTAAAGATCATTTTTCCGGTCTAGCCATCATATTAGACACGTACAGCAATCACAATGGCCCGCACAACGTGAGTACAAAGTTTATAGAACTGTCGCCTTACTTAAATATGCATTTCTTGTTATCTTCTAGCACCAACACCCCTATTTGAGTGCCATGGTTAATAACGGCACGTGGAGCTACGATCATGATCGGGATGGCACGCACACACAGCTCGCAGGTTGTGAGGTTCGCTTTCGAAATGTGGACTACGAGACATATATCAGCATTCGCTACGAGAATGATATCCTATCCGTATCGACGGATCTGGAGAATCGTAACGAATGGAAAAACTGTTTTGTGGTAAACAATGTCGAGCTGCCAACAGGTTATTTCTTCGGTATGTCGGCTACCACCGGCGACCTGTCAGATAACCATGATATACACAGCTTTAAGTTCTTCGACATAGACACAAACATCAAAGTGAGTATAGGGTTTGCTCTATACTCGAAGTCGAAGCTAATGAGGTCTATCTATTTCCGATTGCAGCACGAAGAGATCATGAAACGCACAAACATAATACCAAATGCCAAAACATTTGAACCACCGCGTGAGCACAGGGAAGACCCGAAACCGGGAATGTCAAACGCCAAAATCTTCTTCATCCTGCTGTTCGTTGTTATTGTGACCGCGGCTGTGGCCATATTTGCCATATCGTATTTCAAGGATCGCAATGCGCGAAAACGTTTTTACTGAAAACTGATGAAAAGTCCCTAATCGAATGCAGCAGCTAGAAAACCCACTCGAAAACTAAGTAAAAAAAAAGCGATAGCATCAACAACTACATCAAAAACAACCAAACCTAGGCATAGTCTACCAAAAACAAACTGCTGACAACTTTTAAATCCTTTTACAGTTTATTTATATAGAATGTACCCATTACAACACGATATTTGTTTATAAGTTTCCCCGGATGACCCGATTTCAGTTGACTAAAGACACGCAAACAAACGAAATGGGCAGTTGTTAAATTTAAGTGAAAATTTTAATCTGAACTATAGACAAATTGAGACCGTAAGAATATTATTGCAGTGTGTACATTATATAGAGAAAAGGAAAGATAAATATAAATTTAAATGATAAAAAAAACGACCAAGTGACTGCAAAACGAGTACTCTTTAAATTCGTCTTAAACCCAATGCTGCTTTTGGCGATTGGAGGACGCAGAGCGTGCTTGCGGTGGTCGAACGGTCGCCAACATGGATTCAATCTGTCGCACTTGATTGCTGACAAAGCGATCGCTGGGAGGTTCGTTGCGTTCGTTCTCTAGGTTGTCGTTGGACTTGTGCATGCCGCTCAGTATGCACTGCTCGAACAACGACTTCGACTGCCCTTCGTCGAGTGAATCATCCGAGCTGTAATCAGTCTTCGTCCCGGTAATCGTCTGCCGTCGGTGTCCGTTCGCTTTCGGCAGCGTGCTTGTGTGACTCGAGCTGTTGCTCGTGCTAGCTCCACTCGGTTGAGGACGGCAACTGCCGGCAGCAATGGCCTGCGATAAAGAAAAGCGATTTAGTTGTCACAGCAACCAGTTACAGATAGGTTGTGTGCTTACCTGGCTCAGCAGATTGCAGTCATCGTCGGAGTCCATGGATAGCGAGCTGAGTGAATCGCTGCGCTTAGGTAACGTTTGAACCGTGCTGCGACGTGGCGGCAACTTTGGCGCCGATTCAGCGTTGCGCGGCAGTAACTGTGGTGGCTTGAGGGGCATGCGTACTGGCCCCACTTGCGCTGAACCTACCGTCAGATTGGATAATCCTGAGATGACGGAGAAATTGCAGGGACTATCCTCCACGTAATACTTGTTCATCTCATCCGTTACGGGCAGATAGCTAGGCAACGCAGTGCCACCACAGCGCATCTTCGATATGGCATCTTCTTCGGCGTTGGGAAGAGGCATTTGCTCGTTGTTGCCATTCATATCGTTTGCCGTGGAGGCAATGGACAATACCGAGAGATTGCTATTGCTGCCCGCCTTGGAGAGCAGAGCTGGAGTATCCTCGGTACAGTAGTTAAGCGGTGCATCGTTTCCATTGAGGTCATTATTATGGCAATTTCTCATTGAGGTTGTAGTATGCTGTAGCTGCTGTTGTTCAGCATGAAGCTTGCGTTCCCGACGTGGAGACTGAGGCATACTCTGCGTGGGAGAATCCGGCAACTCGGAGGGCGAGATGACACCGCTCTGCATACGGCTGTACTCACTAATGACAGATCCATTGTCATCACAGCCAATGGTCTCGTCATTGACCAAGGAATCCATCGAGCTGCGCCTGGAATACATAAGCGGTGTCTCTAGTGCTGAGTCCACATTGTTGCTGTTGCTGTTAATGGGTGCAGCCGCTGCGATTGGCTCTGGCGGTGGCGTAGTCGATACTTTGGCCACAACCACCTGCTTCTCCTGTTTGACCGGTGCCACGTCCATTAAGCTGGTCAGCGAATCGAAACGACTGAAGCAGCCGGGGGTGCCTTCTTCACAATAGTTTATCGGTCGCTCTCCTGGCTCCGGATCGGGTGTGCGCACGCCAGTATCGGTCTTATCCGTCGACAAATTCTCCAGCGCATTGCTGCGCAAGTTGAGTGTCTTGGGACGTGGTTGCGACTGCTCACTATTCAAGTCACAGGCAGATGCCGATTTGGCCAGCGGCGGAGATGAACGGTTTCCAGTTTCATCTAATATAAGTAAGATTTCACTAGCTTCCTTCTCCTCGGTGCCTGTCGGCATCGCTGGCTGCGGCTGCGCATTCTGCGCCGAGCGACGTTCCTTATAGCGTACACTGAAATCCGTTGGCTGATCCAGATCGATAGAATTATCAAAAGCGGCCTTGGCAACAGCCGGCTTGTGGTCGCTGTAACTGTACTTCATGGAGTAATCGATGGGCTGCTCTTCTGCCGGCAGCCCAAAATGACTTTTGACTACTGCGCCATCAGATTTGGTGGAGAATTTTGTGGAATCTGTATCCGACTTGCCAGAATAAATGGACTCGCGGCTTTCGCATTTACGAGGTAACGTGCTGCTGACGCTTCCGCCAGTGGGACGGACTTTCTTTAGAGAACCCGTTGGATTGTTGCTCAGGCGCATTGAGCTATAACGTCGCGGAAGCGTACCGGCATGGCCATTGGTCAGTTCATTTGCCGGCAACTCACCAAGTGGCTGCAGTTCCAGGGCGGCGCGATAGTTTACCAGATTCTTTAGTGCGGAAGCACTTCCCTCGGCTATCATGGCATTCTTGGAACTGATGAGGGCACGTAACAATGGAATGGCATTGTGATCGATGAGAAACTGTTGATCTTCGGGACAGCGGGCAGAGAGATTCCACAGTGTGCCACATGAGTTACTCACTACCGTCTGGTTGTCTGATTTGAGCTGCTGCAGTAGAATGGCGAGACAATTGTGCTGCCGTAAGATCTGGCGATAGGATTCACAGACAGCTATATGACTCGAGACGTTGCGCAATATGCCGCCAGCATTTTCGACTATCTTAAGCGTCTTGCTCGGTCCCTCGTAGCTGAGCATTTGCACCAGGAATGCCAGTGCTCCGTCCACAGCGCAGAATTCGGCCTTGTTGGTGCTGCAATGTGCCGAGAGATTCCATAGAGCAGAGAGAATTGCCTTCAGGGTGTTTTCGCATTTGTTGTGCATGGCAGCGACTGCCAGAGCTGTCACTGTGCCCAGCTCATTGAATATGGTTTTCAGGTGCTTGTCCGCACGCCAAGAGAGATTTCGCAGTACACTCGCTGTGGCCTGCAGCAGATCATCGAGATCGGCTGAGTGTGTGTCAAGTTGGGCCACCAGCGCTTCCATGAACTGTTTTTGGCCACAGAGCAGAGATTTGTTATTCTCCTCGCCACAGGTGAGATTAGTCAGCGTCATCAGTGCGTAGCGACGCAGTAAATTGCATTGTTCGCGTCCAGTTGCCGGTCCATGGACCGCATGATCCAGGTGTACCAGATTCGGTATAGCTTTCAAGGCACCCAACTCACACATGGTCTGGCGATGCTCTTCATCGAAACTTGCTTTCATCAGTAGCTTCATGGCAGCCAACGGATGACGTTCCTCGTCATCGGCGATGGACTCACCGCCACTCTGCAGTTGCGTGCGCAGAAAATTGCAGCTGTAGTCGTGAATCTGATCCAGCAAGCGAAGCACCTTGACCTCACGTTGATTTCCCTGCACAATATTGTGCAGCGCTAGACTGGCATTCTTTCGTGCCGTGCCAGCACCACTTCCTCCTGCTCCACTGGTTCCATCGTCATTGGCATGCAGTATTTGCACCAACAATTGTATGCAGTCCGAGCTGCGCAATGCGCCACAGGTGTCGGCATTCCTCGATAACTCCAGAAAGTTGCGCGTCAGTTCGAGTTGTTTGTGAGCGTCGCTCTCGTTCAGCGTCATCGTTGCAAATAATTTAGACTTTAATTTTCACGTTCGACTTTATAGCCAGGCAAATACTAGGAACTGCATTAAAGTGCAGTTAACATGCAGGTAGCTGACCCACTAATCTCTCCATAACTAGGAATTTTATAAATTTGTACTTAGGTAAAAAGAATCACACAGCGCAGAAGCAGCTGCCTTTCTTTCTATGGATCTTGCTGTTAGATGTTATCGGTTTTAAATAGCAACAGGTTATCGATAGCTACTTTGCATGGTGCAGGTGAATGTAAGGTGTCCCAACTCAAGTCATACTGTAATAGTATGAATTAATGCTGTTAAGATTATTGAATATATATATATATATATATATATACATTTATATTTTAAGAAGTAAGTATTATATTTTTGACATCATATTTGCCAACGGCAAGTGAATATTGTTTGGCCTGCACACTTTTGCTGTTTACCATCACTAGTCATGCTACGTTACGTCACGGTGAACAGCTGTTCGAGCACAGCTGAAAAGCCGCCGATTTGTGTTCGTCGTGAAAAACAATGAATTTCTTAAAAAAGGTAAAATAAGAAATAAAATAGGGAAGAAAATTGTAAACCATACTTTGTTTTTAAAGGCATCTTTGCAGGTGTTGCCGCTGGCAGAGGCCCAGCTCGGACTGAGCAACAAATCGGCAATACACACCAGCGCAGTATGCTGTCGCGTGCAGTCCGGACGTTACCGCATAACCACAAAACGCAACAGACCCCTTACCTACGAGATGGCCAATCCCCCACATTTCATTGGACACCGCAAGTCCTGGAACTCGTGGAACACATGTAAGTGGCTGCATTGCAGTTTTCATTTATTGGACTTACTACATCTTTCATGTATTTTAATTTGACAGCCACTCTGAAGGATGCTTTGCGTCCATCGCAAACGGCGATTGAAGATGTCTTCCTGCGCAAATTTATAACTGGCACATGGCATGGATTGGTTTGCTCGGAAGTCATTATTAAGCGACAGCACAATGCTATACGCATTGCAGCTATCATACGGCAAGCGATTCCTCCGCGCAAAATGTACTTCCTCATAGGATATACGGAAGAGTTGCTCTCCTACTGGATGCAATGTCCCGTGACAATGGAACTGCAGACAGTGGCCGATAAAAAGGACGTGGTCTTCAAATACATTTAGTGCATATGCCTTTTACTTCTGTTGTCGCTTATTAATATATACTAGTACAAACAGTCGGCAGTTTTCATTGTGTCAGTGTGCATATTCGACTTCGCTATTATTGCTGTGCCAGGACTTAATGGCTTTGTTGACAATGACACCATCCAAATCCTTAACCTGCAAGAGAACGAAAATGTGTTTAGTGTGGAAAGTCTGAGTATATACAAGGTTTGCGATTGCTTACGGTTTCAACGAGCGCCTTGAGTTGGTCCTGAGAAATTAAATCAAATATGACGGATCGAATATCCTTTACCAATTCGATGAATAGAAATACAACAATCTTCTTGGCGCCACCGCAGACCTTGTCCCAAACTTTCACGAGCACAGTCTCGCAAATGACACCAGCAAAACAGGTGGTATACCAGTTGTCCAGCAGCTTTGAGCTCTCCTCGAATAGACCAAGCTTTTCCAAGTGTCTGAATAGAAACAATACATTTTATAAGAGCAGATGTAAGTGTGTATATAAACCTACAGGAACAACTCTTTGTCTTCGCGTTTGAGCAGAGTTTGCGTTAGTTCCTTCAGCTTGACACATTCCTTTTTCAGTTCGCGCGTATATTGGTAAAACTCCTTGGCAATCCAATATGTTTCGACATCGTCGTCAAATATCTGTAGCAGAGAGCGCACAATTTCAATAAAGTGATTGTCATCTGGTTGTGCTCCACCTCGTATATTGTTGGTGTGCAGTAATCGATTGGTTTCTAGTAGCCACATCTTGTGAAGCACCAAAGACTTAGTCGTGTCCATATCCACGCATCGCATTACATTCACGGCACGTAGCAAATCCTCGTACACCTGGCGTCTTTGGTCCCTCACATAGTCCGTGTTACTTTTATGGAGTGGCATTATGCCCATGATCAGACTCCAGAGCAAATTACGCTGTTGCGCTGGGACTGTGTAGTTGTAGACGAAATGCTTAAGTTTGGTCAGATTGCGGATATCATCCTGCAGTAGTTTATTGAGGGATTTCTTCTCCTCGACGCTAAAACAGCCAACCTTCTCATAATAACTTGATCTAAAATTGCGTTCATCTGTTGTCATTGTTAAAATATAAATTAATAGCTAATTTTTGTTTGTTTACTTTGCGACGCGTTTTGTATTTGCCAGCTGTTGGTATTTTATTGTGAGGGAATGATAAAAAATACTAGCAGACAGTGCTGGAAAGTGTTTTAAAGTACAAGAAATCACGGGTTTGTGACAAAACATTTTAAATGCAACATGTAACTCAATATTATCGATTATAGTAAAGTGTTTTGATTAATTATTGAAAATTATAACTAATTTAATTTAATAGCTTAAGTGCTCGATCTGTCGATATGCAATCACAAGTGTGATCGTGACTTAGGTGAATTGTGATTTATCGCCACTACGTAAGGGTAACACTCATCTCTATTGTTAACACACCTTACGGTAGTCAGCAACGTAAAATGTATAAATAATAGGAAATAACACAAAACTGCAGGACAACAAAGGTTTATTCCTAATCAAAAAGTAATACATAGGTTGAGGGGACTGCTACGACGCCTGAGTTGCATGAACTATTTAACAATTTTGCTGTGCAATCGAAAACCGACGATGCTCTCGCGCCGGAGCAAGGAGAAATCGCAGGCACACAAAGAGGGCGTAGTGGGGAAGTATGTGAAGAAGGACACACCGCCAGAGATACCGGTGATCAATGTGTGGACTTCGTACTCAGATCAACATCAGCGTGCCAAAAAGAAGTCGCTGCAACGCTGCGCAAGTAGCTCGCCAAGTTGTGAGTTCAAGCCGCGCAGCTCCAGCACCAGTCGGAATACGTACTCCTGCAATGATACGCAGCCGGACTACTATCATGCACGGCGAGCACAAAGCCAGTTGCCGCTGAACAATGTACAACACGTGCAGCATCCGACACATCCGCCTGTTGCACCATTTCGCGCTGCCAGCAATCAGCCAAGCCAAGGAAACAGCCACAGCAACAGCAACAACTATGTGAACATTGAGCAGATTGATCGCATGCGGCGCCAACAATCGTCGCCACTGTTGCAGACACCAACGCGGGGTTTCCAGCGCAGTTACTCGACCCAGAAGCATTCAAACCCGCATGTTGCGACCACCAGCTATGACGCAGATCAGGGTCTGCTCAGTGCTTCGTATGCCAATATGCTGCCACTGCCACGCCGACCACCGTCCCCAGCTCATTTTTCCATGCAGCAGCAACAGCAACATCAACAACAGCATCAGCAGCAACAACAACAACAGCAGCAGCAGCATCTCTATCAGCAGCAGCAACATCAACATCCTTCGGCATCCTATGGATCTATGATACGTTTCGAACCTTCAACAATGACAGCAAATGAACACCAAGCACGGTATCCACAAACAAGGTAATGTTTTCTGACATTTCACAGCTAAACTGCCAGATATATATGTTTTTGCATTTCTATAGATCGCCTTTAGATCTGCAGCAACAACAACAACTGGCTGCCCATATGATAGGAAGCTATTCGAGTGACTCGTATCCCATTTATGAGAATCCCTCTCGCGTCTCGTCGATGCGTGTTACACAGTCGCAACGGTCCGAGTCGCCCATTTACAGCAACACGACTGCCTCGTCGGCAACACTGCACCATCAGCATCTGGCGGTGCCTTCGACTGGATCGCTACGAGTGAGTGGGCGAGATGGTAGCTCGAGCAGTGTGCGTGGTGTGTCTACCTCAGTTCAATCGCTCTATGCACCGCCTTTGACGCCACCGGCAGCCAGCACTTCGAGCGCCAGCGACAACAATGCCAATGGAGCTTTACAGAAAGTCTCCTCGCAGCAGTCACTTAACGAAGGCGAAGAACTGCCACTACCGCCCGGTTGGGCCACACAGTATACTCTGCATGGTCGCAAATACTATATCGATCACAATGCGCATACCACACATTGGAATCATCCACTGGAGCGTGAAGGGTTGCCTGTTGGTTGGCGACGTGTTGTCTCCAAACTGCATGGCACCTACTACGAGAATCAGTACACTGGCCAGTGTCAACGTCAGCATCCATGTCTAACGTCCTACTACGTATACACCACATCGGCAGAGCCGCCCAAGGCCATACGGCCAGAGGCACCGTTGTATGCGCCTCCTTCGCATACGCACAATGCCCTAGTGCCTGCCAATCCTTATTTGCTAGAAGAAATACCCAAATGGTTGGCCGTCTACTCGGAGGCCGACTCATCCAAGGATCATCTGTTGCAATTCAACATGTTCAGTCTGCCCGAACTGGAGGGTTTCGACAGCATGCTTGTGCGTCTCTTTAAGCAAGAGCTTGGCACAATTGTCGGCTTCTACGAGCGCTATCGGTAAGCTGCCTATGCGACCTTAACCATATCAAGTTTAACAACATTGAATTTTGTATTTGCCGTGTCATTTCAGTCGCGCCCTGATACTAGAAAAGAACAGACGTGCCGGGCACAACAATCAGCAATAACTCAAGCTAAAACGACTGGTATATACATATGTATATCGCTAGGATATAATCGAATTTCTACGCATCCTGTGCCTTTGTGTACACACACACATACACCGCATACCGCACAAGTGTATGTTCAAATCGGAACAAGAAACTCTATTTATTGATTATTACTTTTTACTTTCGGTTTAAAGCCATTTCTTTGCCTTGAGTTTTTCGTTAAGATATCAGTTTGTGAACTGTGATATAATTGGACTCAAAACCAATGCAACATATTCTATCAAGATTAAGTTACATTCAGATATTGTTTAAATGAAATCGATCACATTGAATGGCCTATTATTATTTGTAATTTTCGACAATTTGGTTTAAATGCGATTTACGCCTGGAAGCGAAAACGAAAGCTTATCTATTTATTTAATAATCTGCAATTTTAGTTTTACGTTTATCATACTCTTATGTTCCTTAGAATTTTGTATTATTATTTTATCTTGCGGACTGTGTATCTGTGTGTGCAACTTAAATTACATTTCAGGATTGATAACGAATTGAAGTTAATATTACTTAGAAAGGTATTCGAGGTAAGTTATAGCAATAAGTGGTAGTGTTTGCTCCAATCTTGGAACTCAAGTAGTTTAAATCACTCGACTAATTATTATATTTTTAACGATCAATATATTTAAGAGATTTGATAAGAAAACACTCAAACGGAGAACACTGTAAAACAGAAACAGGTTTTATAAATTGTGTAAACTGATTATCCAGTTAGCTTTAAAGCTGAGCAACCGGGGGAATCTACCAGATTGTGTAACACTCCGTCGAAATCGAATTTAAAAAAACCCAGCATAGCTCGAATTGTTGTTGTATGATTATAATTAGAAATGCGAATTACCCGTTAAAGACACGATAAGCATTCATCTCAATCAGACTTGAGAGTGCAAAAACAAAATGCGAAATGAATGAAGCGAGAGATAGAGTCGAGCAGCAGCAGCAGCAGAAGTGGCAGCGGCACCAGCCGCAGTAGCAGCAGCAGCAGCAGCGGCAACGTCGGCGGCGGCGGCGTGGGCTCCGTTTATAAGTATTGGAGCTGTGCAATGCGCCTCAGTATCTTGGCAGTCGCGTCGTTGTCGCTATCGTAAATACACGCACACATACGCGCGTACGCACACCGAGGGAAATGTGCACACATCGTTGAGCTGCCGCCTCGTTAATTGTCAGTTAAACACGCTGTTTAAGCTAAGTAAGAATGGATATTGTTTATTAAAGCGCAAACATCTTGATTTTCGAGAGGGTTGTTAGCTGAGTTGTGTTGATTCAATTCAATTCGGTGCGGTGCGATTTGATGCGGGGTTTTTGTGTTCATAAGTTTTGATATACCCTGAACACTTTCCAACTCGCAAGCTTCCAAGTGAAAGTTCTAATCCGGCTGCAAAACGCTTAAAATTTATATGGTTTTATGTGTTGAATTATTTATGGCTTATTTATACAATTGGCAAGACGGTTGAATAATATGCATAGAGTGTATTGACAGCTACCGTTGGTTATGCACGCTTATTTGTTTATGTTTATGTTTGCCGCTTGGTATATGCAAAAAAAAAAAAATTGCAGTGTATTCAGCTGAAACTGACCAATTGAACCAATTTCCAGAAGAACTGACGCAGCGCATTCCCGACCGATTAACAGATTTTGCAATGATTTGTAATCTTTTGCATTATACTGCATTTATTTATTTTACCAATTTTATGGTATGGCGAGTGGGACGGAAACAATTTAAAAATCCAACGATTAGCATTATTGGCCGACTGCGTGCTGATAAGCCGATTCCCAAGACATTGTTGTTGGCGAACTTATGATTCGGCATAGTCATCGACTACGTTATAAATAAGTACCTCGTAAGGTAGACGAAAGAGCTTGTTATTTATGGACCACGACATGCCGGTTCGCAGTCAAAGCGGCGCGAGTTGACGTACACAACGCACATTCGTAGCCGCATATAGTACTATAGAACTATATAGAACCACTTGCCATATAACTTTATAAACGCCTTCTGATAGCACATCGGCGTGTACGTATACAAGTTTGATTCGCACGTCTGTTCCCCCCTTGTCGCCCGCTCAGCTGGCTTCCAGCTGGGCTCGCACGAGTGTGGAAATAAATGCTCGCTTTAATTGCAAGTTGTAACATTGAAAATGAACAAAAAAGGTCGCCGCGAATTATTATCTAGAGCAATTTTCCAAGTATTTCGGAGTTGTCGCGAAATGCGAAGCTAATCGATCATCAGATAGCAGTGTTTTGTGTGCATAAACATAGATTGAAGATTGCAGATTTGTGCAATAAAAAATTCTGTTTTAACTGTTTTGTACTCATGCGTTAATTTTCGACGAGTATGAGTTGTTCATTCAGAACACTGAGCAACACGCTTTTGCTCGCATGTGATTATAGTGATTAAGAATTGTTGTGGATTTAATCGTGAAACTTGATGTTTTGCCTGGTCATCGGAGATTTGATTTAAATCTATACAAAAAAAAACTTGACTCTGAGTACCCCGTAATCTTAATTTAAACTAACTGATTGCAAAAACTTAGGGCATTTTTCTAAAATTAAGATTGTTATTGTGCTGTGTAATTGTCGGATTGTCGGAACAGATATACACATATAGTATTCATACATATATTGGAGCGTACTTTCAATTAACTCGTAAAGCAAAAAATTAAACTCATGCTCAAACAATGGGGCGTTTGTATTTCTATATGTATTTCTATCTATATGATACCATTAGTCCAGACACTCCCGCTGATTGCTGTAAACTTTACAATAGGTTTTCATTGATTGATGCAGTAAATATACCAATTGAAGTTGTCAATGAATCATTAATAATTAATATGAACCCGGACAGAATTGGATGAAACTTATTGAGATGCATAAAAACTTATTTGAGTAAAGAAAAAACCAACTGCTGTATGAAACATACTCAAGACTCCGAAGTCTGTATGATATATTTCTTGCATGAAACAGCTGTAAAAACTGCATTATAATGACATTGTTCCATTTCCAGTAAGCCATAACCGAGGAAAGATGGAAACACCTAAGGTGTATTTGCTTAAGGCATTTGCCCTGCTCGCCACGAGTAAGTCATTAGACATATACATTTCTAATATTCTATTTAATTTCAATTGTAACATTGTTATATTCTGACGACAGTTGCACTGGGAAATGCGCAAACGAATCTTGGCTTTACTGTAAATACTCATGATCTAACTGTAATGGTGAACGAGAATGAGACATTTGTGATAACTGGGTAAGAACTTGTTCGAAACGGTTTTTGTATTAGTTTATTATTATTTTAATGATTTCAATGTTTTAGCAATAATCTGGGTCAAAATGTTAACGTGAATTTAATAAAACAACATAAAGATCATTTGAGTCTGGAACCTGAAAGCTTCGTGTATCAAGCGGGCTCGTCATTGAATCAGAAGATTATTGTTACGGGTCTACAGGCTGGTCATGTGGAGATTACAGCGAGCAGCGAACCGGAAGACAGTTGGATGTGAGTATATCATTACCAATGCCAAGATTGGACCTTTCTCCTATTTATTGCTCTTCTTCTTTGTTTCTCCAGTACCAACGATATTTTTGTACGAGTTCTTGTGGCCAAATCGAATGCAATTATATATGTCTCGACGGTCTTTGGCTGGATCTATTTTGTGGCCTGGTCGGTTTCGTTTTATCCCCAAATTTGGATTAACTATCGTCGCAAATCGGTAGAGGGACTAAACTTTGATTTCGTAACTCTGAATTTAGTCGGCTTTACGCTATACAGCATGTTTAATTGCGGATTGTATTTCATTGTGGGTCTGCAGAACGAGTACGAGAATCGTCATCCACATGGCGTGAATCCTGTTATGCTTAATGACGTTGTCTTCTCATTACACGCCATGTTTGCAACATGTATAACCATTGCGCAGTGTTGTATGTATGAGGTAGGTGCGATCAGTTAATTGCATCAGATCTCAGATAATATATATTTGTTTTTGTATTATCATAGAGAGCATCGCAACGCGTCTCCAAGATTGCCTACGGTTTATTGGTAATATTTGCACTTGTCGTGATTATTTCAGCCGGCTTAGTCGGGGGCGAAGTCATACATTGGCTGGACTTTCTGTACTATTGCAGGTGAGAAACAGATTAGATTTGAATTGACTATATTTTTGATTTTGATCATTTTCCTATTACAGTTATGTGAAATTGACTATAACGATCATAAAGTATATACCGCAGGCTCTGATGAATTACCGGCGAAAAAGTACCGAAGGATGGTGCGTAGAGACGGATATTCCGTTTATTATATTTATATATCAAATATTCAATTTATTTATTTTAGGAGTATCGGTAACATTCTACTGGATTTCACTGGCGGCTTCCTGAGCATGCTGCAAATGATTCTGAATGCGCATAACTACGGTTAGTCTCAGTGTAGAAATTTAATTCACTGCAGAAATCACCTCATTCTGATTGTTCTACTTTCAGACGATTGGGTTTCACTATTTGGTGATCCAACAAAATTCGGTCTGGGCTTATTCTCTGTGCTCTTCGACATTTTCTTCATGTTACAGCACTACGTGTTTTACAGGTAAATATGTCTTGAAATCTCGCGTAATATTATATTATTATTGCGTATCAGGTTCTTGTTTTGTTTATTTTTATTTTGATTTTGCTGAGTCATTTAATTTTCGGTTTCATCAGGCACTCGAACAATTCTTCAAACTCCAACTTAACAACGACTACGAATGCGTCAAATGATGTTGAGAGCGAGACGAATACAAAATATTAGAACTTAGGCTTATTAATATAATAATTTGTTATTCATTTTTAATTTGCATTAAGTATTTAAAGTTTAATTTGTAAATACTTTGTTCTTATTAGTAAAACCCGTATATTTATTTTGCAAGTTTCGACTATACTGATTGATATAAATGTATGTTCGTACACACATATGTATGTACATAAATGCGATTTGAATAAAGACTTATTTTTCAAGTTTTTATTGTGTTTTTATTGACAATTGACGTAAAGATTCAAGAGGCATGCGTTTTGGCGAGCTGGGAATTCTGAAATGGTTGTTGACCCCCTTTTCGTGTTGTTCTTAAATAATGAAATATCTTTAATTAACGGTTTGCAAATAAAGTAAACATCGAATATCCCAGTAAACATTTTTCAAAATTTCCCATCCGAATCGACTTATTTTAAAATACTGGCTTAGAGGAAAATATATTGCTCGCTGTTCTCAATTTTGAATTTTCCCGCATTTGAACATTGAAAAAAGTCTATTCTTATGGGAATAAAGCTAACTTGGCAGCACTGGCGGCAAGGCACATTTTTTTTTCAAATTCGATAGCCTACTTTGGGGTGTGACTTGCAATAAACGCACAGCTGTCTTGACTGCTGGGTAATTTCGGCATGGTACGATATTTATCGACAACAGCTGCGTTTCGATTGCCCAGAGATGCTTGTCACGTTTCGCTGTGAATAACGAAATGGAAGAAGCAGACGCTTGCTGTTTGGTAATTTGAGTTTCAAACATAAATAATATTAACTGATAAACCACAAAATATACATATATTTATGTATTTAATTATTTTTGAATCTGGTGTGAAGAATGTACATTGCTGAACCGATGTCCTGGAAGAAAGAAAGGTACGATTGACAGATCAAGATTCAGAACACGCAAAACAAAAACAAGAATATCCGGCATTGCACCTGATTTATGTGTAAATAGCAATAAAGGTATTTCATTTGTGTAGGCTGAGCATTGATAATGCCGCGGAGCAGGATGTGCTTGAAGTCTCTGAATCGACAGCATTGGAAAATATAAATGTGGAGAATAATACCGAGGAAATGTAAGTTTGTTGTTGTGTTGCAACAGGTGTCCCGCCTCAGTCAAACCAATCTTATCTGACAAACATGTGTAATAAACATTTATTTCCGTAGGCCTAGCGAGCCGTTGGCATTTCTCCAAGGTCTCAATGTAAGTAATTTTGATAACATTTTGTTTATTCAGTAAATTTACGTTTTTTTCAATTACAGTCGGGCAACCTAATGCAATTTAGTCAGGTAAGACTACTTAAAACGCTGTGATAGATCCGATTGTACCAGTATTAGGGAGAAGCTGGCTACCGTAGAAAGGACACTGTTGATGAGTGATAAATCAACCTCAAATAGACCCATAGGATTTATTTGAAATTTGATTGTATCGATTAGGAGCGTAAAAGCTTGTACTCCCTGTCGATAGCGCCAATCGGCATGCTCCAAGTGCATCTCTTGCAGTATGATACCAGTCTCCTGGGCTACAGACAACATGTCATCGCTCAGATACGCAATTAATGCGATTTCCAACACAGATATGGTGAGGAATACCAGATTTATAAACGCACCAAAACCATCGTATGGCTTGCTGCCAATAGCTGACTCCGCGATGGCATAATATTGGTTGTAGACTCCAACTGTCATCCCAAGCAGATGACATATCAACGACAGGACAATCGAAAGCGACATCAGTGCCATGTAGTCCTTCCCCTGTACGCAAATTATTTTGTATTTATCAGCCAACATGTCCAGCTCATCGGACATTGTGCAAAAGCGTTGTATGCGATAGTATTTCGAGTAGATCTTCTTTGTATCATCTTTCTCCATGAGATTCACCTGATGCACTTGTAGCTTTAGTCTCAAATTTACGCTTCCCATTATATTCTTAACAATAATCATGGCTCCGAAGTAACAATTGTTTAGAAAATTTGAAATGATCATTGGAAACAATTTATACAGAGTCCAGGTCCAACGCAATTCAGGCTCGTAGCGTTTCTGCTGCCAAATCAAAGCCAGCTCAATAATGAACGGAAATACCATGGCCTTAACCAGTGCCAAGCCAAAAGATCTCATAATTGATCCACCGTCTACTTGAATCACATTCAACGTCTCAAAAAGTGGCACTTTACTCATCATTTGTGCCACACGTTTGCTCATCACTATTTGCGCAAAGAAATTAATAATGGCCACAATTATGTTCATATAACTATACAGACTGACTGCGTCCCGCAGATTGAGTTTTGAGTTGATGTAGTCTAGATACATCTGATGAACGTAGATGCTGGTAAAGATGGCCGTGATCAACATTGAATAGGCCAGATATTTCATAGAAAACACATAACGCTGTCGTCCCTGCATTGTGTAACGATTCCCAAATAGACCAAACGTGGTTAACAACACCACAAGTATTACGAGCAAGACGTGGATTAGCCTGGCGGGACCGCGAATTGGTTCATGCGACAAACGGATGCCAAACATGGCTATTGCAAGGAATGATTCTTAACTGACTGACAAAATATTTACTTACTGGCATTTTATTGTCGTTTTGTTGCCCTGTCTTATCGAGCAAATACCATCTTAATGTCTGATCGGTGCTCGAAATAACGTCAAGTGTCACATGTCCTGAATTTGAATAAATAATTGACAGCGTATGGTCAAAAGGAACGAATAATTGAAAAGCCAATGTAGTAGGAATGCGTGTTAGATTATTTAACTGTTTTATTTTCATAGTTTTTATTCTCCCTTTTAACTTAGCAATCGGTGTTACGTGAAATGATGTTGCAGGACATAAAGACACAGATTAATTCACTGCCTAAATTGGAAAATCATAATAACGCTGACTATTGTTTTGAAATGATACTCGACGAGCCGCCCAAGTCGCACTGGATGTATTCGGTTCCCCTGAACAAGCTTTATATACGTATGAACAAGACGTTCAACATTGACGTGAAGTTTCGAATAAAAATGCCCATACAGCCGCTAAACCTACGTGCCTTCCTCTGCTTTGTCAAGGATGTAAGCGGACCTGTGCTGCGTTGTCAGAATCACCTAAGTACCGATAAGAGTAAGTGAAGCATCTACTGTTTTGTATATATTCTTTATTTACATCTCTTTCTACAGTAACCGACAATGTGAGCATGAGAGAAAGCTTGCTGCGCTGTGAGAATCCCAATACTACATACTGCGGCACGTCGCAGGGAAAAAGCATTTCCGAAAGATACTCCGTACTTGTGCCGCTGAACATGAGTCGTTCCAGCCATCAAGGAGGCGGATTCATTCGACAAACACTCGCCTTCAGCTTTGCCTGTCAGAACTCATGCTTTGGTCGCAAAGAAACATGCCTGGTCTTTTGTCTCGAAAACATAAGGTTGGCAATGCAATCACAAAATATTTTAACTACTTATGAATATGAGTTGTTCTTGCAGCGGCGATATATTGGGTCAGGAGGTGTTGTATTGTAAGATTTGCACATGTCCCAAGCGGGATCGTAATCAAGACGAACGAAACTTGCAGAGCAATAAGCGCAAGCTGTCGGGCGCCTCCGATGACGAGGAGATTGACGCGGAACATGGCAGAAAGTCGCGCCGTATCACGAATCGACACGATATCAAAGAGGAAATCGAAAGTAACGATAGCACCGATCTTCATTCTATGCCGGCAGATTGGCAGGTTACTCGCTCTATAGATGGCAACTATCAGCTGGTTATAAAGTGCGGCAAGAAGGACTTGCTCCTGGATAGCATCGAGGGAATGATTGAAAAGACGGCCGTTGCACTGCTGCGAAATCCACAGAATTCTAAATTGGTTCAACACGCCAATCATTTGATTAATCTTAAAAGTAAGTAAATACATATATAAACTCATTAAGCGAAAGTAAATTTAACTTTAAATTTCAATTACAGAATGCGCACAACAGCTGTAGTAATAAAGTACAAAGTGGTTTATTTCTTAACCTAATAGAAATCCACAAACGACGATCTGTGAATGTGTACAATCAGCAAGAAAGCTTACTTTTAAAATGCGTACCATTTGATGTTCCTTCAAATCGCTTTTTTAAACTTCAATGGAGAATGCATAGTTTGTTTTAAGTTTATTTAAATGTATAAGTAACTATTTTATGTACTATGTACATTTTTATGTAAAAGCGGTAGACCTCTTTTGAATGGTTTACTGAAATGGAAGTAATAAAATTCAATTGTAATACAACTTGAGGCCTTATGGACTGCCTAGCTAGCCTAGCTAATGCGGTCAATGCACCTTGTTGGGGCGCGGCTGAAAGTCTGTTAAAACGTTCGAAGAGTATGTTGGATTTTCATATGCATATTTATACTACATGTTGTTTTTTCTTCTCCATTCTTTTTTCAGTTCTATGCTAAAAAAGTTGTGCGCGCACATGTGCGAAAAGCCAAAGATCAGACAGCAGATGTTGTATGGGTTGGCGTTCGTTCTTCTGCCACATGCATAATACGTGTAGAGTAATAATAATAATAATACATAAGCATATGTGGGGTACATTGACATAGGGCAGTGCCAAATAAGAATGCTCAGGCCTCAGGCGCGCATACAACTTTAACGGCTTTCTCTTTGGCCGCCCGGTTATGGCCAGTGGAGTGGGTACCGAGTGTACTGAGGTGTGCGAGCACGGGGCAGGTCTCGTTTGACGAATGCGTAGAGTGCATACGAAAGAGCTCAAAATTCTACTCAGAGATACGAAATTGTCAACTGGCTTCTTTTAATACCCAGTGGCAGTTGTTAGGTGTATAGGGTGTGCTTGTGAAATAGTCTAATTTACAATGATCCATAATAAACATAGGTTAACAAATAATATGATTAATCTGTAAAATAATGATCTGTAGTAATGTTGAATAAGGAATGCTAAGGATAAAATTTAATTGAAATTATAATGGAAAATTCATCAGTTTTCATATTTATATATTTATCCCCTCTCAGTTTTATAGTGAAAAACAACTAACTATAAACTATAAAAAAAAACCATAAAAATATATGTTAGTTTCGGTTTTAAAACGAGCTCAATACTTTCTCTTCGCTGCCGAAATTCGAAACCAAACCTAATCAACATTTCTATCTATGAACAAGATATTTGTATATTTAGTATATTACCATCTTAACATAAGGTAAGAAATTATAAGAATTCTGAAAACTTTAAGCTTTTTATGGAATTCATTAAGATCCACAATTTTTACTGTGTATTTTTAATATTTTTGGTTACATTGTGCCCGCGCAAAAGCGTTGGAAACGCCAAAAATGGAAATTGCTTTTGGTTTCCATATGCAGATTTTGTTTGGTATTCAAAATCGGTTGCGTTGGCTTGCTTTGGGCTCGAACTGCCGCTCGATTATGGCGTGCTCACTTGTTTAATTACTCGGACGGCACGTACTGCCTGCACCCATACATCCACACTTATGTGTGCTCGTTAGCCCGGCCTAGTCAAGCCATCAGGTGAAACTGCCCACACACACGTCCAACTCGAATCGAGTCAAGCCAAAATACAAGTCAAGTCAACTTGAGTCTTCGAATTGCACTCAAAGCTCTCGAGCACCTTAGTTACTGCCACTGCGAGAGGCAGCAGCAGCAGCGACGACAATTGCCACTCGCCAAGATAACTTGCAAGTTGTCAGCAAGAGAGAGAGAGAGAGAGAGAGAGAGAGATGGTGAGAGAGAGTGAGCGTTGCCAAGCGATCTTCAAGTTCGCGCTGCCGACAGAGACGCAGCCGTAAGCTGCGCGCGTAGGTTTAGTTTTATTCGAAATCGTTTGGTTAACGCACGTGCGGCTATTGTCAAGCGGGAAACGGTAAAAAAAAATTCAAAAAAAAAAAAAAACGGAAAAAAACTAAGCAATTTCGTTGTTGGTGGAAAATGGTGGAAACGGCAACAACAACAACTATCACACGTACCACAACCAGCGTACCAGCCGTGGCGCCCAACAATGGTAGCGGCGGCGATGCTGGCGTTGGTAGCTCTGCAGTCGGTGGCAATGGCAGTGGCAGTGCTGGCCCAGCTGCCACGCCCACTGCCCAAGTGGCGCAGCGCAACGATGAGACAACTCGCGCCATATACAATCTGAAAGTTATCGTCTTTCTGGTGTTCTTGCCTTTCGTCTTGTTTGCGGTCTTTCTCAAGCATCTGCTGGATTATCTGTTTGCGCTCGGTCTGAAGGAGAAGGATGTCAGCGGCAAGGTGGCGTTGGTAAGTGGGGTGCGGGTTGCGGGGTGGCATTTGTATATAATTGCAGCCAAGTTGGAATCATTACTTCAGTGTGTGTGTGTTTCTGGGCGTAACGTCACGCAGTTTTCTTTTCTTTTTTAGAGTTTTCCATTGACTGCATTTGGGTGCGGTCGTGCGGCCCGCTGCTGCTGTTTGGCACGCTTAGCAAGCATTTTGTTATTAAAACAAATATTTATATGCCGTCGCTTTGTTTATGCATTATTTATTTACATAAATACGTACGTACAAATTGTTTACACTGTCTGCGCAGCTGGGCTTGCGCGGATTGCGTTTTGAAAGCATCAAAATCGAAGCTGAACATATTTCGATGCCCGCGAGTGTATTGCCAATACGTAGTACGTTGTAGATTTTCGAATAAGTCAAGTCAAGTCAAGGTCAAGTGGGTTGCCCAAAAAGTTTGTCGTGCATGTGGGCGTAGATACACGCCATGCACAAATGTATCTGTATCTGAGGCCTGAGGTGCGCCAGTTAATAATTTCAAATACAGGCACATGCACGACAATATATATATATATATATATACACGGAATACCTGCACATATGCGTCACTTAAAGCGCAGCCTGTTCTACTATGCGATCGTTCACACAGATACAGATACAGACACAGATACAAATGCAGTTGGCGATGCCGCGAATACGCAAAAACTGGTTTTGGTTTGTGTGTTCTGTTTTCGATTGTGTTTTCTGTTACATATCTGAGAAACTTCACTTTTGTTTTCTTTCGCAAACTGATGACGTTTACACCACAGCTTCGTGCTGTGTCGCGATCGGAAACGTAAACAAGATGTAGATAAAAATAGAAAGAATTGAGATACACAGCCAGCGCTCACATAGTTTTTGCTCAGATAGTCAGATATAATTTGCACATGGGAAGAAACTGACATCACTGCGAACTGATAAGTCGAATCACGTTGGATATTGAAAATTCATTCAAGTCATACTCCTAGGTTTTATAGGCACTGTGAGCTCATACACATACACATACATACAGCTCTGCGTTTGTATCTGTTTCTTTGCATGCTGTGCGCATTGTTTATTTGTCTGAACTCAACACACACACACACACAGACGGGGGTCACGGCGCTTTAATTACGGTCAAAAGTCACTCAATTGCGGTAAATGGGACCTAATGGCACATACGCGTACACACACACACTCATGTACGTGCGTGAGTGTGTACACAGTTCGCGCTCGATATAATCGACGCTTCGTCTTTTAATTAATCTGATAACAGCGACCATTAAAAGTGTCGATACGCAGCGAAAGGTTTTGTTTCTCGCACTTTGACGAGCCGAAAATGAAATTTAAATTAAATACCTAATTAAAATTTAACAGTTTCGCATTATCATTTTCGATTTCGATTTAATTACATATACATATATTTTTTATGCCATTCAGCTTTATTCAACTTGGCTAAGAGCCGAAGAGCTTTGTTTCAAAATATTATAATATTAGATTCATAAATTTCTTAAATAAACGAAGAACTTTTCACTTTGTTAGAGCTTAGAATTTTCAGACAGATTTCTTTGAAAGCAATACGCAATAGTTTATCTTAACTGTGGTCTGGAATTAAATGGAATCAGGTTAATATGCTTTGGTGCGCCCTAATAAGATCCAGTTACTTTAATCTTATATGTTATCTGTACTATCTTATCTGTTAATCTGCAATATTATTATACAAAGTTGTTATTCAACATGCTTTGGCAGACATGACTAATTATATTCCGTAAGATTATTTGCATTAAATGAACTTGAGTTATCTCTAAGAAAATTGTCCCACATTTCATATTTTCCATAATGTAAAATGTGCACAGTTTCGCTTTATCGAGCCACCACTGTAGACTGACAAATTTTTAACTGGTCTCTAGCTTTGTGAGGGTACACATAATCGGAACAAAGAGATGCACATATCTAAGTTGCTCATTGTTTGCAAATAAAGCCAATTAATTTGTACTAAGATAATGAGTACAATACACAAGCACACAACAACTATATGTACCCATATACATATTGTACCATTTGTACAGTTCGTATGCTAATCGGGCGCACGTTTTTTTGATTTTTTAGGTGACCGGCGGCGGCAGCGGTTTGGGTCGTGAAATTTGCCTCGAACTGGCCCGTCGCGGCTGCAAGGTGGCCGTCGTCGATGTCAACTCAAAGGGTTGCTACGAGACGGTGGAACTGCTATCGAAAATACCCCGCTGCACAGCAAAGGCCTACAAGGTAAGCGGGGAAGACAAGCAGTACGGTGCCAGGTTAACCTGCTCTCATCGCCTTCATTTCCATTGCAGAACGATGTATCCTCGCCACGCGAACTGCAGCTGATGGCCGTCAAAGTGGAAAAGGAATTGGGTCCGGTGGAGATACTCGTGAACAACGCTTCGCTGATGCCGATGACATCAACGCCGCATCTGAAGAGCGATGAGATTGACACTATACTGCAGCTGAATCTAGGGTCCTACATTATGGTGGGTGATCTCAGCTGAAGTGGCCAAAACACTTGCTACAATGTTCTCTTCTCTTGCAGACCACAAAGGAATTTCTGCCAAAGATGATAACACGTAAATCGGGTCACTTGGTCGCCATCAACGCCTTGGCTGGTGAGTTTCGTTCGTAGGGTTTTACGGGGTTATTTATGGGGCTCTTTAACTGTTTGCCTCATTTTGTTTTTTTAGGACTCGTTCCGTTGCCCGGCGCTGGCATCTATTCGGCCACCAAGTACGGCATTATGGGCTTTATGGAGTCGCTGCGCGCCGAGCTGCGTCTCTCCGATTGCGACTATGTGCGCACCACAGTTGCCAATGCCTATATGATGCGGACCAGTGGAGATCTGCCGCTGCTCAGCGATGCAGGGTAGGCTACACTGCAAGAAATTAAATAATTAAATTAAAATATGTTTTTTTTTCTCTACAAACAGCATATCGAGCAGTTATCCAGGACTTTCCACTCCATATGTGGCCGCGAAAATTGTCAAAGGGGTGTTGCTTAACGAACGCATGGTCTATGTACCCAAAATTTTTGCACTAACTGTTTGGCTACTCAGGTAATAGAGAACTGCATGAAATTTATTGACGATAAAGATCTAATTTTATATTCTTGCCCCACAGACTCTTGCCCACCAAGTGGCAGGATTATATGTTGCTGCGTCTCTATCATTTCAATGTGCGCAGTGCACACCTGTTTTACTGGAAATAAACAGATAATCGTGGTGGGGAGAGCTAGCATCGCTTCGTCGCGACGTCTGGGCTGAGTTTACAATGCAGTTAAATTCGAAGTGTAGAGAGATGAGCTAGGATATTACGTAGATATAGGCTTAACAAACTATTTATTTATATCAAAAGCAATTCGAAATACAAACTGAAATCATTTTACTAATAATGTTTGCAAGTTTGGTAACGCTTTCGTTGAGATTTTTTATTTTGTTAATATAATAGTGCATACTTTGAGTGAATTATGTGGTGATAAACTGCTGGGTTTCTCGGATTCGTAACTCCAATATTCCCCCAGTGCGCGGTTTGATTTCATTTTCGTAGCATACTTTTGCGAATCAACCGATGATTTATTAATGCAACAGACCGCTGACTCGTTGATCGGACCGACCGGAGACCAAGACTTAAAATACATTTTAAATGCATTCAATATATTTTTTAATTGCCAACAGTTTCCGTTATGCCCCCCCCACACACACACACACACATACATACACTGTCGATAAAGCAAAGGGCATTATCGACCGCAGATGTGTCGTCGATCGCAGTATCGGAAATCAGGATGCCAACTCTTTAAATATTCGATGAGATATTCATTACTTATAATTAGGCTTACGGGCGAAAAGAGCGTCGAAATTAACGGGCAGCTATAAGTGCTTCACAGATTAATGAAAAATTAACAACACAAATGCCTGATGGCGTTCAGCCGGAGTGTGGACAGATATATGCATGTGTATCTGTGCAGACATATCTATATATATCAAGTTGGAAAGAGTTTGGGGCGACACGCCCAGCTCAACTGCCATTAACATAAAATTCAATGTTGTCGACTGTAGTTTCTGCCGACCCGGCCAATTGGAGCGAATTAAAGTATAAATAATTGTTAATTAAATGCCGTCGAATCTACCATATACAGCCCAGTTATATGTATCTATATAGTAGGCGATAGTAAATATATTTGCTTATACTGACAGTTAACATGATGGGCGGTAATTAAGGTAAGTGATATGATGAATATTGCGGGGCTATAAGTTGATTTGAGCATATATCTATATAAGCAACGATACTATCGTTATATCGATAGTAATTACCTTTGCTGATATCGACAGGCGAGTAATTATTAAAGGAAATATAGTTAAATGTTGATAGAATTTACAGCAATTTAAGGATAAGTCTATAGAATTGTTAAGAAAGAAAAAGTTATCTCCGATTAGTTGTAATGAAGTTATGAATGTTGCAAGTCTAGGTAGGGATCTTACAAGGGGGTAGCATGGCAAATCGCATTAAAAGGACAACATTTTTGAATATTTTATATTAGCAATTTTTTGATGCCGAATGAAGGTCTAAATTTTTGAAAAATTTAAATTGATAATATTTTAATGCAGAATTAATCTAGAGACTAAAACATGAATTAAGTGCCATCTCCCTCGAAAATCGGATGATTTTTGATGAAGTTATGAATATCGGAAGTCCAGGTAGGGATCTAACAAGGGGGTAGCATGTCAATTTAGCAGCATGGAAGGTCTAAATTTTTGAAAAATTTAAATTGATAATATTTTAATGCAGAATTAATCTGTATGTCAAACCTTGAAGAAAATAGATTATAAAATCTTGCAAATGCAATCGATATTCAGCACACGCAATCCAATACTATCTATAGTCAAGTCAGAAACATAATTGAGCCGATGCACATATTAATATATTAATTAATATCGTTGCTATTGATAGTACATGCGGTAGGCATGTAACCTAATTGCCTGAGTATATATTTAATATAAACACAATACACTCGCGTTATTATTATTCTACCTAACAGGCTGTCGAGCGGACGTTGTAATATACTGCCAACACACACACATGCAAACATGCTTACAGCCCACAAAGCAACTCACAGCAACGCGCACCACGAGACTAGGCAAAGGACCCCATATGGCGCACAGGCTCAAGTGCAGGCAATGTGATTAAGTGAACGCTGAAATTTCAAATAGAATTCAACACAAAGCCGATAATCAGAGACAGCGACATGTGCATAAACAACGGAGCACAAATTGATATCTATCGAGTTAGCGACTAATGAGATACCACGTACTTTAGAAAAAAGTAAATTGTACTCAGACGTTTATTATAAATATGTATATATAATATTTATAGCATGTAAATAATCATAAATATGTATATATATATAAATAAATAATAAGAGTTCTCTAGGTTCTATAAGTTCTCTAGGGAATTGGCACACAGAAGTATTGATACAACAACAAAAAAACACCGAATGCGACCTGCTGACACGTTGTGTATTCCCCAAAGATTTTGAGATTGCTCTGGTAGGCGCGTCGCTGGAATAAATTCTAATTACAATTATGACATTTGCTGCTGCTGCTGCTGCACACAAAGACCCCCAGCACCTGAACACACACACACACAAACGCAGACACTCACACACACTTGAGGCTGCGCATGCGCAACGACTTCTCGTTCCATAAATAAAGCGCACTAATTACTACTGTAGCAGGGCTACAATTACAACTGATCGCGGCCCGTCGAGTGTTTTACGACTCAGCCAACTCCCTCTCTCTCACTCCCGTCCTCTCTCTCTCTCTCGCTCTCTGTGCTTATTGTTGCCCCCGCAAAGTTGCCTGTGCGTCGATTTGTGTCCTCGCTGCTCGAGCACTATAGATATTCAATATCCAAACAGCATTTGATTTGCACTCTTCGGGAATTCTGTTTATTGTTTTCCTTACGACTGTCTTCTCTGCCCCAACTCCAACTCCTACTCCAACTACGACATCACTGCGCGTGCAACTCGTGCAACCCGCGAGCCCCAGCGAGGGCCACAACACGCTTCTCATTCCATGCGCCCAGCTCGCGCCTCGACTCGAGCAGCTCGCGTAGTTGCAACGCGTCTGTTTGACGCTCCATGTGGTCCAGCCTCGGCAAATCTTCTCTCTTCTCTTCTCCGCCCATTACCCTTTCCCCTCTCACTGCCTTGCAGCACAGGCAACGCTGTTAAGCTGCAATTGATGTTTTCTATGTTCTGCCCAAATTGACGATGTCTTCATACTTTTCAAACGTGTTTTATAATAGTTTATAATTATTTGTTCATATCTACAATTTAATACAGCTTAATAGTGTAGTTTTTTCATATTATTATCTACTATTATTTAATCTATTATTTTACAAGTATTATTAATTATTTTTGCAATAAATTGTATACATAAATGGTAAATAACATATTATTCAGTACTTTTAATATAATTACTACTATTAACTAAATTTACTGAAGTCTATCAGTTCTACAACACTTATATATTTCGTATTTATTAAATATATATATATATACATTTATATCTTATACATTTTTCAAGTTTCCATATTAATTTTAGTAGCTCACCCAAAATTTTAAATTAATTACCATAAAATTTCTCTTAAACGATTTTGGCAATATAAAAATATTTATTCGAGTCAATTTCAAATTGGAAAACTCTCACCCGATCTGTCACCTGTCATCAAATTGAAAATTAACTTTTATCAATATCGGCAAATTGCTTTTAAAAATATGTATTTGCATATATTCGGGCAGTTTTTGTCGCTTTAACCTTCAATAGCGCCAATTTGAAAAAGAATGATATTTTAAAAAACGCTATACAATTATGCAAATAGCGATGAAGCGTTTATTTTATACAAATACACACCCATACATAGACAGCATACTCACTTGTGTATCAATTATACTCGTCGCACTTGCAATACTCATAATATTCATATGCACTTGTCAAAGTGTCAACTCGAAATAGAATATTTATAGTATGGATACGTGGATCTGGTTATTGTTGTTGCTGTTCTTCATGGATTGCTGTTGTTGTTGTTGTTGTTGCTGTTGTTGCTGTTGTACATGAGTTTTCTGAACTCTAAAAAAATGCTCTCTATAAATAGGCGTGCGACAACCGAAGTACAAATCAATTTTGGCCCCATACTGCGGTCGTTGCGCACTCATTCCCTTTTTTTTTTCTTATTTTTTATTAGCCCTGCAAGGTGGGAATCGGTATTAAAGAAGAAGACATATGGAATGATCTATGGAGCTAACCAAATCTAGATACTCTAACAGTACGAAGGCTCACATAACTTTCTCAAGCAAAAATATATAATCTAGTCAATATACATATATAATAAACTATTTTCAAGACTTCTTTTTTTTAGGCCAGGAATCTGAGTTTTATGAATAATATTTGCATATATAGTCTATAATATAACTTTAAAAAAACTGCAAGAGGTAACAGCAAATGAGTTGCTGGATCCAAAAAACAATTAGAAACTATTTGAAAAAACATTTTTTCTATTAGAGACTAATTACTTGTCAAGCGAAAGATGCGGCAAATTGCTTTAAAAAATCAAAATATCTCTGGCATTTCAGAGCATATTAAAGTAAAATCAATAAATTAACTCTGCAACAGTTTAATATGTTCTATTTGTGTATGGAAAGTTTGAAAACTGTCAAGTCGACCCGAGAACATGCAACTCAAACACAGGCAACATGCGCTCTACTCTACTTTGTCCAGGCCGGGCATCTTGGGGCTGGGGTAGAGTTGTCGCTGAATGCGATGTGTCAGGTGCACTGGGGACAAAGGGCTTGCATAAGCATTGTTTCTGGCATTAGAAATGCATTGGAGTTGACATGAACATGCATGTCCAGTAAACTCTTAACAATCTCTAGCGCTCACTATCCTGCCACAAATCGTGTATGCATTCATACAAACATTGTATGTGCGTACAATGTGCACAGCGTTTAAAAGATACAAGACAAGCGGGAAAGCGGGGGGTGGGAGACCATGTGGGGAACCTGTTGCATTATCCATCTGTTGTTCTAACTCTTTCCCCTACTATAATTTTACGCAATTTCAACGACTCTTGAACTAATCTGCTTCGGCTTTGGCCCACTTGGAATGGACGACGTCGACGACGAGCGCACATTGTTGCCGGTTTTGGGGGTTTCCTTTTGGTCAATCTGTTGTCATGTTTGTTATTGTTGCAAACTTTATGAATTTGTTGGTAACTTTTTTTGGGGTTTGCACAGTTGGTTTTTATGCGTTGACCATAAATTGTGTATACGCCATGTGACAGGCCAAAGTGAGCTCGCTCAAACTGTTTTTTGGGGGCGAAGGGGGCGTGTTGTGGACTCGGTTTTGTTTACAAACTTATGATTAAAAGTTTCGATTATATATATATGCGATCAGCAAGTAGCAGTAGCAACTTGCCTGCAGGTTCATTACGGCAGTAGAAAGATACGATATGCCGCGCCAATTGAAGAGCGCAGAAATCAGTTGCTCTTAGAAAGCACTAAAGAAACTTAAATCGTTTCCCACTTTTCGTCTTGAAAACATTTTCCACAGTGGAAAATATTTCAGCCTGAAGCCTGGTGTGTGTGTGAGCGAGCCATAAAATGTTTGTTTTTACAGTTTTTGCCGTCTGTTTGTGAAGTAAATAAAAGCTGTTAACTAGTTTCGAGACACTCAGCCAGGGCACCTGACCGACTGCTGCTGTCATCTGTATACAATAGTAAGAAGAGGGTAGTGGAAACTAGAACGCGAGTAGTTTATTATGATACCGAATCGGGGATTAGAATTACACTTAAAACTCAAAAGTTTGCAGTTTATTTAAATGTGAACTTTTAATAATACCATAATATACTTGCACGCAGTGTATTCTCTAGTCTATCATTCGCACTTGTTTACTGTTAACTTGGCTCTAGTTCCTTTTTGTGCCAAGCATGTGAAATTATTTAATGCCGGGCGACTTTTGTCATTGTCTGGACCCGCCCAGGACAACTTTGGTCTCTACTGCCTTTTTTGTGTTTTGTTTATTTAGTCGTATTTATCATTTCGCTTTTAATTGTGCACAGGCAACTTTGCTCGTTGCATGGTTATAGCCATGTGTGTCTGGCCCGCTCTCTCTATCTGTGTGTGTGTGTGAGTGTAATTGTCGAGTGTTTGTTGTGCTAATAATAGCGTTAGCCGAGACTCTTCGCAGCATCCTTTAAGTGTTTGAGTTGCGTTGCTCAGCTGCTGCTTTTAATTGTTGGTGTATGCCATTATAACAGTCGAGCACAGGGTATAACACTTAAGCTGTATATATATATTTTTGTATATAACTTTTCCAGAAATAATGTTATACTTTGAAGAAACCAAAACTTGCGTACAATTTCAAACTTATTACCAAAGCTTAAGTAATCGAAATTTTCCGCAATTGACTTGGTTGATCAGTCGCGCCCGCAATTCTAATATGTCTCATATAATGGTTCGAAAATACAGCGATTCATTCATTCATTTATAGTTTCGAACTACAGATATCTAGCCGCTCTACAATGAAAATATGTGTAAGTCAAACTCTTTTCACTTTTCCTGAGTTGTTACACGTACATATGTTTTTTGTCCAAGTTGCTTATCATCCTTCTGGCTTTTTCTGGATTTGGGTTTGCTAACAGTCGGCTGGCAGTAAAACTTCTGTTAGAAAGTGTCGAGCAAACACAAGAAGATGGGGACGATGCTGCCGCCCCAGGCATCAAGATCGCAGGTATCAAATATTCTGCTGTATAATGAAAATTTTGATTTGAGAGATCCTTAAAAGGCTTTTTTATTTATCGACTTTATCGTCTATAATCTAAATAATAATTTCGTTAAGTGCCTAAGATTTTATGCCTTAATTTAAATCAATAGAAATAATTTTGAATAAGTGCTTTATTCGATTTGAGAACCTCGTACGTATGATTTATTCCTTTAAGTACTTTCACTTGACTCGAAAAGTCAATTAGCTGCGCCTCGTAATAGCAAGGATTAATCATGCACGGTATAAACCTCTTCAGAATATCTTAAATCATATCGCAACACTTGAGTTTCATTACGTGGTAGCTGGGCGAGGGGGCTGGGGTGAACTGCAGAGACAGTTGCCAGCGATCCATGCGATACAGAAAATGCTCATTTGGTTGCTTGAACCGTGCATAAATATGTCAATAAGAATTTGAAATGCTTTCCTATCGCAGGACTCCAGAGTCAGCTATAAAAAAGAAAAAAAAAAGAAAGAAAAACCTCAGCTAAATAAACAGCAGCTGCAGCTGTAGCATCCTTGCCGTGGAGAGGTCGCAGAGCCGAGTGAACTGATAAATTATGACATGCAACTGTCGCCTCAAGTGCCATCGGTTGCGTGAGAAACAGTTATCCTCGAACCTAAACAAACACAAGTGAACGCGCCGCAGCAGTAGCATATCCTTTGCGGCTACTGGCAGCGATCCGATTCTACCGATCCGGGTGTATCGGGTTGCTAAGTACTTGTCGCTGTTATTTCTGTTTTTTCGAGCTGCAGCCAGCTAATTTATTTCCTTTTTTTTCGATCCTGTAGCTTTCTTCTCTAAACTAAAACACATGGATTATCGCTTAAGGTGCCATGGGAGCGTGTTGCGTTAGTCAAGCATAGTACGAGGTTTTGACTTTGCACTTCAAATCGGTGTTGACAGGCGCGTCGAGAAATTGCCTCGCCCTTTATCCCTTTTTTTTATATTTTTTTTATGTGTTCTCCTTTGATATTTTCCCTTATTTTTTTTTTTTTTGAGTGCAGCTTAAGTAAAATATTAAAAAAAAGTAATTAACATTAACGTGTCTAAGCACTCTTTCTGAACACCCTGCACTTTACTCTACACCGTACTTCACTCTTCTTGTTGTCAGGCTGCAACATCTGCTGCGGCGCCGCGGCGTGGGAAACTTTTCCGCACAGGTTTAACCCCTTCTAATTTCTCACCTTAAGCAACTCGAAAAAGATGTAGAAGTCTCGTGCAGAGTCGTGACACGAACTGAAATAAATCGAATAAACTAGTCTACAGATCGATTTGCTTTATATAGATATAAAAAAAAATTTAATTATTTGAATATATTACAATTGTAATTTTTTTGTAACCTCTTTATCGACCTTTAGTCGTATCGCATAGTTTACCATCTCTATGCGCAACTCCATTATGCTACACTTTTTGGCGAAGTTTCTGACCAGCATACTTGCTTGCCTTTGCTTCTTCCTCCTTCTTCGTTTCGTCTTCTTCCCTGCCATCTTCGCACTCTTTCGTCCGCCAAAAGTCAACGTCGTCGTGAGTTGCCCGGCGTGTGGCATGCGACATTAAGCGTGTCAAAGCGCAGTATGCAAAGTAAACCATATGTTTACCGTTGGCCTGCTGCTGCCTTGTGCAAATACTTGAACGCACAAACGGACAAATGAATATAATAAGTCTGTTCTACATAAATCAAAAATCTTCGATTGTAGCAAAAAACGAGTGAGGCGACCTATAAGAAGTGTGACCCGATTTTTGGTTAAACCAAAGTTGACACAGCTCGCATCACGTGCATGCAAAGTGAATTCTTAACAGCAGCTCAAGGCTAGTGGGGGAAAAAAAATGAAACTACTCGAACCGACAATCGCAGGGAATGCCATAATTATAAAGATAAAAGACAAGAGACGATTACAAGAAGAGAGACGTCGCGTTGGTGGGAAGGGGCGTTACTCACAAATGTGCTTAATAATTTCCATTTGCATCGAACTGGAAAAATGACAGCTAAAAAGGCGGGTATGCAGCCGGATGACACTTAAAGGAAACGACGGCGACGAAGAACACAGGCAGTGTGTATAGGTTTCACAGAGCACCTTACGCGAGATCATAAATTGTCAAGAATTTCAATTGAAGTTGAAAGAGATTAAGAGAGTTCGGAATAAATGGCTTCCCGTTGTTCGTTTTTATTCGTTATTGTTTTTTTTTATTTGAGATTTGGGTAGAACAACTTTTTGTTTTTATAAAACTGTTTACAGTTTTTATTATTTTTTTTTTTTATTGCACATTTGTTTTGAAAAGGTTAAAATTGTATTAACTGTGCAACGCATACTCAAAAGTGTTCGCGCAATTACTTGTTGAATCTGATTGTTATAATAAAAGTTTATATACTACATAGAGAGATAATCGTCAGGTGGAGCGTTGAACCAAGTTTAACTCTCCGAAAAATTCGCAGAGTCAGTTAAAAACGATTTGAGTTGAATTTCGAGAGCCAAACGAGTTCGTACAGTCGCTCGAAGCACACGTCGAAGAAGATCGAATACACAAACTAAAAAGCGAACCTCAGTTCAAAATAGATCTACAAATTTGGGCACAATATGTCAGTCGCTGCAAATCTGACAAAGCTGCGGGCAACTCTTGGCGTTTTGGGACTCTTTTGCATACTTCCTCTAATTCTAGTGGCGGTTTTAGCAGCTAAAATCTACAGCGGATTTTGCAATGCAATTAGTTGGAGAACTCTGAATAATTTAGCTGATGAGGTGGCTGTGGTAAGTAATACAAATTCTGAAATAAATCTTTTAACTCTTAACTGATTTAGTTAGCAGTTTTATTTCTATACATATGCCAAGAAAAGTGTGTCATTAGGCCAGGTCAGTATCGATAGACTCGTTTGCTTTGGCTTGCTCTTAACGGAAACAGCGTAAAATAAATCTTGAACTTCAGCCTTGACAATGAAATCTGGCATACATATACATATACATATAGAAAGACAAAGTATTTGAATTATTTTACATATCTAAGCGTATGAAATTATCTTGAACTTGAACCCTGACAATGAAATTATTTAAAAGCTAGATAGATTTAAAAACCTATTTTTCTTCAGTTGGAATAAGTATACTAATTATCATCGAGTCTCTTACTTGTGTCTACTTGAATTGTATTTGAAATAAACTTTATGAACTCTACACTAGGTAACTGGAGCTGGCAATGGACTTGGACGTGCCATAGCGCTGGAATTGGCCAAGATCGGTTGCCATGTTGCCGTTGTAGACATTAATCAAAGTGGAGCCGAAGAAACCGTCAGGCAGATCAATGAGATTGCACAAGTCAAGGCAAAAGCTTACCAGGTAAGTTTAACTTGCACTTATTTCAAATGATTACCACAGTAATTGAGTCCTCTAATCTATTTCCAGACAAATGTGGCTAGTTTGAGTGAGCTAAAAGAATTAAATAAACAAGTCGTACAAGATTTGGGACCCGTTACAATACTTGTCAATAATGCCGGACTTCTTATGCACAAGAATCCCCTAAATCCCCAACCAGAAGAAATACAGTGCATGATTGACGTCAATTTTACGTCTCATTATTGGGTGAGTTTTAAGCTTATTATAATATACAAATTCTATCAATTATGTCTTGCCAACTAGACGAAAATCGTATTTTTGCCTACTATGAAGGAGATGAACAAGGGACACATTGTAACCATCAGCTCGGCAGCAGGTGAGTATAGGGTCTCTTGTCAAAATCTAAGCTGATCTATATAATCAATTGTAGCACTCTTCCCGCTTCCCTATAACTCTGCCTACTCGGGTACCAAGTCCGGTGCCCTTGGCCACATGAGGGCGCTGCGCACTGAACTGATACTGGAGAATCAGCGGAACATACATGTCTGCACTGTGATGCCATCGTTCCTCGAGGCCAACGAGAAGGTCAAGGATCTAATTCAAAAAATTAAATTTGAACGTTTCTATCCGCTGATCAGTGCGCAGTCAGCTGCACGATCCATCGTTAAGGGCATGCTCCGTGGCGAGAAGGAGATCGTGCTCCCGGAAATTGGCGCATGGCTTCATCGGGCGTATGTGTAAGTTTTGCAGGGCATACGTAAGAAAGTTCTTCCTATAATTGGCAAAACTTATTTTTCTTTTTTCAGTCTGTTGCCAATCAGCTGGATAGAAGAGTTAATTATTTTTACGATGGGTAAAACCTTTAAGAAAACAAGGAATGTGATAAATAATTGATAAGGAAAGGTTTATTAGGGTAATGTAATTTATTCATGATTTGAATAATATATATCGTCTAAAAATTGAATTATATGCAGCTCTGCCAATGAATTGTTTTGATTTGTGTCTTACTTGTTCTTTATAAATGATATTATATATGAAATAGAAATGCAGTTAATGATTTTCAATTAGAGTCTATTAAACTGGACTTAGCTAATGAAAAAATGATCATTTTACTTTCAAAAACGTGTTCTAAAACAGGTTCTGCTGCGTTTACGATCATTGCATTTTCGTTTTCAATATAATAGTATTAGATATAGATAACTGGAAAGATTTACATCGGGTTGAACATAGCTAAGCGAGTCAATCGATTTTCCACAGTCGCGCGGAACACACGTCGAAAGTGCGAAATATAATATTAAAAACAAAACGTACCCTAAAAGGATCTACAAGTTTGGGTACAACATGTCATTCGCTGAAGATCTTATAAAGTTGCGAGCAACTCTCGGTGTTTTCGGATTGTTTTGTATACTTCCGCTAATTCTTTTGTTGGTTTTAATAACTAAAATCATCAGCGGATTGTGCAGTTGGTTGGGCTGCAAATCTCCGCAGAATATTGCAGGTGAAGTGACTGTGGTAAGTATTAAGATAGATTATTAAAAAAAACTATAATACGCGATATCGTATGGGTTTTTAGGTATTTAAAAGAGGTAACACAACTTTTGTAAATCGTATAGTTTAAGGCTGATTTATTTAGCAGGTTTCAAGTGTTATAAATATCGTTACCAATTATCTATAGTATAAAATATAAACCAACTGATATACATATGTATAGGTGACTGGCGCGGGCAATGGACTTGGTCGTGCCATAGCGTTGGAATTGGCCAGGAAAGGTTGCCATGTTGCCGTTGTGGACATTAACTATGAAGGAGCTAAGGAAACCGTAAGGCAGATCAATCAGATTGCTCGAGTCAAAGCAAAAGCTTATCAGGTAAGCTCAGCATGTAGTTATTTAATGTTTTCCATATTAATGGGATATATAAAAATCTATTCCAAGACGAATGTGACCCGTTTAAGTGAGCTGAAAGAACTGAATAAACAGGTCGTACAAGATTTAGGACCCGTTACAATACTTGTCAATAATGCCGGACTTCTTTTGCACAAGAATTCCATAAATCCAGAACCAGAAGAAATACAGCGCATGATTGACGTTAATTTTACGTCGCATTATTGGGTGAGTTTGAAGGTTATTGTAATTAAAAAATTCTATAATTTATTTATAATTTTCCAATTAGACGAAACTCGTATTTTTGCCTACTATGAAGAAGCTGAACAAGGGACACATTGTGACCATCAGCTCGGCTTCAGGTGAGTTTTGTGTCTGATCTTGGCAAAATAGTTAATTATAGCTGTTTTTTAATCTTTAAGTATTTCTTCCGCTACCCTATTTCTGCTGCTACGTTGGCAGCAAGTACGGCGCTCTGGGCCACATGAGATCGTTGCGCACGGAGTTGGCGCAGGAGAAGATGAGTAACATACACGTCTGCACCGTGATGCCATCGTTTCTGGAGGCCAACGAGCTGGTTACCGATTTAGTTCAAAAAATAAATTTTAAACGTTTCTATCCGCTGATCAGTGCGCAATCAGCTGCACGATCCATCGTTCAGGGCATGCTTCGTGGCGAGCAGGAGATCGTGTTGCCCCGAGCGGCCGCCTGGCTGAATTGGATTTTATGGTAAGTTCTACTGAGATTTAGTGAGATTTCATTAGGCATCATAACTATTTTAATATTCTATTCCCAGTTGCCTGCCTATCGGTTGGGTTGAAAAATGTAAATTTATTTTTCTGGGTAAAATATTTAAGGATGCAAAGAATGCTGTGAATATTATGAAAAACTAGTTAAATGACATTCTTTACTTTTATAAATAATAAAATTCCGTGTTATTTTTTGTTGCCGTTTGATATTAAAGTTCTGCCGGAAAAGTGATGATGCCTTGCTCGGCGATTTCAAGTCCAGTTGGCAGCTGGGCTGCATCGGCTGCATCCGGTAAATGTTACCCGTTACCCATTCCCCTCAATCCATTAGCTGAGCCCGACAACATGCAATCAACTTGTCGTCGCGTTAGTCCATACTGCCCGGTTGCCTGTCCTGCTCCTGTTGCAGCTCCTGCTGCTGCTGCTCATTATGCAGCTTTTATGAGGTCATTGAGGGTGTGTGTGATTTATACACTTTATAAAATTAAAAACCTTAACGGGCCGGATTTTAAATTTCATGTCATTGTCTGCGGTTTCAGCCGCTCTCCGCCTGTGTGGACGGGTCTTTGTATAGTTAAATGCTTTCGTATTTACGGTCTATCTCATTAGAAATGTGTCACATAAAGCAGCATGCAGAAATTTTCCCCCAGCTGCATTTCTGCAAAAATCTCTGTTGAGCTTGTTCTCTCTGTTTTCTTTGTTTTTTTTTTTGTATTAAAGCCAAAGTGATTTTTCTTTCGCACTGACACCGCATGCGACCTATCTCTCTTCATCACTGCATTACATTGTATGTATGTATAATATATATATATTTCTTATATATATGCATCTGTGTGTGCATACCGTATATATCTGTGGGTAGGTAAATGTAACTGCCTTGCACTTCCGCTTTGCATTTTGTATCTTTATGCTGGTAAAATTAATGCAACACATTAAGAAAAATGTTGCAAGCGTTTCCGTCACCAACGTCCTTGTCTTCGTTTCTTTTCTTTGGCCTGCAAAGCCCCTCGATGGCGTGCCCCTTTCCCTCTCCCACGCTGTCTCTTGCCACGTTTGTCGTTACCAGCGCTGCAGTAAAAATGAACCTTTCTCTATGCCCTACACTTTTGCAGGGGCGTATGCGAATCTGTTGGTAAGCTTGTTGCAGACTTGAATTTCAGAAGGTTAGGCAGATATTAAATGCGGAAAATAACCCCCTTTTAAGCATCTTCATACTCAATTTGAGTTCCTGAAATCGCATACTCTTCGAGATTCTTTAGCTTCCATAGAGTATTTCTACTTTGACTATGCTTTCCGCAGCATCAACCCACACACACACACATACACAATGAACTTGTACTATACGTTGCATTTTTCTTGCATATTTTCACCTTTCCTTCTTTCGCCTTGTGCACAGCTCGCATTCTCCCAGACGCAGGCAGAAGCTCCACTTATTTTTGGGTTTTCCTAAAAGTATTTAAAACATTTTTTTGCTATCAATGCAAGTTGAATTTGTCGTAGACAGTTAACACAGACATGCATACACACACACATACATATGAGAACGTGCATGCTGCCGGAGAAGGATGTGCGACTGTGTTCCATTTCTGCAAAGACTGTGCTGTTTTTCTTTATATTCCTGCAGAGAATTTTACTGAAATTAAGAATAATAAAAAGCATGACGAAACGAAACGTTCTTGTAAAATGAAAAAATAATATGGAAAATAATAAAATGCATTAATAATGCTTGGGGACGACTCAAGCTGGGGACTTAAAGTTTTCCAGATATATATATCTTTATTCTGCAGCTTCGTGTGTGGGAAACCCTTGCCCCGCAAAACTCTCACAACAATCTGGCTCTGGCGCTTGCGAGACTTGTGCATAATTTCCCATTAAAAAGGCGTTAATGATGCATAGACCGGGTTTATCGGGCCAAAGTCCCCGACGTGTCCTATGCAACGCTTCAATGCCAGGCTGATTGAAAACTCGAATGTGCCGTTGTCAGCGCCTCGACTTCAAATTGGGGTAGGCTGTCTCTGGGGTTGGAGTTGGTACTGTGTCGTCTCTGGAGTCGGCAATAAGCACAGCATCGCGCTGGGTGTTTATTGTTTGTCTTCGACATTCGTTTTTCTCTTCTTTTTAATTTCTATGAGCTGCGGACAAACGAGGCATTTCCGGGCCTGATTATCGACCCCGTTTTCCACTGGGAGACATTCGATGTGTTCACTTCTTTTGATGAAGGCGTGAGTTTTGTGCGTGGGAATTGTCTGCTTAGACATCACAAATCAGGGCTGATTGCTTACTTACCTGAGAGCAAAGAGTGAAGTAATCTATTGGAAAATATATATTATACTGCAGCAGGAGTTTAATTTTGATACTCTCTTTAATTTTATTGTTTCAGTTGTTAGTTAATACCACAACCTGTTGAACACTCTATATCTTACTAGGACGTATTTCAATTGGTAGTAGCGGAATGTGATGGGAAAACTGTGTTATCGGGAGTTGGGGAAATAAGTTCAAGATAATCTTCAGTAAATTTTCCCATTTCCTTAAGATATTTATTTTATAAAGACTAGTACTCTTATTTAGTAATTTCCCTGTTTTTCACTACTTAAACTTAGTTGTCTGCAATTTTTCGGAAGCATATAAAATTCACTTGCCATGCTAAAAATGAGCTATAAATGAGTTTGAGTGTATTTTTTATGAAATTGGCAACACTTTCGCCTCAATTAGCCTGTTAACACCTTAATGAATTTAGGTTAAGCTTTAAGCGTGCCATATTCCTGCTAGTATGACTAATTAACACCTGTTAAAGAGAGCTACTACTCTCATTTGTTTAAAAAGTATTTCGATTTAAGTTTGCAAAAACAGTTTAAATTTTCCAACTCTCTCTCTCTCTCTTTCTCGCTGTGTTGTGGCTGCCTGGAAAAACCAATTAAAATCTGCTAATGACATTTTGGCCAGGCAAATGTAGCAAATTTTGATGGCCAATTGATTTGGTATGCAAAACACGAATACGCTGCACACTTTCATACTGCTTTCGATGGTGTCGGGATTTGTGTTCAGTTTCAGTTTCAGTTTCAGTTTGTATCTTGTATCTTGTATCTGGTATCCGGTATCTGCGATTGTCAGGCGCATAAATCACATGTTTACCTAATTAAACGAAACTGTAAATACCGATTCTGGGGTCAGTTTGAGGGACAGACTGGCTGTCGGTCGGCGCGAGGCTTAACGAGTAGGCGAAATGCCACCGAAACTGTAAAATGACACGCCCCCAAGGGCGTTGCGGCTCGTAAAATGACTTAACTGCCAGTTCCAGGCAATTTCAATGTTCTCTATGCTGAGTTGGGGGCAATAATCATAAAAATTGCATATTAAAATGCATTTGGGGGCGTATACTCGCACACAGGAGAGCACTCTCACACACAAACACACACATGCACATGCACACACACACACACACGTACACGCATGGCTTGTTGGTTTTATTGTGCGCGGCCTTTAAATGTTTATAAATACAGTCAATTTGCTGTCAACTTTTGAACTAGGCACACATGTTGCGGCTCGACTTCGCGCTGGCGTAGAGCTAGTGTGTGTGTGTGTGTGTGCGAGTGTGTGTGTTGTGGCATGTCAAGGGGTCAAAGCACCAGCTATAGTGCATACTAGCTCCGTACGATCCGTACGACAGAGTGACACTTTTTCTTGCTCGCTGCTCGTTCGTTTTCCCATTTTCTTTTCCCTAATTTAAATTGGAGCCAAACGAGACGCTTGTCAGCGCAATCATTTGACATTTTGACAGATACATCGCCCCGTGATATTGTGTGTGCGAGAGTGTGTGTGTACGTGATCCTAGTTTAAGTTCAAGTCGTGTCTCAAATTACAAATTGTATATCGAAATCGGAGTTTTTGTTGAGGTTGACAAATTCGCCGATGCGTCGAGTATTTGATAAACAAAACAAATGCAGCACATGTGTCAGGCGATTCGAGGTGTTAATATATCGATAGTATTAACAGTTGATAAAAAATAAAATCTTATACATATTGATTATATAAATAAAAGTTTTTTTTTTTTTTTTAAATTTGTTAACTATTGAAATGAGATAAATACTTCAGGCGGTATCAGCAAACACGGCAAGATTATCTTAATAAAAAATAAAAATACCTTAAGTCTTTAAAGTATATTCTGTTAAATATAGAATAACTATCAATCAATTAAATTATAGTTAACTTGACTATATTTAAGGTGTCACATTTCAAGCACTTTTCCGTTGATATTTTCTACCGATAATTCATTTAAATTATTCTATTTTTGCAAAATAAAAGAATGTAAAATCATATAATTGAATTAAAAGCATTTCAAGCTGAAGATGTATGCATTTTTTATAGATCTAGAGATACGTAATAACTAAACCTGTATTTTAAAATTTTTTTCGATTTCAATTGTGATATCGATTAATTTGTTAAATGCTGCACTTTTTTAAACTATTAATTAACCCATTAAACCATGTTCAGTGTCAATTTCAAGCGGAATTAATGTGGGGCAAAAGTATTCACTATACAATGTAAGTGGAGAACATAAATCTGAAAATTTCATTAACAAATCGTCACCGAACGTTCGTTTTATTGTGGAAAAAATAAATTGTTTTAAGCATTGTTTGTATCTTTTATTTTGTTCGATGCTGTATTTTATTTACGAGTTTTCATTAAAGTAGCCATGCGTTACGCCGGCCCCGCCCTTTTCCAGCATCAGGCAGCGACCCTGCTGCCCATCGAAAGTGTAGAGTGCGGAAAATAAACAGGGAAATCTGGGAAATCGATGGCCAAACAGAATGCCTCGTGTTAACTGCACAAATTGCAGGAAAATAAATAAAAATTTACATTTCAACTGTTTGCAGCAGCGAAATATTAAATATCGTATCGTATCGTACTGCCGTCGTGGTACACATGTATTGCAATTGCATGAGGGTTCTTCAGTTTAAATGTAAGTTTATCGTGCTAATTAATTTGATGGGTTTTAAAACATTTTTAAGCTGAAATGCGACGAGCTGCATAAACTGCGATGATGATGATGATGATGAAGATGACTCACTATACTTGTTCAAATTGATTCGTTAGGAACTATAAAATATGGAAATGGGCATTGAATGCCATAGTTCGTGCTAGGAAAAACCAAATAAAATTTTTATTTTAAAATTTATATTCTCTTTTAAGACATATGTGAAATAAAGTACAATATAGTTCCAAAGGCAAGCCTAGTCATAGTTTCGATGCCACTCTGGCGACGTATCGGCGCGACGCCGAAGACAAATTATCATATATTCTGTGAAAATTAATAATGTGTGTTTTAGTAAATCGAGCGCTAGGAAAAATCGGGTGACAACGGAAATGGTTAAGTTTTTTCCCGGAAAACGTAGACAATGTTGCGCGTCATCAAAATCAAATCGAATCACAAAGATGCTGGTCTCGTCTCGCCTTCGCACCTCTTGGCACAAGTGTCCGTCGCCGTCATCAAACTTTTGGCGACTGCGGTCAGCGTGGTCGACTGCGACGCCAAAATTCAACTAATTTTAACAATGATGTAACTCGTCGCACTTTTCGGACAGCCAAACGAGACTGAATGAAAACGTTCTCACAGTTTTTTCAGCTTTTGGACACGCGCCCAAAATGCTGTCGAGTTTTGTAGGAGTACGGCAGCATGGTCAGGGGCGTAGGCAAAAGGGGTGACTATGAGCTGATACAAAATAAAAAATAAATAGACTGTCTGCATTGTAACTTGATAACAGTTCGTAAATTAGACAAAATAATCTAATACTTTTGAAATTTAAAGAGCCTGTATTTCAAGTGTTTATATTGGGATTTCTATGAAACTTGGTAGATTGCGAGTTAATATTATTAACTAAAGCCGTGCAAAATTTGAGCACTATAACTTCATTAGAAACTAAGCTATAGTAGTATTTCCATATGCATAAAAATTAAACACCCCATGCAATTTAAAATTCACTGCAATCCCCCCATGGAAACGCGCTGGTGCAGCGCCAGAGACCTCATGCATATAAATGACAAACGCACAAGTGGCGAAAATGTTGTGTGCTAAACGTTTCTGAATTGACTTAATGCGCACATCACACAGCGCGACGAGCAGCTGCTGTCAGTCAGTGTGGGCCCGGAACGTGCGCCAAGCGACGGTGATTGCCAAAAAAAAAAAAAAAAAAATAAATAAAAATAAAATAAAATTCAATTAAATTAAACGCACAATTTACGATGTGCTCACACGTTGCTTTAGTGTGTTTTGGTTAAAAAATGACAAGATGAAGTGGAATGGGATGAGCCCCCCAAAACGGATATATCGATTGGCAATAAAGCAATTTTCTCTATACCTGAAACACTGCCAAAAGCTTAGACAAATATTAAAAAAACATGAATATGTTTAGAATAATACAGAAATATTAGAAAAAGTCATAAAAACTTGTGTGAAAACTGAAAGAGTCGCTGTCTTCGTCTACAGATAGTCGGCAATTAATCAATTCGAATTCCGCGCCATGATACTTCCCACAATGTTTCGTTTAGCACGCCGTCAACAGCAGCGGCTCGGCCCACCTGACCCCATGCGTCATGCGGCGGAAATGCCGCACAAAGGTTGAGGGCAGCTGCTCCGCGAAGGGCTAGAAAAAAAGTGAGAAGGGGCTGCGAAAGGCAACATAAATAAGCGATGCACTTTGCGCAAATAGTAGTGCAACTGCAACTGCAACGGCAAATGCAAATGCAAATGCAAATGCATTTTTGCAGCACAAATTAAAAACATATTGTCAGGCTCGGGATGAACTGCAGCATGTCACTAAAAATAGCCAAAAAGAGCGGAGCAAAGCTGCAGCGGGGGGAAAGTGCGTATAGGGGGAGGCAGGGGCAGGCTGCACTTGAGGCCAGGGACAGGCCAAAGTGATCAGCATCAACACTCTCTGTCCAATTGCTGCGCCTCTTTGCCACTGCCAACTGCCAGTACTTGCCTCCGGCTCCGGCTCCGCCTCTGCCACTGCCTCCGCCTCTGCCACTGCCACGGCCTCTGCCACTGCCTCTGCCTCTGCCTGTGGGCTGTGTGCGTTATTTGTCTCATGCCGCTGATGAAATGGTTGTTGTGGAAATGAGTTGCCTTAATAAATTTAGCTCATAGTCATGCTGTATATCATGCTGTATATTTTAATGCGCCCGCTCCTCGTCTGCATCTGCAACTGCAATGGCAGACAGTGAGAGAGAGAGAGAGAGAGAGAGAGAGACAGGGAGAGAGATAGAGACAGAGATGGAGCCATAATATTATGTGGCAATAAAAAATAGTGCTAAAGCATTCGACAGGCGTACACCGCGTCTAGTGGCAGCAGCTGCACTCCGTGCCGCACCAGGGTCGGGGGCAATTGGAACCTAAAACAGACTTGCACCATGTGTGCCAGTGGCAAGATCAGCACAGCGCAGCAGCAGCAGCAGCAGCAAAAAAAGGTCCACGGTCACGCGCTCAGTTGGAAATTAAAAAATGCGTGCATAGTTTGGCATTGATTGAGGTCTGCGTGATCTATGAGGTCCTGCAATTAGATGGGAACCTTTTTTGAATTTAATATACGTTTAAGATTTCTAGATCATATTTCTTTTTTATTATTGCATGTAAATGTATATTCAGTATATGTTTAATAAATTTCAGACAGTTATCCGGGCTTTAAAATGTCAATTGTAGGAGCATCTTTATTTTGTATTCAAATATGTAAAATATTCTCTTTATTTAATGATTACATTTTTTTCTAATGCAAATCCAATCTATAAGTCGATTAAAAAATATCTGTATTAAATAGAAGGATTTTTTAGATCAAAGATTTCTTTAGCTTCGCATCAATATATATTTTTGAAGATATTAAAAATGATCGCTTCTGTTTGTTAATAATTTGTAATATTTCAAAATGTTTGTAAATGTAAATTGTAAAATTGTAAATTGTAAATTTTTAAAAAATATTAAACATACTAAAAAATATATTATTTATATACATGTTATTTTAAACTACTTCTACACGCAATACAAGCGCCCTTTCTCAGCACTTATAAGCAGGTTGTACTGTACACGCGATTGACAATAATCGAGCAACTTTTCTTGCGGGTGCTGCAAACGATCTACAAACTCGCACATTATTTTCTATATACAAACAACAAACCAAAATAACGGAACGTATTAAAAACAACAACGTGAAAAAACAAAGACAACAACAACTAAAACATGCAAATGAAAAACTACAACAAATGTGACAGGCGAATGGAAAAGGCGACAGCAAGCGAGCCAAAGGGGAAGGGAGATAGAGAGAGAGGGACAGCAGAGATGAAGAGTTGGTTGGGCAAAGGGAAGGGGCAGGGGAAATTAGTACTAAAAGCAGCAACAACAAGCGGCGCACACATGTGCGTGCTAAGGAGAAGAAAAATCCAAGAGCAGCAGCAGCAGCAGCAGCCTCTAGACAGGCACCGATCATGACAGGGTGTCGCAGCAACAGCAGCAACAGCAGCAGCGGCAGCAACCTCAGCAGCAGCAGCAGCGACGCGGCGCAGGACGTTCATGTACCGTTCCGGGCATTTAAATATCGCGCTGCCAGTGAACTGCGGGTTATTGTCAGATGCGACGCGGTGGCGTGAACATCACAAAGCAAAATACAATAAAAAACTAAACTCAAAGAAAGCAACAAAAGCGAATAGAAAAAGGAAAAACAAGCGAGAAAACTAATCACATACGAAAAAAGAAAAACTCTCGTGTCGTTTTGTGGGATTTCCCGCGCGTTGTCGTCGATTTTATTTGGCAATTGGCCCAGTTAAGCGAGACAGACAGTCGTCAGTGTGCGTGTGTGTGTGTGTGTGTGCGAGTGTGTGAGCTGCCGGAAGTGCGAATGTGACACATACGAAAAGAAAAGCAAAATGTCTTCCACCATGAAACCACAACAGTTGCCACTGACCATTCCCAATCCAGGCCAGCCGCTTGCCAGCGCCGACATGTACAGTAAAGCAAAGCTACCGCTGACCAAGAGCTGTGCCGCAGACATATGCTACGATGCCTTCATGTCGCCGCCGCTCAGTGCGCACATACAGCCACAGGCGGAGCAGCAGCTGGGGCAGGGACAACTGGGACAGGGACAGCAGCAGGTGCAATCAAATTACAACACGAACTTTGGCAATGGATTTGCCTGCGGCGATGACCTGCAGTTTCCAGACTTCTCGCATCTGTGCTTCGCCACCGAGACACCCAACTCGGTGTTCAGCTACGGCCTGGATGGGCAGGACGAACAGGATCGCGATGATATTGTCTGCGCCTCGACGGAGCCAACGGGCATGCCGTACCAGCAGGGTCAGTACACGCAACTGAATCGCGAGGATGTCTTTCGTTTCGAGCCCGAGGACATTGCGCGCCTGAATGCCGGCAATGCAGGCAACGCCGGGTACGCTGAGCTGGACGGACTGCTGCAGGTGCAGCTGCCGCCCCCGCAGACACCCTACACGCCGTGCAGTGCGCCCGCCGTGCCGACCACGTCGACGACGACAACAAGTGGACTCAATCAGGACATTGATTATTTCAATTATGATGATGTTAATTGCCAATCGAAAAACCAATCTCCCTGCTCGTCGCCGCATCTGGATGCGTGGCTGAACTTTAACCTGGGCGAGATGTCCGGCTGCGACCAGGAGAAGCGTGAACCGTCGCCCAAAATATGCAACATTTATGAGCAACAGCAGCAACAGTTGCTGCCCATCAAGCTGGAGCAGCAGGAGCAGCAGACGCCCACCAAGCTGCCCTCGATGAACTCCACCTTCGGTACACCCAACTACGGCGACTACTCGAATCTGTATCATAATAATACGACGCTCTACGAGTTTGCGAACGACAATTATCAACATAATATTGCGCATGAGATCGAGAAACCCAACAGGGAACACAAGATCATCTGGACGATTGATGAGCTCGATGAGCTTGTGTTGGGCGAGCAGCAGCAGTCAAAACCCATGGAGCAGCTGCAGCTGAATGCCATCGATAGTGACCCGGATAATGAGGAAGATGCTGAGCTCGACGAACCGGAAGAGGAGGAGGAGGATGAGGATAATGATGAGGTTTTCGCTGTGCAGCCCTGCGAACAGGCCAACGCTATGGAAGCCGATGCTGAGGCAGTGCCTCTCATCTGCCGTTGGACTGGCTGCGACATGGAGTTCCCCAACCAACAGATCTTTGTCGAGCATATCGAGAAATGTCACGTGGATGTGCGTAAGGGTGAGGATTTCTCCTGCTTCTGGCTGGACTGCCCCAGGCGCTACAAGCCCTTTAATGCACGCTACAAGCTGCTCATCCACATGCGTGTCCACAGCGGCGAGAAGCCCAATAAGTGTCCGGTAAGTTGACGATGCAGTACAGTACGCCCTTCTCCTACCTACTCTGCCCTGCCCTTTGCACTTTCTGTTTATCTCGAGCTATAAATATTTTGCCATTGTTATTGTTTACAACAAACATTCCGGGAAAGTCATTTTCCATCCTTTTCCATTGTTGCACGTGCTCGTGTTTATCGGCAGACAAAACATCAAATCGGACTGTGTCTTGCCCCGCGGCGGCCACTTGAGTTGGAGAGTTGTCGCTGACATTGATAGGAAAACAAGGCAAGTCAAATGGTACAGTAGAAAGGAAAATATAACAAGAAAATGAGTTTTTCCTATTTTAGTTAAAGTTTTGTAAATATTTCGTAGAAATTTCATAAGACTTCATAGACTTCAATAAGTTTGAATAAATGAAAAAATTAGAAGAAATGGCTCTTAACTTTTAGAATGAACCACAAAGCTAAGTAATCTGCTAAAACATTAGGGATTTCCCTATATAAAATCAAACTTCCCAACTGTGTTAAGTTTGGCAACGCTACATAACGAATTTTAAGGAATATTTGCCTTAAAGTGATTTTAATTTTAAATATTTTATAGTTAAGCATATTAGATATACTGTACTAAGATTGTGCATAAATATTTTAGTTTACTCTATAAAAATGCAACATTTTCACTGCGAGAAGTTTGGCAACACTGCATAACCAGCTTAATGGCATATATATTCCTTAAATTTAGCCTCTACTGTACCGACTCTTTTGTATACACTGTATTCGAGCACTTTAAATGCCTAACGTCGCGCACAAACACAACTTCAATTTGATGAGCTAATCAAACGCATTTGCAAGTGCCGTCAACAAGGTACACTAATTTGCGTGCCACCACTGTACATGGTGCTAAGTGGGCGGCTCTCAACTAAGCCTCTTTTTACATGCTCTTTTCCTTTGACTAGGCTTTTTTACTGCATCCCATTCGTAGCCAGCTACTTGCAGCTTCCCCTTCTCCGTCCGCTCCACAACTCCCGCTCTCTCTCTCGCTCTATCTATGTGCGTCTATCTCTCTCTATTGCTCGCCTGTTAGCCAAAAAACGGCGTGCAACACTTCAGCGGGCAGTTGGAGGCCAATTAAAACAGATTCAGCGTATCGCGTTGACCTGCTGCTTTTGCCGGCTAAGTTCATAATTTGGGCATGTGGGGCGTGGCAGGCAAACAGAGCCGGGTAGGCAGATAGAGGGTGTGAGAAAGAGAGAGGGAGAGAGAGAGCGAGTGGCAATCCGTTTGCCTGCCGCGAGCTTTCAATTTCAATTTGAGCACGCTTCGGCCATGGCTGCATTCAATTGATGACAACTTTTAACCACTTTTCATTACAGTTTCCAGGATGCAATAAAGCGTTTTCGCGTCTGGAAAATTTGAAAATTCATCAACGCTCGCACACAGGAGAACGGCCTTATGGCTGCCAATATAAAGGTTGCCTCAAAGCCTTCAGCAATAGCTCGGATCGTGCGAAGCATCAAAGAACCCATTACGATACGGTGAGTACGGCTATGGGCTGTGTGTGGAGCGGGGTGTGTGTGTGTGAGGGTTGTGTATGGGTGTGTGGTGTGCAAGCAATTTGCGAGTCGTGTCAAAGGCGAAATTGGTGAGCTCGCGGCATTGGTCGCCTACCAGCTGCTCCAAGCTGCGAGTTCCGAGTGAAGTTCAAGCTTAAAGCTTACGCCGTGCCAAGCCGGGTTTAAGCTTAAGAGTCACTCCAAATACGGTCCACTGTCCCGAGTCCGCAGCTGTGGCTGAGTCACATATTCTAAAAATGTTGCAGCCACTGTTGCTGTCGCCGATGTTGCTGGTGTCGCTGCTGTTGCTGCTGCTGCTGTTGCTGCTGTTGCTGCCTGCATGACATGTGCACATTTCGCATTTCGTTGCCTGATTGATTTATAGTTCTTACGTGTGTTTGTGTTAGGCACAGCGGCAGCAGCAGTGGCTGCAGCATCCGCCATGACAACCGGAAAAAAGGTTGGAAGCGGCATGGAAAAGGCCAAGCCAGGAAAATGCTAACGGCAAGTGGCAGCAGGGAAATCGAATAAACTAAACGAGTTACTTTCATTCTCAGTGCAATGAGCGCCAGCCAATCCTACACACACGCACACCAACACACACGCACACAAAGAGATGCGCTGGTCGCGAGAAATTGTAGTGCAGCTGTGTGTGTGCGCTGTAAAGGCAGTGGCATAGGTGAAAAGGGGTTTGTCTGTATGAACGCTTTTATCTCAGAGACTGTGAAAGCTAGAGCCAATAAATTTTGTTTCAACATGTACAAGTGCGAGTTTGTTTTAAAATATGATCACGCTCCCTAACGCTGCAGTAAATTGAGCAAAATTTAATTGCAAGCTTAAAAATATATATTAAAGTAATATATTTAAATAATAATATGTAAAAATAATTTATACTTTAAAAACACAGTCTAAACTTGTCCGCTGCCGTTCGCATTTGTTTTATATATTTAAATCGCTTATGATTTGCAGCCGTAATTATTTTCCTGCCCCCCTACCAACTGCCTGCGCCACTGTGCCGTACGAATGCGGTTAGCTCTTGGCTGCCTCAGTCTCTGGTTTTGCTGCTTCGGCCTCTGCCACTTCTGGCTTCATTCTTGCCTCACAATGCCAGCGCGCAAACAAATGCAACATGCAGCATGGCATTTCAGAACGATTTCACATGGGCAAATAGGCTGTGTGTGTGTGTGTGTGTGTGGCATGCGGCATGCTGCATGACGCACTGGGGGGAACAGAGCATGGGGCACGGGTCATGTTGCATATGCTACACATGCTGTGCGTCCTGCGGTTGTTGTGCAGCAGCGAAGGCAAAATTAATTGTATACTTTTAGGCGGCAACTTGTCTTGCTGCGCCATCAGCGACGTTTGCGATCGAAGTGGGCAAATTAAAATACCCAAAAGAAAATGCTAAAACTGATTTTGTTATCCTCGCTCTATTTGCAGAAACCCTATGCCTGCCAGCTGCCCGGCTGCACAAAGCGCTACACGGATCCGTCGAGTCTACGCAAACATGTGAAAAATCACGGCCTAATGCGACGCAAATCGTCGAGTGGCGCCACCAGCATGACGAACAGCAGCTTCAGCAGCAGCGGCAGTGCCAGCAAAAAGACAACCAAGACTCGCCGCCACTCGGAGTCGGCATTAGGCCCGAGGACGCAGTGCAGCTACGCAGCCACAGCCAAGGCTGCAGCAGGTGAGCAACGGCCGCAGCGCAGTCAAAGCTGCAGCGAGGCAGCGCTGCTCATGCAAAGCGCTGCACGGCAGGAGGAGGCGGAGCAGCAGCAGCAGCAACTGACGGCAATGACTGCCGGAATGGGTGTGGCAATGGAAATGGGCATGGGCAACCGCAATGCCTGCAGCGCAGACAATGTTGCAACTAATAACAATTCAATAAAATTTAACGAGTTGTCAAATTGCATTGTCATCATCGAGCACACTCCAAATGATGTGGCAGCCACAGCAACAGCAACAGCCACAACAGCAGCAGCAGCAGCAACAACAACTGCAACTGCAACAAGCATTTGCGATGGCAACGCGACAATCGGATCAGCTGCAACATATGCCGGCTTTGGTTATTATAGTGTCGCCGGAGCCGGCCAAGAGGGCGTCGAATGTGCGAGCATACGTTGCACAGCGGAAACGGATGCGCTCAGCACATGCAGCAGCAGCAACAGCAACAGCAACAGCAACATCAACAACAATAGCCACCACAGCAACAGCAACAGCGGCACCAGCAATTACAAGAGCAACAACAACATCGACTGCTGCAGCAACAACGAGAACTTCCACAAGCTCAACGAACTCGAGCAATTGCTTTGCGGTACAGTGGAGCCTGGCGAGCAGCTACACAGCAGCGCCGTCACCGATGCTGCTGCCTGTCAGCTGAGCGAATTTGTTTCCTTCGAATATGTGCGAAAGTATCTGACAGATGCGTTCGACTCTCCTGCGTGTGGGGATCGCGTTAAGAGCGAGGCTGCAAGCACACAACTGGAGGCGCAGCTCGATCAAAATTTCGAGCACTACGACATGCAGTTCATCTAAGTTCGATTTACAGAACAAATACCCCATCCAAAGATCTCAGCCAGTTTGAGTAATAAGTGCCTTATGAGTGTACATACCAACATATTTGCAATAAGTTGTATATAAGCGAGTTCTACAATCCTATTTAGTTATATCTTGCATTTCTTACGTGCCATACGTGCTAAAGACTAGACTTAGATTAGATTATTATCTTAGCTTAAGTTCGAATCCAAAAACAAGACGCACCAAAACGTTCCTCAACTCAAACTTTCTACAGTGATTAGCAAAGTCTTCCCAGCGAAAATTAAGCATAATTTAAACTAGTTTTATATACATATAAACAAATTCGATTGTTATTTTTATTCTGCTCAACAAAGTTTTAGCTAATAGATAATTTAAATTAATAAATAATGATACTTTTGTTTAATATTTACTTTACATTCAACGGAAACTATCAATTAAGTGTGCATTCCGTCTTATACAAGACCTTTTCGGAAAGTTTCCTCTGTTCGCGTTGTTGACCTGATTCCCATTGTGAGTCGACGAGAGAATCAGAAACACACAACGCAAGCATTACAAGGGCTGCCCTGATTAATTGGTATTTAATTTATTCTTCGTATTTAACATGCATTTTATATCACTCTTAATTATCGCTCTATATAAAACACATAAAGCCGCTTAAGTTCTTAAATTGTTCGGATGGCTGGGCGTGTGGGTGTGCGTGATTTCATTTCCTTCTCAATTTGATTGCATTTCGCAAACCAATGGAAAAATTGCAGAGTATTTTGCTGCCATTTCACGAAAGGTTTATGGATTATATTAAATATTTTTTACAAATTGTATTGCTTGCATTTTATGCTTTGACAGTGGGTTCTTTTGAGTTCTAGCAAATGCTTTTTTAATAATTGTGAGGGTTTGGTAGTCGGATTTTCTGGACTCCTCAATTTTCTTTGCCTAGATAATGTTGGAATCACATAAATGTCTTTATATTTGAGCATTAGATTTGCAAGGATTTAGTACAAAAAATGAACTATTAGTTAGTTTAATTGGGTATAAACTATCCACACTACCTTTGCCTATTCCAAATTTGCCCCCCCATAGTGTCGTCCTGCATTTAAGCTTCATATTCTCAAGCTAATAAGGCACGAATGTGCAATTCCATTAATTGCCCAGCAGCTTCACACGGCGGCCATTTAATGGGACTGACACACACACACACACACGCGGGCACATCAATTCGCACGGTTGGCGCAATAGAGCGGGACGGCAACAGACTGCGAAATGAATAGCGAAAAGCGAAAAGCGAGGCAACTGCCTCGTTATGAACTTTAATATTAATAACCATTTATGCTTATGACAGACAATGAAAGCCGTGCTTAAAATTTGTTTTCACCAGCACAAGCGGCGCCAACATCCGGCGCCCTTTCCTCTCCCTCCTACTCCACCATCAGGCCCTACCAGGCGAAACAACGCTCTGTTTTCGTTGTACGACAATAATACTAAATATGCTTAGTTGTGGCAGGGTGGGATCATTGGGAGGGGGCGGCGTTGTAGTATGTGCATTTAAAAGCATTGCGAGTGTGTCAGTTAATATGCAGGCCGAGACTGGTCTTCATTACTTGCCACAAACAAACAGTACACACACACAAGGACACACCCAACACCGACACACATAGAAGCAGATACACACACCCACGTGACAATGGCAGAAAAATAAACAACAAAATGTAAAGCAATTAAAAGCAGGGCCACAGTACATGCAACACCAAACGAATATACCCATAAAACATGAGCAGCAGCCCAATTTTGACTTCTCGCTTCCGCACTCACACCCGCACACTCACTCTCGCCCACATATGCCTCGCACTCACTCATGTGCGAATACTAGTCGGATAGCCTGTTCGCATTTGGGACTGCACGCTGCGGCTACAAGTGGCCGCTGTTCAAGCTGCTTTTGGATCGAGAGTTCTGTTCTCCGTTCGCCGTTCTCTGTTCCCTGTTCCCTGTGTTCTCTGCGTGCTGCTGTTATTATTTTTTTTTTTTTGGTGTTTTTGCTGTTTTCTCTATTTGGGGTTAAAGTGCACAAGTTGCAGCCCCCGTGCGCACAGTGGGGGTTAAATGTTTTCGCACACAATCCCAACTGCAAACGCCAGAGGCCCTGCAGCTTTATACAGCGGGCGAGGGGGCGCAAAGTAATTGCACTGGCAACGCGCTAAAAATTTATTTTTGTTAATCAGCGCTTGGGTTCCTATAAACGACGAGTGCACAAATGAACATGGTGTATACCATACCAGTTGTAGTATGTATAACGGAGAAGTAGCCCATTTGCAGAGCTGCCTGGGGCTTTGACGGCGCCAACAGATTTTCGAGTTGGCTTGAAACGAAAGAAAAAACTTCAGTTATTCCTTAATGAGCATAGAAAACAACTGCATAGATGAATATTTCATATGTGTACATAGGGCTGCTTCTTTCGGGTTATATATTTATAAAGAAAATGGACAACAGCGTGGAGTAACAATTAAGAACATTTGCTCTATTAAAAAAATGATTATACTATCGTAGTCATCGCTCCGTGTTCCTAGTTGAACACCCTCTGCTGTTGCACTCTATACCATTTTGTTGCTGCTTTTCTATTTTAATTAAAAAAAGGAACCCCGAACATCGGCCCAGCCAGGTAAACTTATTCACTTATTCAGTATCCGCGCGTGCACCTGTGCGTCGTTTGCGGTGCTTTTGGCTTGGCGATATTTATGAGGCGTCGCGACGTCGGTCAGCCTCAGTCGTACCAAACCGTGTGCATACCGACTCCTCGCTCCTCCTCGCCTCTCCTCCTCCGTCTCCTCCTCCTTCACCGTCGACGGGTTTACTGTGCGTTTGTCGTTTTCACTGGCAATTATGCAAATCGGAAGATTGCCACACGACGATACGCTGGAATTCCATGCATTTACAATTTTCTAATCAATGAAATTTTAATTTATGTTCCTGCGGTCACAACGGACGAACTGTAGCGTCCGTGTTTTTTGCACTCCACCGAAAATATGAAAATTCTTTACGGTAATTGCGGGTAGAGTGCGCAAATCGGAGCGGAAGTTGAAAAACCTGTAAAAAAAACAATGAGTTGATGAGGTGCTAAATGAACTACGAATTGTTGAAGTTAAGGGATTAAGCCAATTAAGGTAAATAAAAACGGCTACGGGTAAGTTGTGACTCTACTAGGTTGTTGATCTTTTATTTACTATATGTTTATAACATTGTTTAAATCGTTTGAGTAGACATAATTGCTGTATACACAAAATATGCACGTTTTTGCTTTAACATTGCGTTTTAAACTCGAATTTTCTTAGTTTATGTAGGCAAAATATTGAAAGCCATATTCTAAACCAAACGTACAATATATAGGAGTGCTGTGCCAAAATTTAACAGACCTAGCTTTTAAGGTCTCTGAGCTATAGGTGTTCATACAGACAGACAGCAGTGGCTATATCATCTTGGTTGATTAAAGTGTATACGTAGCATATCATGTAGCAGATGTCTCCTTCCGACTATTATGCAGTTGCATACCCTATCCTCATTCGACTGTTCTGAAACCGAATCTGGCCTCTTCAGTCGGTTGTGCTTACGCCTTGCTGATTAAAAACTGATGTTTCAATTAATAAATTTCGAAATGAAATGTGTCAGTCACACGTCAGGCAAAATGCGGGTCCCGGAAGAGGGGCAGGGAGTGGAAGCGGAGTATAAGGGCGGAGGTGAGCCGAGAGCAGCCTGTAAAATAGTCCTTTATTGCACGGCCATAAAAATCAATGTCATTCGAAATGAGTTTCCGACTCTTTACGAAATGCAGGCGAATTCATTTTAATGTAATCAAATCCGCGAGAAACAGATGGGGTAGAAGAAGGGGCGTGGCAGCGGGCATTACCATTGCCATTGCCGTGGTAGTGCGCCCGTAATTAAGTTTGCACATTGACAGCGTTTTTTTTTGCACTTGTCGCCCAAATAAAAGGTACATTTTATAATTCATAAAATCTCCGGCAACGACAACGACGACAAAATTTTACAATATGCGAAACATTTTGAGGGCTGCGGCGCGTTCTGTGATTGTGGCACGTTTTAATTTTTAATTAAATTAATGATTTCCATTGACGATTCCAAAATATTGGCAGATGGGAAATTATTTAAATTCATAAAATGCACACCAGACGCCAATATGTTTCATTTACGGTTATAAAATTAATTACCTGCTTCGACGCGAAGCTTGTTAATACCGCAGTCCGTGCAAGTGTTTGTGTGTGGGTGTGTATATTCATATGCGCATGCATGTAGATAGTAAAAGTTGCCGCAAATACCCTGTAGAATGTGCAGGAAGAGAGACCTTAAGACGCGGCTGGAGAGTTTATCTAGGCACATTAAATTAATTGTTTAATATTATGTATTTTTTAATTTAAGAGCATACATTACAGAGTATCTTTAGGGAACACCATGCAGATAATATACTGAAAAATATGCAGCATTTATTTTCTACATTTTGATGTATCGATTAGTTGCCATTCCAAACGAGTTTCAATAAATTTAAAAATATTTACCATTCAATCTTCATAGAGTATCTGCAAGTCGTGCTTTACCTACTCGAAACCGCCTGCTTGTGCCTTGTTCATATATCATAGGAACAAAAGTTTTTCATGAGCGTAATTAGAAGGCTTACTGAACCGAATGCCTGCCGGCAGCGTGCTTAAAATGCTCTTTTGGCATTAAATTTATGAGAACCGCACATGTTCGTAGCTGTCGCACTTAAAGGCAACAGCAGCAGCAACAAAAGACGCAATAACAACAGCAGCAGCAACAACAGCAACAGCAGCAGCCAAAAGAAGCGGCCAAAGCAAAGCTGCGGCAGCAGACGTTGCAAAGTTTCAAAGATTGTGTGGGCTCCTTACACATCGCTTCACTCCTTGGCCCCCCGCTTGCCAACGTATCCCTTTGCCTGTGAAACAGCTGCCGTCATTAAAAGATTTGCAAAATTGTTGCATGCAACTAGTTTCGACGGTGCCCACAATGTTTTCAGGCAGCGAGCGCAGCGCAGACGCTGCAATGGCTACGATAAGCACTCATACGCCATGTGTAGCGTCCTTCACGCACACACACACACACACTCGATACACTTTGACCTGTAACCTTGCACACAAGTTTAGCATGCGTAACTGTTGCCCAGACCTCGAGCCTTATTTATTGATGTTGCCGAACTTTTGCTGGCCCGGCAAACTTGTCTAAGATTTCCAGGCACGACTGAGTGCCTGGAAAACACTAAGTATTTCCACAAGATTGCGTTGATTGAAAATTCCCATTGTTATGTGTGCGGCGACCTAAGCCAGAGAGAGATAGAGTGTTTATGCCCTGAGACTGAGAAATGACCTGGTGCTTATGACGGTCTTAAGTGGGCAACTTTCAGTAGATGGCTTATTCCCTTTCATGGCATTGGCAAAGGGCTGCAAAATTGTTGGAAAAAGATGGAAGATTTTTGGTAAAGGCAATCGGAGGTTAAAACAATAAAGTAAGTACTTGTTTCAAACGATATATTCAATGGTTTAATCATTTAAGTCATTAACATTTGTTCTACTTTCCCCCGAGTTATGCTCTCCTACTTTCACTCTCATTATCTCTTTATCTCTATATAGCTTGCCTGCCTTCTGCCTGCTCAATCATTCGTCAATTCGACTTGAAACTTGCCTTATGCGTTGCCTCCTGCCACTCGTAGCAAACTTATCAACTGCTTTCATCTCATCATGCTCGGGCCAGGCCTATAGCTTGTTCAGATCAATTCGAACATCTCTTGAAAATAATTAATTCGAATTCCCTTCCCATCTCAACCGTGAAGCGTAGTCGAGCCCATTCAGCTCTCTCTCTCTCTCTCTCTCCCTCTCGCTATCGAAGTCATCGAAATAATTGCATTGCACCGCAATCGCAATCGCAATCGGAATTGACATGGCTTCCCGTTACCTGAGCCATTGCTGTTGCCATTGCCGTTGCGTAAAACACTTAAAGCTCGCCGGATTGTGGCTCAATGGTTATTTGCCGCAGATAATGAAATGCAATTAGAAAATGTGCGGAATACGTATAAACAAAGCCAAAGAAAATGAGAAAAAATCACTGCGCTGGAGTCAGGGGCGCAATGTAACAATAACTGTGCAGCTTACACAATTTTCTCTGGTCGCACAGTGCTTTCTGTGCGCGCCAAGGACGAGCCTGCATAATGCCGAACCGAAGTCCGTAATTAAAGTTTGCCCAGGCGACGACGTGGCTGAGGCCCGGGACGGGCTTGGGGGCAAGGCGAGGCGTACTGGACGAGAAGACGCGGCTCAAACGTAGCTGCTGCAAATGCAGCCGCTGGCGGCAGCACAAAGCAAATCAATCGCCGCATCAGAATGGCGACTGCCGGGGAAAATAGAATTCAATTAACGCGCTTAAATTAAACTGCCACTTCCGGTTTTGATGACGTTTTAATCTGAGCCTCCGTGAGAGAAGAAAATCGCATGTTGCCTCACTGTCCTGGCGACAACTGCTGCTGACAACACTAGCAGCGACAACAACAAAAACAACAACGGAAGCAACAACACTAACCACCACAACAATAAGACCAAAGGCGCCATGTTGTCAGTGGCCTGACACTTGTCCATTTACTTAAAGTCAAGCTTACCCTTACGGCGAGCATGCCCTTCTCGAATACACTCTGCGAAGAGTATAAGGCCTTGTGCATCTGACATGCACATGTCTGCTGCATATATGCATATAACTTCTTGATCTTCAGCACAAGCTGAGCCGATTTAGGCTATTTCATTTTATTATAGTTTCTATAATTAATCTATATAGAATACTACAGTTGTTTCTATCAGATGGTTATATAATATAGTAGACATATTTTAGTTATCGCATACATGAATGATGCTTCAGTTCTTGAATTAAAATTTAAATTTAAATTTATATACCATGCTAGAAAAACGTTTTATTTTTTTTAAGTATTCCGCCGATCTATAAGAGTATTAAATTTAGAGTGTGCCCACTTTAACCGTTTTTTCTTGTTTTTTAATTTCAGAGCTTTTACATGAATATTGAAAAACGGTAAATGGACGACGGAACAACTATTAGTTGTTCGAACGAGGGGAGGCGTCATTATGGCGGGCTGTCACTGACGGGCATTTATAATAAAAACAGTTTTTTTATTACGCAATGTGTTTTTTATACCAGTAATAATACCGTGTAGTAGAATGTAGCATAAAGGGGAATATTGGCAGGCAGCAAGGAGATGAATTTAACACTATTTCGCAATCTGAAAAACTGGTTACAGGGTATACTAGAGTCGTGCAGCTGTCCGCTTTGCTCAAACGCAAGCATCTGCTGTTGAAGCTCGAGTCAAGGACTCACTGGGTAGAAATCATTATTTATTAAGTCTGAACTTTCGAATACCCAAGTATATGAACTGCTCGGGCAATACCATAGGGCATTATGAACGAATTCGAATATGAATACCAAGAATATTACGTGGACCCGTAATGCTAACGGCACTCAATCAGTCATCGGATCAGTTATATTATTAATGAAGCTATACAGTCTACACAGTCCTCTGAATGACAAAGAGTCATTCAATCGTCTTTGGAATTAATGTATTCACTTGACTCGTGCTGCAGCTGCGCGAGTGTCCCTCAAGATTGCCGGACAAGCATCTCAGCATTTGCTTTGATGCACATTGTGCACAGTATTCAGCCTCGTTCGATGAACGAATCATTGCTTGATGAATGTCTTTGAGTCGCAGGAGGAGCTGAGGGAAATTGCAAACGTTTTGCGCGTTCTTAGTCTGACGATGGGCGCGAGATAAGAAAACTTTCGCCAAAGCAGCGCGAATTTAATTTAATTAGTGCAAGAAAAACTGAAGGCAGCGAGTGCAAAGTGGAAAACTGATAAGTGGTCGAAAGCTGATTAAGTTGGATAGGATGCGATAGCTCAAAGCGAAAGAGGAAAGCGGAAAGCGGATTTGTGCAGCAGTTAAAGACACGATATGGGCGCGATTTCTTTTTTCGCTGTTGGGGGGCGTAACGGAAATATGCATGCGATATGCGCCGGACAGGGACGTAGCTATAAGGGGGTTTAAGTATTTTCTATAGTTCGTTTTTGGTTTTTTTTTTTAATTTTTCGCCTCTACGCTGTCAAGGGAAATTATTTCCATAAGTTATTCGAAGTTTCTAAGCTTGTCCCTAGAGGCGACGCGACCTTTAACTTTACAAAGTTTATTGCTTCGTCAGCCTCAGGTAAGTTTTCCGACCAAAAAGAGAGCAACAAAATAAATTTATACTGTTTTGCTCTTATGTCACCTTTTCGTGGAATTCTCGTTGACTCCTGGGGCGACTTTTGATTTGATGTTTTGAAGGGAGGAATGAATTGAAAAATAAATAAATTTTAATTTTTGTAATCTCCGCAAAACTGCAAATTCTATATCTACTTAATACTGTACTACATTTTCTAATATATACGGATCAGTAGCGCCCCCCTCAAATCGCCGCCGCTGCTCAGTGCAGTAGCAACAGGGTGGCCAGAGACTTTGATTTGGCTTTGACAGGTGGTTCGCTCCATAACTCTTTGAGCGCTGACGCGGGGGCGGTTGCAGCAGTGGGCGTGGCTTGGCCAAAGAGTTCGCCTCGCTCGTCTATCGGTCCATGTTCGCCTCGCTCAAAGTCTTGTTGCTCCAACAAACTGTCTGCCTCCGAGCTGTCGCTGCCAGAGCATTTCCTTTGCTCTCCCGTCTCTCCCGCAGCTGTTGCGCCTTGTGGCTTTGATGTGCTCGTTAATTCAGTGCGCTTTTCATTGCCGCTTTCCACGCTCATCACGTGCTCGGCCCGCAGAAGCTTGGCCGAATTGCAGTTAAAGAGATTTTCCAGCGATTCCGCTTTGCTCTGTAACAATTTGTTAAGAATTTTGTTTGTGGCAAGCCACGGTTTGCGTTGCCTAGAAACCGAGCAGGGATCATCGAACTTGGCGTTGGTTAGAGCCAAATTGCCGAAAATCCTTTGTCGTAGTTTGCCTGCGGAGTGAAATTCCTGAAACACGCTGGATACGATTGAATAGATCTGCTCGGCAACACTCGATCGCATGGGCGTAAAGAAGCCGCGACACATGGGACACTTCTCGGAGCGTATACGACAGTCGAGACAGAGTAGATGTCCGTTCTGGCACTGCATGACGGGCGGGCAGATGGTTGCGGTGCAGACGGGGCACTCGATCACCTTCAGTATGCTGTCCACAATGATCACAAGGCGCTTCAAGCTGGTGGGCATGGGCACGCAGCAGATGCTCTGCAAGTAGGAGTTACATATATAATTTTATATTTCTTAATCCCATTTCTTACGCTTTCATCACAGTCGGTTTCGCAGTCGCTTTGCCAACACTGAAAAGTGACGCCATCCTTTTGTGCCTTTACTATCTGCGCTATTTTATCTATGCGCATTCCGAGTATGTCTATGTCATTGACCTGTAAAATATTAATAATTAAAAGATAGCCGAATATATCTGGAGTTCTTTTTTTTACCAAAACATAAATAAACTTTAAAATGAGAGATAAACTTAGCTAAATTATCTTGAAGTGCTCGCATTGTGTGCAATACAGAAGATAACGTATACGTAACGTGCGACAAGTAGGAAATGTTGTAATTATTATTGCAAATAAGATGTAAGCAATATTATCTTTTTGAGCTTGGTAAATTATGTGGTTTCTTTTATTTATTTATTAATTTACCATACGATTCAAAATTACATACAGTTTTATTTTAGCTGTTAAACAACTTTGTCTGCTGTTAGCTCTGTTAACTGGAGCTGTTAGCTTAATATGATTTTGTCGGGTAAGCCGCATATATATTGTATAGTATTGTTTACAATATCATTGTATTTATCCTTATATATATTCGTATATGTACGTAAGGTAAAAACAGCTTGTGGATATGGAACCCACACAAAAAACTGTTTAGGATGTCGAGCAAAAGCATTCAGGTGGCAGTTGATTAATGAAACTATTTTGTGTTTACCTGCCTTTTGTTAGCCAAGTGTTTTGTTTGCTGTGCCTGCACTGAGCGAAATTTTAAGGGCTAATAAAAAAGTGTAGCTTATGTAAGAAAGTTCAGCATTAATTCTCACTTTACACTATTTGACTTGCCACTTATTTTGATCAGTGTAGTCAATTAGTCGCGACAGATGCTGCAGCACTCACCCCTGACTGATTGCAGCAGGCAGGCAAATGTGTGCTCAGATAAGATCGTTAGCCATAGAGTTCTATAGTATTCCGCCAAGCCGATGTCGGCGCTAGCTCGAGCTATATATAGTACAGTCTATTCGAGCAATATTCGAACAGTCTACACAAGCAACTGACCTTTAAAATGCAATCACCGGTCTTGAGGCCGCACAGCGAGGCAGGTGTGCCCGCGATCACTTCGCTAACCTGGATGGAAGAAACATATTAGACGGTTAGACGGAACAATAATAGGTTCGATGTGGCCTTAGTTACCCAGGGATAGGGATCCCATTTGCTGCGCGTTAGACGAAAACCGTATTCCTCAATAGCGGGCGCAGCGCGTGGTATCTTCAAGTGACGCACCGTAGACTCAGCTCGCTCGCCGTCCGGGTAAAGCCCCGTCGAAACATCTGTCGCCTTGGCTTGCATCGAACACGTGTAGACACCGCGAGCTTTCTTTCACAATTTTTTTGGACTTTTTATTTCGACAACTGTTCGTTTTATTCGCTCAGCGGCGACACCAACGACGTGTTTAGCTCACGCTTCCAGCTGACAAACTGCCTCAGAATTTTCAACGCTCGCAGCGTTTCAGCTCGCTACGCAGCAGTCGACTGCGACGTCAGCTGCGCAGTCAGCTAAGGTTAACCGATGCTGTCGAGCAGCATCAGCTTAAGCGTTTTTTTGTTGTTTTTTTTTTTGGATACCTTTGGCGTTAGTTTTGGGCGGCAGCTGCGCGCTCACTTATGGCCTAAAGCGTATTTCCGACTAAGGTCAAGCTGTGCGCGCAGAGAGAGAGAGAGAGAAGCAGAGAGAGTGCGAGAGAGAGCCAAAGAGAGAGAGAGGGAGAGAGCATATGCTTATGGAAATTAGTGAATCGATTAGCTTGATAAACATTTGTGCTGTTGGCAAAGATCGCGACAAACTGTCGAGCTTAATATTTTATTTTTTTAGGATAAACAAAAAAATGGTATAACCCAGAGTTTGCGATGAAAATAAACATGCTCAGTGTGTGTAATTTATGCACGGGCGTATATTACACAAAAGTATTTACAATAATCAAGGCATTGACACCGAAAAGGTGTGATTTGGAAGTAATTGAGTAAAAATCCAAAAAACTCTTGAAGAGAAATATGCAAATTCTCTGAAATGCTGCTGCTCAATAGAGACGTCATCGTCGCTTTATATCGACTTGGATGAGTTGTCGAAGTAAACGATTCATTAGTCCATACAGCAACAAGTTTCCGGGTAAAGTCTATATTATATATTTGCTGTTTTGCCCAGTAGATCTTCGGAATATAACTGAAAGACAGTTATTATCGCTAATAACAACGAAAAAAACCTTTAAGTTTTATTTGCTATTTTTTACTTTTTGCCATAAATACGACAGTCGAGTCCATTAAGCGGCAAATTAATTCATAAATATTGAATATGCATGCAAAATCGCAGACAGGAATCGAAAACATTTCAATCCGAGCGCGCGTGCTATTGTAAAAATGGTCCCTTTTTAAATATTACATAAATTCTTTAGGGCTTAACACCTGCGACACATCCTCCCTCTGGGCGGAAACGGGTTTGGTTGATGCAGACAAAAAAAAAAAAAAAAATAAATCGAAAATGCAGTCAAATTATTATATTATTTTCGCATGTGCAAAAATAATGTTATTCCCCCAATAACGCCCAACTCCGATGATTGTTTAAAGACCACGAGTAAATAAATAAATAGGCCAATGGCGTGTGAGCTACAACAAGAACAACAGTAACAAGAATAGCAGCAAATTGTTGCCAAAATATAATTTTGACATTCACTGTCGAATTGCCCCAATTTTGGCAACGCTTGCGGGTTCCTGTAGTCACATGGCCACGTTTCGTTTGGGTTTTGATTAAGAATTTTAATTTGACTTTAATTGGATTTTGTCTAATTTATCGATGCAATTGAGTGTGTTGCGAATGGTTGACGTAATTGCCGTTATTGTTGTTCGAATGTTTCTACTTAAGTATCCCCAAAAGCCAAACAACTACTTAGGAAGCCTCCTCCGACATTAAATTTCATGTTTTCAATTATTGTATCGAACTGTGGTGAGTTCGCAACGGTCTTCGAGACGAGTTCAAGCACTCGCCTCATGGCTGGACCGCGGCAACAATTGATTTTTATTAATCCCATCAATTACGGCACGCTAGAATTGGCTAAGAGGCAAATAACCAATTTCAAGTGCAGTTAACAAGGGCGATTTCCAATTTTTGAAAGTATTTAATACATGTTTATGGCTTATTTCAACACATTTCCTGACGTTCACCACAGTTCAGCAAATAAATATAATTTTTATGTTTTAGAGCTTTTAGCTGAGTTTTCATATGAAATTGAGATTTTTAAAATATTTGATATTAAGAAAACAAATTGCATGCGCTTTTTTGTAAAATATTCATAATTTTAGCATGAAGCATTTAGCTACAAAAAACTAGCCTTTTTTATATAAAACGAGCCTCAAAGTTTCAAAAGCTTTTAGCTGTAGATTTTTAAAGATATTAATTTTGTAAAAAAAAATAATAAAATAAATGTAATTGTGTGAGATATTGGTATAATATTCATAATTATAGTATTTTTTTTGCTATAGAAAACTTAGCCTTTTTTTCTTATTGTGATTTTTTAAAAGAAATATCTCTATTATTATAGTTATTCTCTCAATGTCTTAAGCAGAGCTTTGTCCATCGCAGCCGAAAAGCTTTGCTGAGCGGGGTCTCTCCCTCTCTCTCGCTCTTTCTCGCTCGGCAAGCTCTTCGCAGATGGCGCTTTGGAGTTGAGCGCGGTACACCGCTTGGCGCGTCAGCTGCGGCTTAGGCTTAGCCGTTTTCAGTCTGTTTTCAGCTATTGAAGTTTGCGCAGGCGCCGCTCGCAAGTTGCGTGTACCGCGAAGTAGAAGTGCGGCAGCGGTGCATTTTGACGTGTGCCGCGTATCGATACGTGCGAATAATACAAAATATATATTTCGAAAAAAATTAAAATTAAAGTAAGTGGCAACTTCTTGGGGCAATGGCACAATCTATAAATGTTGCGTACCCAACGGCGTGTGAAGCTCTCGTCTCGTGTGACCAGCCTTGAGGGCCAGTACGAGTTTTGTGTAATAATTATGGGTTTTTAATGGCCCAAACGGCCTTGCACCTAAGTTTGTATGGCTGGGCCCTAGAGCCAAGCAAAGCGAGCGTCTAATTCGCATGGGAATTACTATTGTATCTGGCCAAGAATTCGACGGAAGCGAGCGCAAGACGCCCAATTAAAGCTAAATTTAGTCAGCAAGCTTAGCAGCCATGTCAAATAGGAAGTACACTCACCTTACGAGCATGTTCTTACCTACTCAAATACCCCAGAGTGTTGCTTGACTAAAATGTAATTAAAGAATTTTTGGCCATTGTGAGTGGGGAGTGTTGGCTTGGGGTGTGTTTGCTTGTTGAGACTTGCAGTAGCATTTCTGGCATTAAAGTCGCAGATTACAGCTAAAGATTTTAATGACGTTTGTAGCTCATTTACTTAATTTGCTGTATGATCTAATATTTTACTACACAATTTCCATTCTAAATATAATAATCCTATTTATTCACAATTTTCTTATTTATACTTTTACAAGCTACAATATTTGATTTATGTTTTGATTTTATTAAACAATTTTAACTTCCGCGACTTGCTTAGAGCAGTTCGTGCCGCGCCTAATCAAGTGTCACGCACTGTATTCGCACACACACTCACACACACAGCGCATACAAGCTTTTTGTAATTGTTAACGGGAACGCGGCGCATGCGCAACTGCTTTTTGGCCGTTTGGGGTTTCTGGGTCTCTGCCATACATTTCGTTTTCAGCTGTTTTTGTTGTTGTTGCTGCTGTGGCTGTTTACCGTTTGTTGTTGTTGTTGCTGTGGCTGTTGCATTTGTGTAATTGTGACGCAATTCTCGTGTGAGTTTGTTTTTGTCTCGCCTTGTTGGCCATTGGCTGAAATCGAAAGCGGCAAAAAAACGTGTTAATTTTACACACATAGACAGACAAAGTGTGCAAGTTATGTGCATGTGTGTGCGTGCTTGAGTAAGCAAATGTGTGTTGGTTGCATTGGCAATGCGCGCACAGCTGTTTTTCGCATGCAGCACAGCGCCAGCAACTTTGCAGCTCGCCCGCTCAGTTGTAATCCACGCGCGACTTTGTTAGCTTCGTTCCGAGACGAATCGCAGTGGCCTGAGTGAAGTAGACACTCACACACACACATAATCGCACACACACACACGCAAATATATATATACAAATATAAATAAGTTAAGTCCAAGTAAAACGCGCGATCTGGAGAAGCTTACGAAAGCAACGCATAACGGGGCAACTGTTGCAATGTATTAAACGGCATCGAGGGATTATTGGAGCATTACGTGCAAGTCAGCTAAGGTGAGCGGGAGGGGGAAGGCGGGACATGCAGAGTGTGTGAAAAAGGTTCTTGCATCTTTATATTAATTAAGCGTAATGTAGCTGGGGCGCTTTAATTAAGCATACGCAGTTTAAACTGCTCAAAAGTTGCTTAATTATTTAAGCCAAGTTCGCCATTTAAGCCAGCGGCTTTTCTTGCGTATCTATTTCTGTGAATGTTTTACGCATTTGGCCTAAACGTTTTGCCCCACGGCACGCGGATACTTGACTTGGCAGCGACGTCATCCGCCAGTTTCATGGCCAATGTCAGCAAGAAGTGAAGTGGTCGCTGAACAAGTTTACTGTTTGCACAACGGGGCAGGGAGAAAGACACCGGGAAGGGGTAAGCTAAGAGAAAGATACATAGATGTGTGTGTGTACGAGTATGTACACGTGTTTGAATAATTATTAATATGCCCACACAGTCAGTGCGATAATCAATTTCAATATTTCGCGAGCTGAGAAGAACGGAACAACGCGAATCCGCGAATGCGGATGAGAATGACAAATCGTAGAAATGAAAGTAAAGCGTCGTGTCGTAGCCATGACAACTGTGCGTTGCACAGTGTGCGCGAACAGAAAACATAAACCAATTATTAAAATTAAAAATTCCAAAAATTATTAGCAATGCTTCAAAACTTTTTTTAAACTCAGGTGAACATGCAAAACAAATAATTTAATTGCACCCTAATGCTCTTCCGTACCACTGCGCCTTGTTGAAAATATTAAATTGAATGCAAACTTTTTAGAAATATTTTAATATTATGTTTAGCCGCAGCTAAACAAACTATATTTAATTAAGCCTTTTGTGCGTTTACATTCCACTGTGCCCGCCTCGCATTAGCGGATGCTGTAGCTGCTGTGGCCTCAGTGCGTATACTTGATATACTTGAACTTGCGCACACCGCACTCATTGATGAAATTACTCGTACGCACTGCTTGCCCCCAACTACTTGCCTCGCTCAGCACCCCCCCCCATCCGTCGCGTTCACCTTTTGTTTTTGATTTTCATTTCAATCTCGCAGTTCCGGCTCCGCAGTCCACCTGCCGATCTTAATTGATTTAACGCGTCGTTTGCGGTGAACAAGGCAGGGCGAGAGCGGCGACGGCAGCTGCGAAAACTTTTTCGCCACCGCTTATTTGATTTATTTGCGCAAATTTCGCGCTATTTAACCGCTCGCCACTGGGATCGGTGGCGTATGCTTAATTGCAAGCGGTTCAGGCGTGCCCCACGACTCGACAACTTCGAGCAGCCTTCTAATTAATTGTACCACGGCGCAGGTGCCGAAAGGCAGACTGAGCGTGTGAGCGCTGCGTCCAGCGGCCCTTTGAGACGGCGGCGCGGGGCTGACGGGGCGTATGCGCGTTGCGTACGTGCGGGGCATGCTAAGGCTCGGGCCGCTACTGCCGACGTTGACACGCCCACTTAGCGTAGCGCATACATTTTCAAAAATGCCTGCGACTGTGTGTGTGTGTGATAATTAAATACATATGTGCTGCGTGTGTGTGTGTGGGTGGGTGAGTGAGTGTGTCTGGCAAACATCTCAAGTGTTGAAAATGGCCCAAAATTTATGTTCGGGCCCTTCGAAGGCGGCCCAAGAGTCTGTGTGTGTATGTGTGTGTGTGTGTTTGGGTGTGTCTGTGTCTGTGTTTGCCTCTGTCTGACATAAATTACACACTTGAAACGCTTCGTACGTGCGACCTTGAAGACGGCAACGGCAACGACTGCGTCGGCATCGGCAAACGGTTTATCCATATTTCAATAGCTTTTCACTTTATCCGTCTTACAGCTATTTCAACACACCCGAACCCCCCTACAGCACACAACATGCTGCAGCAGTGCACTATTAAGGCACCCAAAGGCGCCTTGGGGCTGAATTTGAGCCGCGCCCCCTGGGACCCATATCCATGGGTCAGCGGAGTGCAGGCGGAGTCGAACGCCCAACGGGCAGGTGTCCGCATTGGCGACACGCTGCTGCAGCTCAACGGCATCGATGTCCTTGGCATGCGGATCAGCGAGCTGGCCACAAGACTGCGTGAGCATTGGCAAACTGGAGCCGAACATGCGACCATGATGATGTGGCGACAGCAGCAGCAGCAGCAGTCGAGCAGCAGCCCCACGCACCCGACGGATGACCCAACGGAGGCGGCACATGCTGCGGTAAGTTAACTGCCGCCGCAGGCCGGCAAGAGGCAGATGGAGGCCAAAGGAGGCAAAGGCCTGCCTTGTTTCTGCCCCATCACCGTTAGTTGAATGCGATTGCTGCGGGCCCGCAACCGAATTGGTTCAAACCTCAAGTAGCTCATCCCGCCGCCCGTCCCGCTACGCATTGCTGATTAGCAGCGCCGGCTGAGTTGGTTGCACTGATTAACTTTGTTGATTGGCCCAGTGGGCGCGACACGGTGGCAACACATTGTTGCAGCTGCATTGTGGCACTGTTGCAAGTCGTAGGCACACAAAGAACTGCTAGTTAGCTGGAGTAGTAATTACGCGGAGCAGTCGGATGATATGCGAAGTGAGAGATATGTCGCATGATATACCGTAAATCATTTGAGACACAGATATCTGCTGATATAGGCAAGTTCTCAAAGTCGAAACTGTGATTTTGTTGGATCCAGAACTTGAAAAGAAAAGTCTGCTATATATTTAACTGCAACCAGAATTTAATATGATATTTACTTAAAGAAATATATATTTATTTCTTAAAATCATTCATTATTTCGATTATCATTCATTATTTGAGTATCTTTCTAGCTATGATATTTTCTTTACTTCTGCCCCTACTCCTACCTTATCAATTTCTGAATATTACAAACCAATTTTAAGCGCAGCAACTCCAGCAATATTCCCGAAACTTATTAATGAAACCCTTAAGAGCTGCACAGCAAGTCCTCGAGGTATTCTATTCAATTTATGTTTGTGAATTATCAATTATATACGATAAATTAGATGCTGGTTTTGGCATCAAAAACTTAGAATTAATTCCCTAGAAATTTGCGGTCCGTTTCCATAATAAAACACACCCGTTGCCCCGAAATTGTGGTATAATAATGATAATAATTTAAATGCCAAACAGCCGCAAGGCATGATTATTCTTCAAGCAAAGCCGTCAATTAGTATAATAAACTGGTACAAGCACACCTGATGTACACACTCGCACACCTACACACACACACATGCACGGGCACACACGTACACATAAGTCAGTTATGTAATCTGCCTATATATGTTGAATATTTAACAGGATTCTTGGTGCTAATTTAATCTAAATGCAGTTCCGGCCATGTTGCTACTTGCTACTCCGGTTGCATCCGGTTGCCGTTGCCCAGCTCGTTACCTGAGTGTCTTGTAGGTGTACTGGGAGCACTCCCCGAGGTGTTCATCTGTCGCTCATATTACTAGGTATTTTATTAAATTTGACAAATTATCTGCAGTTCTGCATTACAAATTCAATTGACCCAAATACACGCTGCAAGGATGCAAAAACCCAAAATGTTTGACACACTATGTACATGTATAGGATCGAGCATAGACATGCTCAGGCTGGCACATGCAGGCGCACACATGCACGAACACTTCACCTGCACATCATTTCCATATCAATTTGCCAATCAATAATGCTAAAGGCTCTGCTTAAGGCTTAACTGCCTCCGTTTTGGGCTAGAGATGCAGCCGAGTTTCAGCGTGCTGGTCGCGTGACACGAGGGCAGAAAAAATTGAATATCGCATGAGAAGATTATGGAAACCTGAGATAAATGTTTCGACTTTTTTCATTCTTGATAATACAAAGTTTGCATATTTCTACACGTTTTTTGCTACTGGTTTTTTTATAAAAATTCCTTAAAATTCCTTCAAAATTTTGTAATATATGTGTGCATTATAGTAAACTTTTTCTGTCGCCTTGTCAGTTATCTCTAGTCTCTACTTGCTTAGCAAACCAATTCTCTTAGCTGCATAAAAGCCTGTTAATAAACTGACAATTCATCTATGTGAACATAAATTAATGAAAGCATTTCGCACATTTTCCTATTGCATACTCTGTCAAATCCGACTAATTACTGTAATAGCATTTGGCAAGCCATAAGAGTGTTGATAAGATTGATGTCCGCTGGGTCGTAAGGACGATACGTATGAGCAGCTTAGGCTTAAGATCTTTCGAAATGCCACAATTCAATTTGATTGTTTTTCTTCTTTGCAGCAGCACGGAGTTAATCAACAGTCGCTGCAAAAGTTTGCAACATGCCTGCAACATATTGCCCAATTACTGGAGTGTCCTGTTTGTTGCGAAGTGAGTACAATACACCCTAAAGAGAGTGTTACGATACCCTTGCCTTAGATATTATAAGAAAGTGATGAAGCTGGCTTTTTTAAGTATTCAAATTTATTTACAACATAAATCGCAGTTTAAAAGTGTAAAAAATAATAATGGGAACCCTATATCATATGTTTGTACCTATGTAACTTCTTAAATAATGATGTCAGCTTAAGACAACCTGCTAAGCAGATACCTTTTTGTATTCAACACAGTCTGACAAAATTTGCTAGAAATCTGTCTACTTAATAGCGAAGAAAAATTAAATTTACTAAAGTTCTTTAAAGACAGTTCTGTTTATTGACGGTTTTAAAGATGAGTGCAGTTAGAGTATTCCGTTTTCGGCATTAGCTAAGTTATTTATTTCTCTTCAAACTGCGTTTGTTGTGGGCATACTCGTTTTCTTTGGGCCGAGAATACCTTGAGGCAAGAAACAAATGGCAAGTGGATGCTGCCGTCGTCTGTGAGTTGCATATCGATGAGGCTGCCAGTTGCCAGTTGCCAGTTACCAGTTGCCACATGTCTGTCGGCTGTCGCCAGTTGCTGCCATCAGTTGCCTGATGCTCGATGCCGGCTTTAGTTTTAGTTCGTCATTATCTAACTCAACTAAACTGGGAACTCTGGTCGCAAAACTTAGTTGCCGCTTGTTTGCCTTTGTGTCAGTTGTCTGCACTGCCTGCCACTCCCCCAGCAATGCTTCCGACCCACTCCACTTGCATCCCACCTGCGCTCCCGCTCTCGCCTCCTACCAACTGTTCCATATTGCTCTTCCGGCTTTGCGTTGATTTCGCTGCGCCAAGTTTGTTACTAATCACTTGACCGTGTAGAAATTTGAAACAGTGAGCTGCACCAGTGATTGCGTGTCCACGCCCATGCCCATGCCCCCGATCATGCACACGCCCATGCCCATGCCCATGCCCATGCCAATGCCCATGCCCTTCGGGTATGCCCCAGGTATGTCGTGGTCTTGTTTACACAATTACTCACAGCCTGACGCTGTCATGACTACAAATATGCAACTGATGTAACTGCCGATGTTGTTAGTTAAAACCCGTTAGTATTGTTGTGCACACACACAGACTCACACCCACACACACACACGTGTTCACACGTGAATAACATATGTACAAACATATGTGTCATGTGATACTCTACGAAGAAGGGGCAGAAAAATTGGGTTGATTTAAACAATTGAACAGGTTTGATTTTTGATTGAGAAATTGCAATGTCTACAGGGTATTAGTTAGGCGCGGAGAAGAGAACCAACTAGTGTATTTATAGGATAGATATAGGGTATATATTGACTATATGTTGGTTGTAAAAAGTACATGTTTTGATTTGCCTCTAATATACAATTTAACTTAGTTTTGAAAGGTACAGACAACGAAAATGTAAATTAAATATAGAAGCAGTTGAATATTTTCTTTTACAGGGATTGCCCTGATTGCCCTACCCTCCACAGAGTATTCCCCAGTCGAAGAGCAGCAGCAGCTGCAAATACAATTCCGTTAACATTTGATTCGATAGTGATATATGTTTTATGTATATAGAAAATTCATATATCTCGTGTGCTTGATAAATGTTTGCCATCACAAGTGATTTGATTAGCTTTGTTCGGCTGCCTGGCGGCACTTGTACAATATCTGAGCGTATATAGCGGATATATATATATATATATATATATATACATATATAAATGTGGTATATCGGTCATTGGTCATGCAGGCATATGATTGATGAGGGGATTTAAAAGTCAAATATTGTCGATTAGACGTGTCGTGCAATATGAATGGCCAGCTCGATTACAAGTGATGTTTGTGCGTTAAGCGAAAAGCGTTTGCTGCCAGGCGAATGCACGAAGCTTGAAGACGGCCAAATCCTTTAATTCCTGCCATGCTTTTATGCTGCTGACCAGGTGCGAATTTATTTATAGCGAGTCATGTGTCAGCAGGAGCATAACTTTAATTAATTAGACCAGATAAAAACGAGGGCAGCCGCAGCTTGGGAAAAGCTGCCTTGTTGCATTTAAATTGTAAAGTTATCTTTCAAATGGATTTTTGCAAAAGCAGAAAAGAGAGAGAGAGAGAGAGAGAGAGAGAGAGAGAGAGCAGAGAGAGAGCGAGAGCAGAGAGCAGAGATTGAGGTTTTGTGTGTGTGTGGATGCTTCTGCTGGCCATTAATTAAGCATGCCGGCCAAGACTAAACCAGGTAAGCAGAGCAGACCGAATACTCTCGTATCCCACTGCACCGAGCTGCTGCTTTCCTCTCAATGTGCCTTAGAACTGGCTACCGTTTCTGCTGCACTGAATGCGTAATTTGTTTATTAACCTTAAATCAGTTTATGCAACATGACACCAAGCCGGAGGATATAGTCCAGTCCAGTGCAGAGCCGTGCCGTGCCAGTCTGACCTGGCTACCTTGAGGATTACACAAGCCGTACACGGCTTTCGTTTCATATTCGGCAATTATTACTATAGCACGAATTTGGCATTATAAAGTGTATGTGGGTGTGTATGTATGTGCAGCTGTATGTTTATTTGTTATGCTGTTTGTGTATGCAAACAGACAAGTCCATTAAGTTATTAAGGGATTTAGCTATGCTTGATTTTCAATAGTTTCACAAAAAGCATTCTCTTCTATTTACATAGCCAAGCACGCAGACACATACATAAAAAACACACATATATACGAGCTGTCTGTGTGTGTATTTTATGCTATGCATAAAATCGGTCTATAAATTTGCATTGAGATAGACGTGTGCCGGGGCCCTCTTTGAGCTCTGCTGTTGACATTAAATAACACCCGAGAATCGAGATTTTATTCAATTAAATATGCATACATTTGAATTTTAATAAACCCTCAATGCGAACCTAACTAACGGCAATAAGCAGTTGAAAACACACACACACACACATTGAAAGTGTCTCGCATGGCGAGTCAAAGTAGTTTTACAGCGCCGCCCGATAGTATGCAACACTAAATTGCTTACAATCGAATCGCAACGAGCTTGACTTAAAACCAGCACAAAAGTATGCTACAGAAAAGAAGCCAAAAAGAAAACAAAGCTGGGCCCAAAGTGAATCTCTTTTGTTTCATTGAAAAGTGCTTTCGGTGTTGGCTGGACTGCCGCATATGATTATTGTTTATTTGAAATGATTGCAATCAAATCGCTTTACATTCGAAATACTTCAATTTCATTTTTTGCCAAATGATGCCAAAATGCAATACAAGCTTCTGTCCGAAATTGTAGCTTTATTGCTGCACTCACACAGATACGCACACAAATACATAAATGTAGACAAAAAGCATCAATTCAATTTCTATACAAATTTTCCTCCTTCCCTTTTTTTTATTTTTTTGATTTTTTGAGACAATCCCAATGTTTCTGCGTGCGCATGAGAGCACATTGGGTACACACACACCGATACATATGTATGTTTTATGTGTCTGTGTGTCTGTCTGTTTTTTGCGAGTCCAAGCTGTGCAAGCTCCGCACTGGCTGGAAATGCGCAAAAGTGTTTTTGTGCACATCAAATACAGTTGTATTATTTTAAATCCGCTTGCAATATTTTCAATTTGATTTTCAATTTAAATGGAAAACTGGAAAGCTGTCCATAAAGCAGCGTCCGGGGTAAATCAAGAAAATGCTGATTGCCAAATCACAGCACCGCAACAAGAAAAAGCTGAGAGTTGTACGAAAACTTGCAGTGCGCCACACTCAAATCGATTGCCAGATTTGCATATTAGCAAATCGTTGCGATAAAGCAAATGTTTGTACTAGATATATCCAAACATATCCTTAGTAGTTGTCATAAGATTGATATACAAGGTTAACAAGGGATTTCCATTAAGGTAGAGCTCAGTGGGGCAATCGTTTAGCTTAACTATTGCCATAGTCGGACTTGAGAAGACTTAATTATAGATACACTTCACAAGGGTATGAACTGTATTAATAGTTGAACCTACCAGATACTGCATTTCGCTGCATGCGTATACTTAATAATTAACAGATTTTAGCTTGTAGAAATGCACATGTGACCACTGTGCTCGGCTGAGTTCATTCCGTCACAATTTGCGGCCTGTTTCACAGTTATTATCGCACACTTTAGATATAATTATAGCTTAAGTATTCAGATTCCTGCATTATTAATTTGCTGCTTTTGCTTACATGACCTCTCGATGCCGTTGCTGCTGCTGTTGCCGTCCTCTTGCGCGAACCACCGTGACCGAATCGCCCATTGTTTTGTGACTGTGACTGCGACGATGACTACACGAATGCATTGACACAACTGCTACCTGGGCTAAAACTGGAAATCAGGTCATCAAACCGCCTGGCTGGCAGTGCTGCAACGGACACGTGCTCTGCAATAATTGCCGTAACCGGTCCGTCAAGTGTCCCGTTTGCCGTGTGCCGCTGGGGCCACGCGGACGCTGCCTGCTGTCGGATAAATTATTCACGCTGCTCGCCGAGAATTTCCCCTGCGATGGCGGTGAGTACACGAGGAGCACCAGCAGAAGGAAGAGGGTGGAGGAGGAGCAGCCGGACTTCGACTTGCTTTTAATGGCCAACAAAGAGGCGCAAGTTTTGGACGAGGCAGTAGTCGAGGCACTCTTAGCTGGCTCTTTGTAATGATCCAAACTCTCGGTTGGGCCGGGGACAAGTTATTAATATGTCTTCAGTGCGTCAGTTGCCGTGACGCAGTGCAAACTTTTGGGATATCTGCTAGTAATCTGCCTAAGATGGCGCCCAAATTAGCGTTGTCATTAGGCGCATGTCCCAGCGGCCGGCGACGGTTACCGTTACCGTTGCCGTTACTGTTACCGTTAACGTTAATGTTACCGTTACATACCGGGGGAGAGGGAGGCAAAATCTGTTGACACAATGCAAATGCCATTCAATTTGAGCGAAACAAAGCCCAAAACTTTGACAAGCTCCCGCTACCTCACAGTCTCCCACTCTCCCTCTCGCTTTTCCCTTCCCTCTCTCCCTCTCCTCTATTGTAAATTGCTTGTGTAGCAAAGTTTTAACCTTCGGCAAGTTAAACAATTGTCAATGTTCTACGTAAATCTCAGCAGGAGACGCAGAATAATAAAAACAGCGATCGGAACTGTCACTCGTAAGTAATGGCTATTAGTGTCGATTAAGCGCAGCTACCTCGACTGCCCTACCTTATAGGGTATGCAGCTCTACTATGGCAACAGTGGAGCGCAAAGTTTCCTAACTGAAATGAACTACGCGCGTTTTATGCGCACTCAACTCCTACTTAGGATACCTTTTAGTCGAGTCGTGTCGCGTCTCCCCGCCTTATTCCCACTTGAACCTGTGTTGTTGTTGCTGCTCTTGTTGATGTTGCGTTTTTATAGCATAATTATGTCGCATAAATTGCTAAAGTTTTTCACGCTTTATGCTCCCTATGCCATGCTGCTTATTGTTGACATTGCAGACGCCGCCTTGCGCTGTCTCTCAGGGTTGCTGCTGCTGCTGTTGTTGCTACTTTTGCTGCTGCTGTTGCTGCCTTAGTTGCTGCGTTTTAAGTTTAGCCGCCCCGCACAAGTTTGCCATATTTCTGCCATTTTCAATCTGTGCGTCGCTGCCAGTGTTGCCAACGCGATATAATGTGAAGTTTACAGCGTTGCTAACAAGTGGCAACAACAACAGCAACACTAGCAACGCTGACAGCAACAAGCATTGTTGTTATTGTTGAGTGTCTAACAGACTGCGAATAACCTGTAAAAAGAGGAATAGAGCTGCATATAAGTTGGTAGACGTAAGGTGCGAATGTAGGAGAGAGGTCGAATTGGCGAATGTGAAGTTTGCAGCGTTGCCAACAAGCCAAAACAACTGACAACGATGTCAGCATTAAAGAATCTTGTCAAACTGACTTCAAGATTTTAAAAATTGTATGAGAACATAGGAGAGAGGTCTAGCTAGATATAATCTCTTTATATTGGATTGTAATCTTTATTATTCAATCCAAGCAACTTTTACAGCTGCATACTTGCATAGCCAGGGTATCTCCGAGTCAACACTCCGTAACTTGTTCCCTTTTTGCTTTATCTCTTTTGCTATTTTGCTTGTTGCCCTTATTGCCCCCTAAACTACCCCCCCCCCCCCACCTGATGTTGCTGTCGCCAGTACTTAGTGGGTTTTATTGCTTCTACATTAAGTGAGCATTTTCTTTACTTTCCATGCATTTTCCAGCTTCCGATTTTTGCCATTATAACGTTTTCTGCGCCCTCTCGGAATTTTTCAATTGCCATCAGTTTTCTCACGCGTATTCTAGGGAAATATTATAATATATTAACATGTCTTTCCTCTCTGTCTCTCTCTCTCTCTCACACAGTCAAACCCATGAAGGAGGAGGAGCGCAGCAAACAGCTAGAGAAGAGCAACAAATGCACAAACGAATATCATAATCAACCGAAAATGGCGCTGGCCAAATCAGGCGGCACGGGAAAAAAGTGCAAGAAGACAACGCGACAGCCCACTGAGGATGCTGTGATTCTAGTTGTGAGCGCAGCTGGCCAAGAAGTGGCGGCTGAAGGTGGAGTGGTCGCTGCAGCCGGGCAGGAGCAGTGCGTAATGCCAAAAGGAAATGAGCAAAGTGCGCAAATACGAAATGCGAATAATGTCTACGGTGCAGGCCTGCAACGTGTTGCGATAAAGCAGCAGCAGCAGCAGCAGCAGCAGCCAGGCAGCGAGGAGCAGCTGCAGCGGGAGATGGAGCTGGAGCACAACAATATGCTCGTTAAACCAAAGTTAAAGTTGAGTAAGAAAAGTTGGCAGATTACAGGCCGAGATCAAGACGAATTGCGCTGCGATGAAGTTGCAAACATAAATAATGGCCAACAGAGGTCGCCACTGTGGCAGCGGGAGGGGCAGGGGCAGGTGCTGCACTGCAGCCACCCGCAGCAATATCAAAATTATCATTGCTCGACTGGGAAATCAGCCAGCAGCACCAGCAGCAGCGACGAGGCGAAACTTTCGCAGTCAGCGAGCGCCAACAAATTGTCAACCGTCAAACGAGCCACCGCCGCAGCCGGCGCGACCGCAGCTGAAATTGCACTTGCAACAGCAGCGGCAGCGGCAGCGACAGTAGCAACAGCAGCAGCAGCACCAGAGACAGCAAACAGTGCGGGCCAGACCCCAGTGTGGTCGGGACGGGGTCATCAATAAAAGCAGCGCACTTCGACCGGACCGTTGTTCACTTTGGCGGCACCTTGTGGCCTGCCCCCCACCCGTTGCAGGTGTGCTTGCCCCAGCGGACTCGGCGCTGTCTGCGTCTCTGAGTGTGCGACAGTGCAAACATTTCACTTGGCTCCAATTGGCGTGGGCACAGCAGCAGCAGGAGCAGCAGTAAGACTAGCATCTCCTGCGGAAGCCAATGCACTTTGATGGAGCTCGACCTGAAGTTTGCTTACTGTCTGTACCGTAATTTGATATGCAGCAGCATCCATAGTATTCAAGGAAAATTGCTATAGAAATATCTGTAATTTAGTTTATGTATTTCGATATGGAACTGCGCCAGTTTCGAATTCGATGTGATAGTGTGCACTGTGGGCTGAAAATTATTGTAGTAAATTACTTAGATATTGTTATTATTATTAAATATTCGTAAACTTGCAATGAGCACGATTGGAAGTGATTAAAACTGATTGTACTTACAATTTATTGAACTATTTTATAGTCTGGTTTAAATTAAAATTTTGCTACTAGAAGTCGATGCACTTTGTATTTGGATAATGCAGAACTGCAGATTGCGGCCCTTCAGTAAGCTCAATCTGCATGCCGTGTCAAAGTATAATTAGAGTGACAATCCAACGAAATAATAGGGGGAAAAGCTTGATAAGTATCTGGCATTTAAGGGAAATAAAAATACAAATAATTGCCAAGTCGTTTTTTCAGAATTTTAGTTTTTAGAATTTCCCCCCCTGCAGTACAGTGACAATTAGTTGGATTTTACTGAGTAGAATGAATAATTCATGGCTAAGTACACATTAACATGCTCATCAGGCAGTAAATGTGACAATTTAAAATGTCAACAAAAACTACACTTACATTAATTTTAATTTCCACACTTTTTTCGGATCATCTCGTGACGATCTGCACCGTTTTTAAATTATATTTGCATTTTTTCACTCGCATCGTTTCGTTTCAAATATGCAAAATACAATTTGAAATGTGTTAAGTTTGCAGAAATTTTAATTAAAAAAAGCATTTAGAAATATGCTTGTCTGGCACGCTGCAAAGTATCTATGTGGATGGGTGGAAGGACGACACACCATGGGGCGAGTCATTTTAAAATGGTTCGTATTTTGATGCAACCATATTTGCATAAAGGCAACACCAACGGGCTGCCGCCTGATAATTGACTTGCACGCAAATTAATGTTTTTTTCTCTTCATACAGATACAGTCGCATCCATACGCATATGAGATGTACACGCACACACGAGTGTATGTGTGTGGCTGTGTTTGCACATGTGTTGTTGTTGTGGGCGCAAATTGCTGCGTTGTTTGGCAAACACTGCGCGCACACTCCATCGCGGGCGACGAGCAATTTTCATCGGTCCAAAAGTTGCAAAAAATACATTTTCGAAAAAATGTTCGCTTAACAAAATACAAAGTGCATACACACATACACACACATAATTACTTATGCTCAACTCAAACACAAACGCAAACCACATGCATGCTGCACGTTGTGCTTGCATTTTAAAGGCTTTTTCGCAAAATTTATGAAAATGTTGCGTTATTACAGTGTTGCGTAAGGGGGCGGATGAAGAATGTGCGCGGGGGTTGTGAATAATTGTTTCGTGTGCAGCAGCAGGGTGGCAAGAAAGACTGTACATACATATATATCGGAATATGAATTTCATCATCTATAATTTCACCATCCGGTGCTTCTGCTTCGTTAAGGCGATTCGTGCGTTGCTTAGGCTGAGGCATTTGGACTTCTCCTGTTCACTTCTTGTTGTCAACTGACTGTGATTTTACCATCTGCCCAAAACTATTCACATATGCTGATATAGCTGTCTATCTTACTGTTACTCATATTCACGTCTAGGCTACGTAAAACAGAACTCTGCTAGACCGCAACTACGGTAAACAGAAGGCGGAGGCAAAAGAAAAAGAAATGAGAACATAGCCGCACATACTTTGTAATTTCTTCATTTACGTTTTATTATATATAATATATATAACAATGATATATAACAATGATACGACATATACAAATCTGCTTAAAGCTTAAATGAAGACATGCCACAAAGTGTTGCATGCTTTTAGGCTTACCTAAGAATCTCGTGGCAAGATTGCTGTGAGGTGCGTATATCGTACTTTATATACTGTAAATATTATTGTCTGGCTCGCCAGACTTGGTAATTATAAAGTAAGTATATTTTTTTATTAGTAATATGATTCACTTTATGGCTTTTTTCCACAAAAAAGCGTTTGTCATTACATTCACTTAGGGCACACATTATTTGTAGACGTAGTCAATTTCTGCATTGATAATAAAATAAAAAATAACAATAAAAGAAATTATACGTGCATATGTCACAAGCGACCACAAAAAACTGATTGATCAGCTGTGCGTCAGCTGCGAGACTCGATCACTTTATCAGTCGATTGACAAAATCGTTCCCATAAAAGAATACGTATAAACACACGCAGTTACATATATACGCGCATTACTGTAAGCAAATATATGTATCTTCAAGCAGGGCAACCTTTGGCGTCGTTCCTATTCTACTATAGCGTGCGCTCTCGCCGGTTATACCCTGTATTTGATATTTGCAAGAGCGGCATTTTAATTTGAATAAGAAGAAAGAATAAAATTTGCATTTATAGACAAATAAACAAATTAGCATATTTAAATGATTAATAAATAATGTTGAATAATAAATAAATTAGTTTAAAACATTGCATACTTCAAAATGTAACCTGTTTTTCCAGATATTTAAACTTTTACACAGTATGCGCCCTGTCGACCCCGCCTAAACTACAGCTCTCGCTCTATCTCTCTCTGTCTCTCTCTTTTTGCTGATTACGTAGGCATGTTGTTGCGCAATGTTTGCATTCAGTTAGTTTCAGTCGCGGAGCGTCACCCTTCGCCGAAGTGCCGCGCCTAATCTGCCTGCAATTAGGTATGTACCATAAATACAAAGTATGCTCGCGTGTGTGTACACACTGCCATGCAGATCTTTGGCCAATCAGTGTGTACCCATAGACTTTGTTTGAATTAAGCTTTTTAATTAAAGTGGCCGGCAAACAGAGGCGCGTGCTGCGATCGCACTGCAAGTAGAATATCAATTCTATTGCCTATAAGAACCCCGCAGACTTTGGGGTCGCAGTACCGTTACTTTTCAGACAGCACTTAGGTCGTCTAGTGGTCGGTTCTGCTCTGTTCTCTGCTGTTTCTGCTGCGGCATTCTCCTCTTCTCTGTCACGTGTATTTCGTCGTTCTTGTTCGCGCTGTGGCGCCAGCGATTGCGCGCGTATTTTAGTTATTGTTGTTTTGGTCAATCGCCTGCGTCACATTCGTCACTTTGACTCTTGTGAGTATTTTGTGCTACTTGTTGTTGTTGAGGCAGTGAGGGAGAGAAAGAAAGAGAGAGAGAGAGAGAGAGAGAGAGAGAGATAGAGGGAGAGAGATAAATACAATGTTTAGCGAAACGGGTGAGTTAATTTATTGCGGCGTTCCGTGATGGATTCATGTTGAGATATGCATGTGTGTGTGTGTGTGAGTGTGTTTATGTTTGTGATTAACCAATTAGGAGACCATTAACTGCATCAGTATAAGGAACGTGACAAGAGCTCCAATTAGCAACTTATTCGATAGGAATATATAAAAAAATATTTGAATGTGATGGGTTAAGGTTTCTTTTTAATTAGACTTTATTAACATTTATTGGTGTATCTGAAATTTTCTATAAAATTAATTTAGTTTTTATTGCCTTAATTAATATATTATGATCTTTCCTATTTGCCTGCACATTTCAGATATCTATAATATAGTTGCAGCTAACGAGGGTCCCGAGCTACAGGGTTTTCGTCGAACATTTCTAATCGAACTCGACACTTTAGAAGTCCCCGAGCCAGCTCAATCCAATCAGATGCCTGTCGAGCTGATGCGACGTGCCAGTGAAACGGCAACGAATAGTATACTAACGGATTTGGAGCCCGAATCGGAGCACCTGTTGGCCCGAAAGGACGAGGCATCCAATGCACGACCGCAGCCTCCGCCTAGAGCGCACATAACCGCCAAGGGGCCGCACAGTTCAACAGAATTTCATGGAAATGGTGAGTAAATTTTCACAACTAAATTTCAATGTATTTCCCCAGAGGAAATGCGTTAAATGTAACTGCAGTAGTTAGAAATAAGAGTAAAACAGAGAGAGGGCGAGAGAGTGGAGAGAGTAAAGCATACCAAAATCAGTGCAAATGGTACGAGCTGCGTTAGGAGGAATTCATCTGACGCATCGCACAAACGCAAGAAAAAATGGCCGCGCTATTTTGGGAATGCAACGCATTGTAACGCAACCCAAAGCAAAATTGTTTTTCCCGGAAATGATTTTCTGCAAACGCATACGCACACACACACGCACATATGTGTATGTCTTGCGAATGCACAGTGGAACAAGTGGGCAAGAAAAGAGAGAATGAAAAATCAAATCAAACTATTGCTAATTCCTGTATATCTTAGTAAATTTAGAGCTCAAATTTGGCAGATGAAACAAATCTGAACTTGATATACATCTTATCTTATGCCATCTTAACGATGTTCCACTGTAGCCTCAAACAAGAACATCGGCGCCAGGATGACACACACGCAAGTGCACAGACATTCCGCTCGATGTCAGAGTTGACGCCGTTGCCGGCCAACCAACTGATGATGTTGGCTTCCACAAAAAAAAAACGACATGAACACATGTATACACGCACACTCGCACACACACACACTCACATATTCATATGCATGTGTGTGTTGTTTATTTAAAGTTTTTGCCTCTCAGAACTCTGACCCAAGGATTGTGTGAGTGCTCTCTCTCTGGACAGAGTTTGGGGCCCACATGCAGCTGCCCTGCCCTAAGCGGATTGAGGCGTTCCGATTTTAAGGCAACTCCCCTTCATATATAAAGTGGGCAAACGGAGATTTTAAGACATTGCGTTTCCTTGCTGTGGCGCCAGCAGGACACCGAATTCGTAGAGCTGCAAGCCGAACGTTCTGTAAAAATGTTATTCCAACGCAGATGCACATAATTACATACGAATATGCGTGTGTTTGAGTGTGTGTGTGAGCTTTTCAATTTTGACTTTTCCGGGCTTGGCTTAGTCGGTCGCCTCGACGTGCCAGTGGGGTTTTCCTTTGCTGTTGGCAAAATGCGCCAGGGAAAGTAGAGAAATGCATCAAGAAAATAAATGAAAATCTTGTAGCTTCAGATCAGTTGGATTTAGTTTTTTTTTTAATTTCTTTATTTAAAATTGAAAAACTGTTTCAACTTGTATAATTTAAAATATGAATTCCTAATTTCAAAATATTTTCCAAACTCTAAAGTTCTTTTAGAATCTCAACGAATTTGCTGCGAAAATGTATGCAGATTCGCGTACAGGGTATATGTGCCAGTCGAGCAGCTTCTCGTTGTATTTCCGCTCGTTGATTTTCCCCTTTTTTGTGGTGCGAGTAGAATGTTTGTTGTGACAGCCGTGCGTATTTCCAGCGAGCTAGCCCAGTTAGCCAGCCGTCCGTTGTTTTTGGAAGAACCCGACATTTATTATTATTATTATTATTATTATCGTTGCATTGCTTGCACAATTATATGTTTTTTCGTGGTTGGCTTTGCTCGCAAATTTCGCCGGAATTTTCCATGAATAACGTGAAATAAAGCGAGCAGCGTGCTGGGATTAATTTAAGATATTGAAACAGAATTAAAGTTTTTTTCCACCTTTGCCATAAAGGAAATCTCGCAGTGTTTGTTTGTGTGTGTTTGTTTATCGAATTTAATTTGAATGCAGAAGAGTCAATGGTTTTGCAGACTGTTGAAAAACTTTTGAACCTTGTGCACGTGGCACAAGCTGAGAGTTGTCACGGCCCCAGCAATTCCAATGGCCCCACGGCTGCTATATAAATATGGCTTGGAAAATGGCGGCATTTCTGTTTGCTTAAATCTGCAACATGAAAAACGATTTGCACTCACCAAGTCACCATTGATAAATGAATCGCGAGCACACCCATTCATGCACACACACACACACGCAGATAGACGCAGGGCTAAGTATGCGAGCGCATGCAAAGCTTGATATTACGTATACGCAGCGCCCAACAATTATAAATGACTACGTCGGCCTCGACGGGGGGTGTTGCATGTTGTGTATATTGCATGTGCGATTGTATGAGTTGGAGTGTGAGTGTGTGTGCGATGTGTGTGTCACAGTTTTTGCCAAATGAATAGGAAAATTTCAGCACACATGATACACAACGCCAGTAAGTGCCAAGGCGTGCTGTCTCCCCTGTACCTCGTACCCCGGCTTATGCTCCTGCCCGACGCTTCATTTGACGTGGCACACATTATCTCCTTTCGTGCTACAAATACACTCATACTCAACACACAGTCACACACACACACACACATAGACGTGCAGTTGGTTTCACTTTGATGCCATTTGCATTGAGTCGGTGACGTTGACTTGGCGCTGTCGTGTTTAGCCCTCTGGCAGTCGCACTCAAGCTGGATTTTGACTTGCCCGGAGTCACTTAAGTTGAATCGAAGCACAGGCACTCGCACTCACTGCGAATGCCAGACGCACAGCAGCCAATTACTAAACTACGCTTAATAGAGCGCTTTCCACTTGCAGTCTCGTTCAGCTCGTTTTGCTGTGTGCACTTTCTTTTGCATGCGCTGCAAACATGGCAACGCGATACCGCAGCCGATTCCTTATGATCTCAGCAAATATTGCAGTTAGTTTTCTGAAATTTATTACAAGATTGCAAATTGATCAAAGGATTGCTAAACTCTTTGCAGGCTTCTTATAATAAGAGAAATTAAAGGGAAATTCTGCAACTTTATATTAGGTACTCGACCACACACAGTACTTGCTAGTCTAGTATACTCACACTTTAACCGCCGCTGCTGCTTGTTTTCCATGCAATTTTCAATATGTCTTCATAGTTATTTATGTCGTCCTGTGAATGGACGAGGCTCCACATTTCATGGCTGACCTGCTTTTCTGTCGAAACGATTACGGAATAGTTTATTCTGCCAGGGCATAATAATTGAATCTGAATAAGCTTAAGGCATAATTTTCTCAACTTATCCTTAAATGCATCCTAAGCAAGTTGGTCTACCTCTCTCTCTCTTTGTCTCTGCTTGGAGTTGCTGAAGCAGAAGGAGCTGCACAAACTGAGCTCAACTGGCTGTCGGATGTGTCTGCATGTGAACTTAAAAGCGTCAACAGTCGAGAGTCGCGACGACTAAATCAAAAAGTTCATCAAGAGTATCCCATCCTCTGGCATATATCTGCCACTCTCTCTCTCTCTGTCTCTCTGCTTTGCTAGTGAAAAGAAATTATATTTAAATATGCTGACATTGCGAGAGTGTCTAGAAAAGAGAGAGAGCTGGCAGTGCTTCAGTAAACTGCAGACACACATCTCTAAGTATCTTTTGCATACTCGAAAGGTAAATACAGACAGAAGCGGAGGCATTGACATGTTGCCGGGCACGCACATGCCTCGACAAGCACAGGTCGTAGGAAGTGGAAAGGCGAAAACTGAAAAACGATGCGTACTTCCCGCTAAGGAGTGCAAACACGTTGATACGACTGCAGTTATTAGATCTGAGAAAATAATTTGTGAAAAGCATTTTAAAAAATCCTCGAGTCGAGGATAATCAATATGAGTTGCAAAGGAACTCTACTTCATATCATCTTCGTTTGAATTTCACAAAAATGTCGCAAACTCCTTTGGGACTCGCAGTAAACTAAGAGAACTAACATATCTCACAGCTAGAATCGTTTCTTTCTCTATATTATTTTATTATTTTTTTCTCCTTATTATTTTTCCGAAAATTTTTTTTCACCATAAATTTCTTAACAAGTCGGAAAGGCTACAGTCGAGCTGACTCGACTGTGATATACCCGCTACAATTCTTCGGAAAAACACGTGCCAAATGTGAACAATGCGTTCTTGCTTTTTATTTCTTTCCGTCTCTAATTTGTTTTGCCTATGCAAGTTCCACTCGATTCTTATTGGATGTTGCCCTTTGCTTTTATTACTCTGCAGTTATAAATTATGCATGTGTGATAGAGACGCCTATACATACATACATATATGCTGCCTCACAATACATCTCAACATATCTAATTAGATTTGTCGTTTGTATTTTGTGTTGCTGCTCAATGTCTCTTTCGATTCTAAGTGGCTTTAAATATACTAAAAATTTATTTTGAATTTTGCAACACACTATAAAATAAAAAAAAATATAAGATACAAAAAAAATAAATTTAAGTCGCCGCGGCACACCCAGGAGTTGAACTCCGGACCTCTCGCTTAACAGTCAACTACCATCACCACTCGACCACTGCATTTCTTACACAATGACCGATAAAATTGCACTATTTATATTTTCGGTGCACATAATTATAAAAAAAAAGTTGCCACATAATTTAAAAAAAGTTGTCTGCTGCTAGAATTGAACTCGGGTACTAACATTAGGAAAAACCGACATAAGCACATGGCCACAGGGTAATACTATTTCTTGTATATCTTCTTTATTTATCAGCCGATCTTATTGAAACTTTGCCAATTATTATTATTTCCAAAAATAATGACATTTTGTTTATGTTTTGACACCCTTAGCATTCAACAAATCAATAATTGCATTATAAACATTTTGAAATTTTAGAAATTTTGAAAATTTGTGTAAGGGTCCCCCCTTATCATTTTTCCGAAAATTTTTTTTCACAATAACTTTCTTAAAAATCAAGCGATTTCCAAAAATAATGACATTTTGTTCATGTTTTGACACCCTTAGTCATTCTACATATCAATAATTGCATTATAAACATTTTGAAATTTTTGAAATTTTGAAAATGTGTGTAAGGGTGCCCCCTTATCATTTTTCCGAAAATTTTTTTTCACCATAACTTTCTTAAAAATCAATTGATTTCCAAAAATAATGACATTTTGTTTATGTTTTGACACCCTTAGTCATTCTACATATCAACAATTGCACTATAAACATTTTGTAAATTTTGAAATTTTGAAAT
>JAECXD010000638.1:0-21604 GCA_018151445.1 Zaprionus inermis | reverse complement strand
ACTTTTGAAAATCTAACGGCTGTTGACAAAAAAATAAAATTTTGATAATTTGAAAAATGCGTAACACTTCTTAACAATTTAAAACGTCGGTTTTTTGAGAAAATCTAACGGTTTTTGAAAAAAAAAAATTTTATGAAAATTTAAAAATATTCGTTACCATTTTTCAATTATTTTAATAGGTCGACTTTGGAAAATCTAACTGCTGTTTACAAAAATAAAATTTTGATAAAATTTTGAAAAATGCGTTACAATTTTAAATAATTTAAAACGTCGATGTTTGCAAAAATGTAACGGTATTTGACAAAAATTTTGTGTATAAATTTTGAAAAATATTTTACACTTTTCAGTAATATTATATGTCCACTTTTGCAAAAATCTAACGGCTTTTGACAAAAAAAATTTTTCTTTAAAATTTAAAAATATGCTTTACACTTTTCAATTATTTTAAACTGTCGACTTTGGGGAAAATCTAACTGGTGTTTACAAAAAAAATAATTTTGAAAATCTATATAAACTTTAAAAATTTTAAACGTTGGTTTTTTGAAAAAATATATCGGTTTTTGAAAACAAAAATATTTTGAAAAAAATTTAAAAATATGCGTTACACTTTTCAATTATTTTAAATGTCGACTTTGGCGAAAATCTAACGGCTGTTGACAAAAATAATATTTTAATAATTTTGAAAATTTTTGCAAAAATGTAATGGTATTTTACATTAAAAATTTGTTTGAAAATTTTGAAAAATTTTTACACTTTATTTAGTAATATTATATGTCCACTTTTGCAAAAAATTAACGACTTTTAAAATAAATTTTTTTTAAAAAAATTTTTTTCAAAAAAATTGAAAAATATGCGTTTCACTTTTAAATTATTTTAATAGTCGACTTTGGCAAAATCTAACGGCTGTTGACAAAAATAATATTTTGAAAAATGCGTTACACTTTAAATAATTTAAAACGTCGATTTTTGCAAAAATGTAACGGTATTTGACAAAAAAATTTTATGAAAATTTTGAATAATATTTACCATTTTTCAATTATTTTAATAGTCGACTTTGGCAAAATCTAACGGCTGTTGATAAAAATAAAATTTTGAAAAATGCGTTACACTTTTAAATAATTTAAAACGTCGATTTTTGCAAAAATGTAACGGTATTTGACAAAAAAATTTTATGAAAATTTTGAAAAAAAATTTTACACTTTTCAGTAATTTTATATGTCCACTTTTGCAAAAATCTAACAGCTTTTGATAAAAAAAAAAAATTTTTTTTTAAATTTAAAAATATGCGTTTCACTTTTCAATTATTTTAATCTGGGACTTTGGCAAAATCTAACGTCTGTTGACAAAAATAAAATTTTGAAAAATGCGTTACACTTTTAAATAATTTAAAACGTCGATTTTTGCAAAAATGTAACGGTATTTCACAAAAAAATGTATGAAAATTTTGAAAAAATTGTGTACACTTTTCAGTAATATTATATGTCCACTTTTGCAAAAATCTAACGGCTTTTGACAATGAAATAATTTTCCAAATTTAAAAATATGCGTTACACTTTTCAATTATTTTAATCTGCGACTTTGGCAAAAACTAACGGCTGTTGACAAAAATAAAATTTTGAAAAATGCGTTACACTTTTAAATAATTTAAAACGTCGATTTTTGCAAAAATGTAACGGTATTTCAACAAAAAAATTTTATGAAAATTTTTAAAAATTGTTTACACTTTTCAGTAATATTATATGTCCACTTTTGCAAAAAATTAACAACTTTTGATAAAAACAAGTTGGAAAGGCTACAGTCGAGCTGACTCGACTGTGATATACCCGCTACAATTCTTCGGAAAAACACGTGCCAAATGTGAACAATGCGTTCTTGCTTTTTATTTCTTTCCGTCTCTAATTTGTTTTGCCTATGCAAGTTCCACTCGATTCTTATTGGATGTTGCCCTTTGCTTTTATTACTCTGCAGTTATAAATTATGCATGTGTGATAGAGACGCCTATACATACATACATATATGCTGCCTCACAATACATCTCAACATATCTAATTAGATTTGTCGTTTGTATTTTGTGTTGCTGCTCAATGTCTCTTTCGATTCTAAGTGGCTTTAAATATACTAAAAATTTATTTTGAATTTTGCAACACACTATAAAATAAAAAAAAAATATAAGATACAAAAAAAATAAATTTAAGTCGCCGCGGCACACCCAGGAGTTGAACTCCGGACCTCTCGCTTAACAGTCAACTACCATCACCACTGACCACTGCACTTCTTTCGCAATAACCGATAAAATTGCACCATGAATATTTTCGGTGCACATAATTAAAAAAAAAAAGTTGCCACATAATTTAAAAAAAGTTGCCACATAATTAAAAAAAGTTGTCTGCTGCTGGTGTTGAACTCGGGTACTAACATTAGGAAAAACCGACACAGGCACATGGCCACAAGGCAATACTATTTCTTGAATATCTTCCTTATTTATCGGCCGATCTTATTGAAACTTTCGCAACACGCCCGGATGGTGGTTTTTATCACATGGATAAAAAATGAATGCTGTAGAGCTATATTTGCAGCTATTATCGATTTATTATCGATTTTTGGGGGCGGATGGAGGCGTGGCAAAAATCCAAAATAAACTTGATCTGCGGGCATAATTAACACATATTGTCTCCAAATTTGGTAGCTCTAGCTCTTATAATAGCTGAGATCTAGGTTTTCATACGGACAGACAGACGGACAGACGGACAGACGGACAGACGGACAGACGGACAGACGGACAGACGGACAGACGACAGACGGACATGGCTATATCGACTCGGCTGTTCATGCTGATTCAGAATATATATACTTTATGGGGTCGGAGATGTCTCCTTCTGCCTGTTACAAACATTTTCGGTTGGCACAAAGTTATAATACCCTTATACTCTTCGAGTAGCGGGTATAAAAAATTTTTTCAAAATTTAACAAGTCGGAAAGGCTACAGTCGAGAAGACTCGACTGTGATATACCCGCTACAATTCTTCGGAAAAACACGTGCCAAATGTGAACAATGCGTTCTTGTTCTTATTTCTTTCTGTCTCTAAATTGTTTTGCCTATGCAAGTTCCACTCGATTCTTATTGGATGTTGCCCATTGCTTTTATTACTTTGCAGTTATAAATTATATGCTGCCTCACAATACATCTCAACATATCTAATTAGATTTGTCGTTTGTTTTTTGTGTTGCTGCTCAATGTGTCTTTCGGTTCTAAGTGGCTTTAAATATACTAAAAATTTATTTTGAATTTTGCAACACACCATAAAATAAAAATAAATATAAGTCGACGCGGCACCCAGGAGGTGAACTCCGGACCTCTCGCTTACCAGTCAAGTACCATCACCACTCGACAACTGCATTTTTTACGCAATAACCGATAAAATTGCACTATGAATATTTTCGGTGCACATAATTAAAAAAAAAGTTGTCACATAATTAAAAACAAGAAAGCAAGGCTACCTTCGGCGTGCCGAAGGTTTCATACCCTTGCAGTTATACAAAATTTAAAATATATTTGGATTGCTGCTGGTTTCTGTGGTATTTATTGAACAATTATAACAGTACAGGAAGTCCAGATGTTTACATGATTAAGGCTATGAATCAAACACCTGCTTCGAAAAAAAATAATTCTACCTTTTAATGCTTTTGTACATACCTGAATTTCTTATATACTTAACACAAAATGTTATGAGGAAATGTCTTTGTGTTATAAAGGATCTGTTGGTCATAAAATATAAATAAATTTGGAAAGTTCTCATTCAAAAATGCGTTTGAATAACAGCTATATGATTTTTTGTTTAACAGCTATATATAATAGTACTCAGGTTTCCATAAAATTGCAACATGAACCTTCATTAGGCCGATCGTTGATCGTTATAAGTTATAAAAGTTCGATTTCGAACTTTATTATTAGGGACACACTTAGATTTGGATGTGATAAGCCTGATAGCTATATCTTGAAATATAACGAAAATCGGCCGTAGGCTCCATGACAGCTATACGATATATCAGTCCGATCTGGCCCATTCCGACTTATTTAAAGAGGGCAGAAATAAGAAGCTTATGAGCAAAGTTTCATGAAGATAGCTCAATAACTAGGGGGACTAATTTGAGTTGCAACAGACACGCGGACTGACTGAGTGTTCCTATAACAGCTATAGAATATAAACGTCTGAGATATTTAAATGGAGAAACTAAGGGCGGGTTACTGTATAACATTAAAAAGTATTTATAATGTGCGGTATTTCCAAAAACAAAACAGGTTTGCATACAAAAACCTTGATTTCAGCCGATTGTTCCTATGGCAGCTACATGTTATAGTGGTCCGATTTTGATACAATTTTGACAGCACATTAAGAACGTAATAGGAATAGGATTTGCCAAATCTTGTTGCAATATCTTGAAAAACAACAAAAATCGGCCGATAGCTTCTATGACAGCTATACGATATATCGGTGCGATCTGGCTCTTTCCGACTTATTTACAGCCTACAGCAATAATAAGCTTGTGTGCCAAGTTTCATGAAGATAGCTCAATAACTGGGGGACTAATTTGAGTTGCAACAGACAGACGGACTGACTGATTGTTCCTATAACAGCTATAGAATATAAACGTCTAAGATATTTAAATGGAAAAACTAAGGGCGTGTTACTGTATAACATTAAAAAGTATTGATAATGTGCGGTATTTCCAAAAACAAAACAGGTTTGCATACAAAAACCGTGATTTCAGCCGATTGTTCCTATGGCAGCTATATGTTATAGTGGTCCGATTTTGATACAATTTTGACAGCACATTAGGAACGTAATAAGAATAGGATTTGCCAAATCTTGTTGCAATATCTTGAAAAACAACAAAAATCGGCCGATAGCTTCTATGACAGCTATACGATATATCGGTCCGATCTGGCTCGTTCCGACTTATTTACAGCCTACAGCAATAAGAAGCTAGTATGCCAAGTTTCATGAAGATAGCTCAAAAACTGAGAGACTAGTTTGCGTTGCAACAGACGGACGGACGGACGGACGGACGGACGGACGGACGGACGGACGGACATCCATTTTTCGACTCCTCTGGTGATGCTGATTCAGAATATATATACTTTATAGGGTCGGAGATGTCTCCTAAGGTGCGTTGCAAACTTCTGGCTAAAATTAATATACCCTCTGCAAGGGTATAAAAAAACAAGAAAGCAAGGCTACCTTCGGCTTGCCGAAGGTTTCATACCCTTGCAGTTATACAAAATATAAAATATATTTGGATTGTTGCTGGTTTCTGTGGTATTTATTGAACAATTATAACAGTACAGGAAGTCAAGATTTTTACCTGATTAAGGCTATGCTTCGAAAAAAAATAATTCGTACCTTTTTAATGCTTTTGTATATACCTGGATTTCTTATATACTTAACACAAAATGTTATGAGGAAATGTCTTTGTGTTGTAAAGGATCTGTTGGTCATAAAATATAAATAAATTTGGAAAGTTCTCATTCAAAAATGCGTTTGAATAACAGCTACATGATTTTTTGTTTAACAGCTATATGTAATAGTACTCAGATTTCCATAAAATTGCAACATGAACCTTCATTAGGCCGACTGATGATCGTTATAAGTTGATCGTTATAAGTTATAAAAGTTCGATTTCGAACTTTATTATTCGATGTGGTAAACTTGATAGCTATATCTTGAAATATAACGAAAATCGGCCGATAGGCTCCATGACAGCTATACGATATATCGGTCCGATCTGGCTCGTTCCGACTTATTTACAGCCTACAGCAATAAAAGGCTTGTGAGCAAAGTTTCATGAAGATAGCTCAATAACTGGGGGACTAATTTGCGTTGCAACATACAAACGGACTGACTGATTGTTCCTATAACAGCTATAGAATACAAACGTCTGAGATATTTAAATGGAAAAACTAAGGGCGGGTTACTGTATAACATTAAAAAGTATTGATAATGTGCGGTATTTCCAAAAAAAAAACAGGTTTGCATACAAAAACCCTGATTTCAGCCGATTGTTCCTATGGCAGCTATATGTTATAGTGGTCCGATTTTGATACAATTTTGACAGCACATTAAGAACGTAATAAGAATAGGATTTGCCAAATCTGGTGGCAATATCTGGAAAAACAACAAAAATAGGCCGATAGCTTCTATGACAGCTATACGATATATCGGTGCGATCTGGCTCGTTCCGACTTATTTACAGCCTACAGCAATAATAAGCTTGTGTGCCAAGTTTCATGAAGATAGCTCAATAACTGGGGGACTAATTTGAGTTGCAACAGCTAGACGGACTGACTGTTTGTTTCTATAACAGCTATAGAATATAAACGTCTGAGATATTTAAATGGAAAAACTAAGGGCGGGTTACTGTATAACATTAAAAAGTTTTGATAATGTTCGGTATTTCCAAAAACAAAACGGGTTTGCATACAAAAACCCTGATTTCAGCCGATTGTTCCTATGGCAGCTATATGTTATAATGGTTCGATTTTGATACAATTTTGACAGCACATTAAGAACGTAATAAGAATAGGATTTGCCAAATCTTGTTGCAATATCTTGAAAAACAACAAAAATCGGCCGATAGCTTCTATGACAGCTATACGATATATCGGTCCGATCTGGCTCGTTCCGACTTATTTACAGCCTACAGCAATAATAAGCTTGTGTGCCAAGTTTCATGAAGATAGCTCAATAACTGGGGGACTAATTTGAGTTGCAACATACAAACGGACTGACTGATTGTTCCTATAACAGCTATAGAATATAAACGTCTGAGATATTTAAATGGAAAAACTAAGGGCAGGTTACTGTATAACATTAAAAAGTATTGATAATGTGCGGTATTTCCAAAAACAAAACAGGTTTGCATACAAAAACCCTGATTTCAGCCGATTTTTCCTATGGCAGCTATATGTTATAGTGGTCCGAATTTGATACAATTTTGACTGCACATTAAGAACGTAATAAGAATAGGATTTGCCAAATCTTGTTGCAATATCTGGAAAAACAACAAAAATCGGCCGATAGCTTCTATGACAGCTATACGATATATCGGTCCGATCTGGCTCGTTCCGACTTATTTACAGCCTACAGCAATAAGAAGCTTGTGTGCCAAGTTTCATGAAGATAGCTCAAAAACTGAGAGACTAGTTTGCGTTGCAACAGACGGACGGACGGACGGACGGACAGACGGACATCCATTTTTCGACTCCTCTGGTGATGCTGATTCAGAATATATATACTTTATAGGGTCGGAGATGTCTCCTAAGGTGCGTTGCAAACTTCTGGCTAAAATTAATATACCCTCTGCAAGGGTATAAAAAGGTTGCTACATAATTAAAAAAAGTTGTATGCTGCTGGAGTTGAACTCGGGTTCTGACATTAGGAAAAACCGACATAAGCACATGACCACAGTGCAATACTATTTCTTGAATATCTTCCTTATTTATAGGCCGATCTTATTGAATTTTGCCAACACACCCGCATGGTGGTTTTTATCACATGTATAAAAAATGATTGCTGTAGAGCTATATTTGCAGCAACAATCGACTTTTTTTCGATTTGTGGGGGCGGATGGAGGCGTGGCGAAAATCCAAAATAAACTTGATCTGCGTGCAGAATTAACACATATTGTCCCCAAATTTGGTAGCTCTAGCTCTTATAATAGCTGAGATCTAGGTTTTCACACGGACGGACAGACAGACAGACGGACAGACGGACATGGCTATATCGACTCGGCTGTTCATGCTGATTCAGAATATATATACTTTATGGGGTCGGAAATGTCTCCTTCTGCCTGTTACAAACATTTTCGGTTGGCACAAAGTTATAATACTTTTATACTCTTCGAGTAGCGGGTATAAAAATATGCTTTACACTTTTCAATTATTTTAAACGTCGACTTTGGCGAAAATCTAACGGCTGTTGAAACGGCTGTTGTCAAAAATAATATTTTGATAATTTTGACAAATTTTGCAAAAATGGAATGGTATTTGACTTAAAAATTCGTTTGAAAATTTTGAAAATTTTTTTACATTTTTCAGTAATTATAAATGTCCACTTTTGGCAAAAAATTAACGGCTTTTGAAAAAAAAAATTTTTTCAAAAATTTAAAAATATGCGTTTCACTTTTCAATTATTTTAATCGTCGACCTTTGGCAAAATCTAACGGCTGTTGACAAAAATAAAATTTTGATAATTTTGAAAAATGCGTTACACTTTTAAATAATTTAAAATGTCGATGTTTGCAAAAATGTAACGGTATTTGACAAAAATTTTGTTTTTTAAATTTTGAACAATTTTTTACACTTTTCAGTAATATTATATGTCCACTTTTGCAAAAATCTAACGGCTTTTGACAAAAAAAAATGTTTCAAAATTTAAAAATATGCGTTACACTTTTCAATTATTTTAAACGTCGACTTTGGCGAAAATCTAACGGCTGTTGACAAAAATAAAATTTTGATAATTTTGAAAAATGCGTTACACTTTTAAATAATTTAAAATGTCGATGTTTGCAAAAATGTAACGGTATTTGACTAAAAATTTTGTTTTTTAAAATTTTGAACAATTTTTTACACTTTTCAGTAATATTATATGTCCACTTTTGCAAAAATCTAACGGCTTTTGACAAAAAAAAATGTTTCAAAATTTAAAAATATGCGTTACACTTTTCAATTATTTTAAACGTCGACTTTGGCGAAAATCTAACGGCTGTTGACAAAAATAATATTTTGATAATTTTGACAAATTTTGCAAAAATGTAACGGTATTTGACTTAAAAATTTTGTTTTGAAAATTTTTTTTTTTTACATTTTTCAGTAATTATAAATGTCCACTTTTGCAAAAAATTAACGGCTTTTGATAAAAAAAATTTTTTTCAAAATTTAAAAATATGCGTTTCACTTTTCAATTATTTTAAACGTCGACTTTGGCGAAAATCTAACGGCTGTTGACAAAAATAAAATTTTGAATTTTTGAAAAATGGTTACACTTTTAAATAATTTTGAAAATGTCGATGTTTGCAAAAATGTAACGGTATTTGACAAAAAAATTGTTTTTTTGAAAATTTTGAAAATTTTTTACACTTTTCAGTAATATTATAAATGTCCACTTTTGCAAAAAATCTAACGGCTTTTGACAAAAAAATTTTAAAATTTCAAAATTTAAAAATATGCGTTTCACTTTTCAATTATTTTAAACGTCGACTTTGGCAAAAATCTAACGGCTGTTGACAAAAATAAAATTTTGATAATTTTGAAAAATGTTACACTTTTAAATAATTTAAAAGCGATTTTGCAAAAATGTAACGGTATTTGACTTAAAAATTTTGTTTTTGAAAATTTTGAAATTTTTTTACATTTTTCAGTAATTATAAATGTCCACTTTTGCAAAAATCTAACGGCTTTTGATAAAAAAAAATTTTTCAAAATTTAAAAATATGCGTTACACTTTTCAATTATTTTAAACGTCGACTTTGGCGAAAATCTAACGGCTGTTGACAAAAATAATATTTTGATAATTTTGACAAATTTTGCAAAAATGTAATGGTATTTGACTTAAAAATTTGTTTGAAAATTTTGAAATTTTTTACATTTTTCAGTAATTATAAATGTTCACTTTTGCAAAAAATTAACGGCTTTTCATAAAAAAAAAATTTTTCAAAATTTAAAAATATGCCATTCACTTTTCAATTATTTTAATCGTCGACTTTGGCAAAATCTAACGGCTGTTGACAAAAATAAAATTTTGATATTTTTGAAAAATGCGTTACACTTTTAAATAATTTAAAATGTCGATGTTTGCAAAAATGTAACGGTATTTGACAAAAATTTTGTTTTTTAAATTTTGAACAATTTTTTACACTTTTCAGTAATATTATATGTCCACTTTTGCAAAAATCTAACGGCTTTTGACAAAAAAAAAATTTTCAAAATTTAAAAATATGCGTTACACTTTTCAATTATTTTAAACGTCGACTTTGGCGAAAATCTAACGGCTGTTGACAAAAATAATATTTTGATAATTTTGACAAATTTTGCAAAAATGTAATGGTATTTGACTTAAAAATTTGTTTGAAAATTTTGAAATTTTTTTACATTTTTCAGTAATTATAAATGTCCACTTTTGCAAAAAATTAACGGCTTTTGATAAAAAAAAATTTTTTTCAAAATTTAAAAATATGCCATTCACTTTTCAATTATTTTAATCGTCGACTTAGGCAAAATCTAACGGCTGTTCACAAAAATAAAATTTTGAAAATTTTGAAAAATGCGTTACACTTTTAAATAATTTAAAATGTCGATGTTTGCAAAAATGTAACGGTATTTGACAAAAATTTTGTTTTTTAAATTTTGAACAATTTTTTACACTTTTCAGTAATATTATATGTCCACTTTTGCAAAAATCTAACGGCTTTTGACAAAAAAAAATTGTTTCAAAATTTAAAAATATGCGTTACACTTTTCAATTATTTTAAACGTCGACTTTGGCGAAAATCTAACGGCTGTTGACAAAAATAATATTTTGATAATTTTGACAAATTTTGCAAAAATGTAACGGTATTTGACTTAAAAATATGTTTGAAAATTTTGAAATTTTTTTTACATTTTTCAGTAATTATAAATGTCCACTTTTGCAAAAAATTAACGGCTTTTGATAAAAAAAAATTTTTTTCAAAATTTAAAAATATGCGTTACACTTTTCAATTATTTTAAACGTCGACTTTGGCGAAAATCTAACGGCTGTTGACAAAAATAATATTTTGATAATTTTGAAAAACTTAAATTTTGCAAAAATGTAAAATGGTATTGTTTCAAAATGTAACTTAAAAAATTGTTTTTGAAAATTTTGAAATTTTTTTTACATTTTTCAGTAATTATTAAATGTCCACTTTTGCAAAAAATCTAACGGCTTTTGATAAAAAAAAATTTTTCAAAATTTAAAAATATGCGTTACACTTTTCAATTATTTTAAACGTCGACTTTGGCGAAAATCTAACGGCTGTTGACAAAAATAATATTTTGATAATTTTGACAAATTTTGCAAAAATGTAAAGGTATTTGACTTTAAAAATTGTTTGAAAATTTTTTTTTTAAATTTTTGAAAATTTTTTACAATTTTCAGTAATTATAAATGTCCACTTTTGCAAAAAATTAACGGCTTTTGATAAAAAAAAATTTTTTCAAAATTTAAAAATATGCCATTCACTTTTCAATTATTTTAATCGTCGACTTTGGCAAAATCTAACGGCTGTTGACAAAAATAAAATTTTGATATTTTTGAAAAATGCGTTACACTTTTAAATAATTTAAAATGTCGATGTTTGCAAAAATGTAACGGTATTTGACAAAAATTTTGTTTTTTAAATTTTGAACAATTTTTTACACATTTTCAGTAATATTATATGTCCACTTTTGCAAAAATCTAACGGCTTTTGACAAAAAAAAAATTTTTCAAAATTTAAAAATATGCGTTACACTTTTCAATTATTTTAAACGTCGACTTTGGCGAAAATCTAACGGCTGTTGACAAAAATAATATTTTGATAATTTTGACAAATTTTGCAAAAATGTAACGGTATTTGACTTAAAAATATGTTTGAAAATTTTGAAATTTTTTTTACATTTTTCAGTAATTATAAATGTCCACTTTTGCAAAAAATTAACGGCTTTTGATAAAATAAATTTTTTTCAAAATTTAAAAATATGCGTTACACTTTTCAATTATTTTAAACGTCGACTTTGGCGAAAATCTAACGGCTGTTGCCAAAAATAAAATTTTGATAATTTTGACAAATGTTACACTTCTAAATAATTTAAAATGTCGATTTTTGCAAAAATGTAACGGTATTTGACAAAAATTTTGTTTTTTAATTTTGAAAATTTTTTTTACATTTTTCAGTAATTATAAATGTCCACTTTTGCAAAAAATCTAACGGCTTTTGATAAAAAAAAATTTTTTTCAAAATTTAAAAATATGCGTTACACTTTTCAATTATTTTAAACGTCGACTTTGGCGAAAATCTAACGGCTGTTGACAAAAATAATAATTATTTTTGAATAATTTTGACAAATTTTGCAAAAATGTAATGGTATTTGACTTAAAAACTTGTTTTAAATTTGAAAATTTTTTTTTTACATTTTTCAGTAATTATAAATGTCCACTTTTGCAAAAAATTAACGGCTTTTGATAAAAAAAAATTTTTTTCAAAATTTAAAAATATGCCATTCACTTTTCAATTGTTTTAATCGTCGACTTTGGCGAAAATCTAACGGCTGTTGACAAAAATAAAATTTTGATAATTTTGAAAAATGCGTTACACTTTTAAATAAATTAAAATGTCGATGTTTGCAAAAATGTAACGGTATTTGACAAAAATTTTGTTTTTTAAATTTTGAACAATTTTTTACACATTTCAGTAATATTATATGTCCACTAAATCTAACGGCTTTTGACAAAAAAAAATGTTTCAAAATTTAAAAATATGCGTTACACTTTTCAATTATTTTAAACGTCGACTTTGGCGAAAATCTAACGGCTGTTGACAAAAATAATATTTTGATAATTTTGACAAATTTTGCAAAAATGTAATGGTATTTGACTTAAAAACTTGTTTGAAAATTTTTTTACATTTTTCAGTAATTATAAATGTCCACTTTTGCAAAAAATTAACGGCTTTTGATAAAAATAAATTTTTTCAAAATTTAAAAATATGCCATTCACTTTTCAATTATTTTAATCGTCGACTTTGGCAAAATCTAACGGCTGTTGCCAAAAATAAAATTTTGATATTTTTGAAAAATGCGTTACACTTTTAAATAATTTAAAATGTCGATGTTTGCAAAAATGTAACGGTATTTGACAAAAATTTTGTTTTTTAAATTTTGAACAATTTTTTACACATTTTCAGTAATATTATATGTCCACTTTTGCAAAAATCTAACGGCTTTTGACAAAAAAAAAATTTTTCAAAATTTAAAAATATGCGTTACACTTTTCAATTATTTTAAACGTCGACTTTGGCGAAAATCTAACGGCTGTTGACAAAAATAATATTTTTCATAATTTTGACAAATTTTGCAAAAATGTAACGGTATTTGACTTAAAAACTATGTTTGAAAAATTTTTTTACATTTTTCAGTAATTATAAATGTCCACTTTTGCAAAAAATTAACGGCTTTTGATAAAAAAAAATTTTTTTCAAAATTTAAAAATATGCGTTACACTTTTCAATTATTTTAAACGTCGACTTTGGCGAAAATCTAACGGCTGTTGACAAAAATAATATTTTTGATAATTTTAAAAATAACCTTTAAATAATTTAAAATGTCGATGTTTGCAAAAATGTAACGGTATTTGACTTAAAAATTTTGTTTGAAAATTTTGAAAATTTTTTACATTTTTCAGTAATTATTAAATGTCCACTTTTGCAAAAAATCTAACGGCTTTTGACAAAAAAAAATTTTTTCAAAATTTAAAAATATGCGTTACACTTTTCAATTATTTTAAACGTCGACTTTGGCGAAAATCTAACGGCTGTTGACAAAAATAATATTTTGATAATTTTGACAAATTTTGCAAAAATGTAATGGTATTTGACTTAAAAACTTGTTTGAAAATTTTAAAAATTTTTTACATTTTTCAGTAATTATAAATGTCCACTTTTGCAAAAAATTAACGGCTTTTGATAAAAAAAAATTTTTTTCAAAATTTAAAAATATGCCATTCACTTTTCAATTATTTTAATCGTCGACTTTGGCAAAATCTAACGGCTGTTGACAAAAATAAAATTTTGATATTTTTGAAAAATGCGTTACACTTTTAAATAATTTAAAATGTCGATGTTTCCAAAAATGTAACGGTATTTGACAAAAATTTTGTTTTTTAAATTTTGAACAATTTTTTACAATTTATAATCAGTCAATATTATAGCAATTCAAATCTAACGGCTTTTGACAAAAAAAAATTTTTCAAAATTTAAAAATATGCGTTACACTTTTCAATTATTTTAAACGTCGACTTTGGCTTTGAGCTTTGACAAAAAATTTTTACAATTTTAAAAATAAAATGACTTTTGCAAAAAATTAACGGTTTTGAAAAATAGCGTTACACTTTTCAATTATTTTAAACGTCGACTTTGGCGAAAATCTAACGGCTGTTGACAAAAATAATATTTTGATAATTTTGACAAATTTTGCGTTACACTTCATAAACGCGGAGAGTTATAAGTGAAAGAGATAAACGCGCGTACGTCTTCACTGTGTTAATGTTTATTAGAAACTGAAACGACATTTTGCTGTAATCTGTTATACTTAACATAACATATTCATAGCATTCAAACTTCGGACATGCATGCATTGGTAACATAAACGATAATTTTCGACACCCTTCCTCAATGCAAGCATGTTTACAAAAACTAATTCAAATTTAACAATTTCGTAAATTCAATATGCTTCTTTTTCGACAAATTCTTAGTTAATATATCTGCGATCATATTATTTGTCGAAACGTATTGCAAAGTAACATGCCCTTCCTTAATGATCTGTCGCACAAAATGATATCGTATATCAATGTGCTTGCTGCGTGAATGATGTACAGGATTCCTGGCCAATTCCTGCGCACTCAGGTTGTCACCATTTACAACTGTTGGAGTACCATCAATACCGCAACCGACTTCAACGATAAGCCTGCGCATTACCATAGCTTCCTTGCACGCCGCTGATAACGCCATGTATTCAGCCTCAGTGCTGCTAAGTGCCACACTCCGTTGTTTCTCCGATTTCCAGCAAATCGGACCACTAGCTATGAAATATACGTAGCCAGTATAGGATTTTCGGTCGACCTTGTCGCCGCCCCAATCTGCGTCAACAAAACCTTCAAAAGGTTTCCCACACTTCCAGTAGTGTAGCCTATAGTTTACTGTTGATGACAGATAACGCAGCACCAACTCCTCTGATGCGCTCGCGTAGGACTCGTCACCGCTACCTTGTGTGGTAGCAACCAATGTGTCAGACGCATCCGTGTCGTCATTAGATGTGATCTCATCGTTGTCATCCTTCTCAACACCATTAGGCTCTGCATGACACTCGTCAACTGGCAATTTGTGCATCACACATTCTGCAACTGCCTGCTCCGTAATACCAAGCTCGTCAAAAACCACGTCTCGCTTCTCGACTACTTTCCTCAACTCTGGATCGTACAGTCGATAGCCCTTGGCATTTACCGAATATCCGACCATTCGATACTCTTTGCCCTTGGGTTTGAACTTGCTTCTCTGTTGACCTTTGTCCAGCGCCACTGCGAATGAACCAAAAACTTTAAGATGACTGATATTTGGTTTCTTACCAGTCCATGCTTCCATTGGTGTCCTTCCGATCAATGACCTAGTGGGAGACCGATTCCGCAAATACACCGCTGTGTATATTGCCTCTGCCCACAATTCTTGATCTAATCCTGACTGCACCAATAAACATCTGGCCATTTCCACCAACGTCCAATTGGCGCGTTCAGCCACACCATTTTGTTGTGGAGTATAAGCCACCGTCAACTGCCGTGCAATTCCCATTTCCTTGAAATATTCATCGAATTTCTTGTTGACATACTCTCGTCCATTATCGCTTCGAACGCATTTCAGCCTTTTTCCCGTCTGCCGCTCCACTAGATTTTTGTACTCCATAAACTTGTCAAAGACCTCATCTTTGCCCTTTAGGAAATACACATATGTCCGCCGTGACATATCGTCTATGAACGTCAGAAAATACCTGGATCCGCCAATTGATTTAGTTTCGAATGGACCACATACATCCGTATGCACCAATTCCAGCAGTTCCTGCGCACGACTTTCGCTCGCTTGCGGAAAAGGCTGCACATGCACTTTATTGATCATACACGTCTTGCATGATGTGTTCTTAGTGACATTAATCTTATCCATTCCTCGAACTATTCCTTTTTTGACCATTTCCATAAGACTTGCGTAATTCAAATGTCCGTACCGTTTATGCCAAAGCAACGCATCTGCGTTAACAGCTGCATAACATCTGTTATGTTTGCATTCTATCGTGTATAGACCTCCAGCTCTGTTAACTTTCAGAATACATTTTCCGCTACGCATAATTTTCGCACTTTTTGCGTCAAAATTAACTGCGCATTTGTTTGCAACCGCATGGCTCACACTTATAAAATTCCCCCTGAGCTTGGGAACATATAAAACATTGAGAAGCTCTACTGTATACGACTCAGTTTGCAACTGCACAGTACCTATGCCTTCTGCTTGCAAAAATCCGGCATCCGCCAAACCGATCATTTCTGTATGCCTCTCAAACTTTGTGAACATCTGCCTCTCGCAACACATATGACTTGTTGCTCCACTGTCCAAAATCCATTTGAATTTTTCGAAGCTACTGCCATCCAATGCATTCAATAAGCTGAACTGCTGTTTCCCGCCTGTTACCGACACTGCTTTGCCATCATCATTCGAATTCGCCGCCTTGCGACAATTCGCTTTTATGTGCCCCTTTTCGCCGCACTTAAAACAGACGACGTTTCGTTGTTTCTTCTTTGAAGCGAGCTTCGCACATTTTTGCGTCGCAGAAAATGCCGTTGTATTTTCTGTATGCCTTTCCGTATTCTCTCTCCTCTCGCCTTCTTCCTTGAGTTTTATGCTCAGAATTTCGAACGTCGGCAAACTGTCGCGCGTCTCAATGGCGACAACGAAATTCTCATACTCAACTGGCAAGCTTGAAAGCAATACAATTGCCTGTAACTCGTCATTCATTGTGATTCCAACTCCAGCTAGTTGATCGACGATTTCACAGAAAATGCTCAAGTATCCAGCCATGCTCTGACCCTCAGACATGCGCAAGCCTAGCAACTTTTTGTATAATGACACCTTCCTCACAGGTCCGGTCGGCTGATGCACCTCTCGTAGCTTTTTCCACGCTGCATTCGCCGATGCACAGTTTTTTATATATCCTAACTGTGATACTTTCACGCTCAACGTAATCATTGCCAATGCCTTTCGATCAAGAGCAGACCAGTCAACGCCTTCACCGGCACATGACTGCTGTAAATCGCCCGACGCAACATTCCAAAGCTCAGCATGCACCAATACGCACTTCATTTGGATACACCATGAGTCATAATTGTTCTCCTCCAGCTTCTCGATCTGGTACAACGAACTCATCTTGTTTTCACGTCGCAATTTACTGACTTTCTAATTGTCCAAAAAATAATCCATGACTATTTTTTCATTAACCAAATAAACACTTTTAAGTTCATAACAGCTCCATCTGGGCTAAAACTATGCCTGGGCCCATAACCTATTGTGGTTTGTGTTTGCCGCAGCAGTAGCCGGACGCGGAGAGTTATAAGTGAAAGAGATAAACGCGCGTACGTCTTCACTGTGTTAATGTTTATTAGAAACTGAAACGACATTTTGCTGTACTCTGTTATACTTAACATAACATATTCATAGCATTCAACTTCGGACATGCATGCATTGGTAACATAAACGATAATTTTCGACATAAAATTTAAAAATGTGCGTTACACATTTCAATTATTTTAAACGTCAACTTTGGCGAAAATCTAACGGCTGTTGACAAAAATAAAATGTTGATAATTTTGAAAAATACGTAACACTTCATAAGAATTTTAAATGTTGGTTTTTTGAGAAAATCTATCGGTTTTTGAAAACAAAAATTTTTGAAAATTTAAAAATATGCGTTACACTTTTTAAATAATTTAAAACTTAGATTTTTGCAAAAATGTAACGGTATTTGACAAAAAATTTTTTTGGAAAATTTTGAAAATTTTTTTACACTTTTCATTAATTTTATATGTCCACTTTTGCAAAAATCTAACGTCTTTTGACAAAAAAAAAATATTCAAAAATTTAAAAATATGCGTTACACTTTTCAATTATTTTAAACGTCGACTTTGGCGAAAATCTAACGGCTGTTGACAAAAATAAAATTTTGATAATTTTGAAAAATACGTAACACTTCATAAGAATTTTAAACGTTGGTTTTTTGAGAAAAATCTATCGGTTTTTGAAAACAAAAAATTTTTGAAAATTTAAAAATATGCGTTACACTTTTCAATTATTTTAAACGTTGACTTTGGCAAAAGACTAATGGCTGTTGACAAAAATAAACTTTTTAAAAATTCGTTACACTTTTAAATAATTTAAAACGTCGATTTTTGCAAAAATGTAACGGTATTTGACAAACAATTTTTTTGGAAAATTTTGAAAATTTTTTTACACTTTTCATTAATTTTATATGTCCACTTTTGCAAAAATCTAACGGCTTTTGACAAAAAAAAATATTCAAAATTTAAAAATATGCGTTACACTTTTCAAATTATTTTAAACGTCGACTTTGGCGAAAATCTAACGGCTGTTGACAAAAATAAAATTTTGATAATTTTGAAAAATACGTAACACTTCATATGAATTTTAAATGTTGGTTTTTTAAGAAAATCTATCGGTTTTTGAAAACAAAAATTTTTGAAAATTTAAAAATATGCGTTACACTTTTAAATAATTTAAAACTTAGATTTTTGCAAAAATGTAACGGTATTTGACAAAAATTTTTTTTTGGAAAATTTTGAAAATTTTTTTACACTTTTCAATTAATTTTATATGTCTACTTTTGCAAAAATCTAACGGCTTATGACAAAAAAAAATATTCAAAATTTAAAAATATGCGTTACACTTTTCAATTATTTTAAACGTCTCGACTTTGGCGAAAATCTAACGGCTGTTGACAAAAATAAAATTTTGAAAATTTTGAAAAATACGTTACACTTCATAAAAATTTAAAACGTTGGTTTTTTGCAAAAATCTAACGGTTTTTGACAAAAAAAAATTTTTGGAAAATTTTGAAAAATTTTTTACACTTTTCATTAATTTTATATGTCCACTTTTGCAAAAATCTAACGTCTTTTGACAAAAAATAATATTCAAAATTTAAAAATATGCATTACACTTTTCAATTATTTTAAACGTCGACTTTGGCGAAAATCTAACGGCTGTTGACAAAAATAAAATTTTGATAATTTTGAAAAATACGTAACACTTCATAACAATTTTAAACGTTGGCTTTTTGAGAAAATCTATCGGTTTTTGAAAAAAAAATTTTTGAAAATTTAAAAATATGCGTTACACTTTTAAATAATTTTAAACGTCGACTTTTGCAAAAATCTAACGGCTTTTGACAAAAATAAAATTTTGGAAAATTTTGAAAAATACGTTACACTTTTCAAAAATTTTAAATGTCACTTTTGAAAAATCTAACGGCTTTTGACAAAAAAAAATATTCAAAATTTAAAAATATGCGTTACACTTTTCAATTATTTTAAACGTCGACTTTGGCGAAAATCTAACGGCTGTTGACAAAAATAAAATTTTGATAATTTTGAAAAATACGTAACACTTTCATAAAATTTTAAACGTTGGTTTTTTGAAAAATCTAACGGTTTTTGAAAAAAAAAATTTTTGAAAATTTAAAAAATATGCGTTACACTTTTCAATTATTTTAAACGTCGACTTTGGCAAAAATCTAACGGCTTTTGACAAAAATAAAATTTTGAAAAATGCGTTACACTTTTAAATAAGGTTTTAAACGTCGATTTTTGCAAAAATGTAACGGTATTTGACAATAAATAATTTTTTTTGTTGAAAATTTTTAGGACAAATTTTTATATATTGAACAATTATAACAGTACAGGAAGTCAAGATTTTTACATGATTAAGGCTATGAATCAAACACCTGCTTCGAAAAAAAAATAATTCTACCTTTTTTTTGTACATACCTGGATTTCTTATATACTTAACACTAATTTTATGAAAATGTCTTTGTGTTGTAAAAAAGGTGTTTTTGTTAAAAAATAAAAAATTTTTTAAAATTTCCTTTTCAAAAATGCGTTTGAATAACAGCTATATGATTTTTTGTTTAACAGCTATATGTAATAGTACTCAGGTTTCCATAAAATTGCAACATGAACCTTCATTAGGCCGATCGTTGATCGTTATAAGTTATAAAAGTTCGATTTCGAACTTTATTATTAGGGACACACTTAGATTTGGATGTGATAAGCCTGATAGCTATATCTTGAAATATAACGAAAATCGGCCGTAGGCTCCATGACAACTATACGATATATCAGTCCGATCTGGCCCATTCCGACTTATTTAAAGAGGGCAGAAATAAGAAGCTTATGAGCAAAGTTTCATGAAGATAGCTCAATAACTAGGGGACTAATTTGAGTTGCAACAGACACGCGGACTGACTGAGTGTTCCTATAACAGCTATAGAATATAAACGTCTGAGATATTTAAATGGAAAAACTAAGGGCGGGTTACTGTATAACATTAAAAAGTATTGATAATGTGCGGTATTTCCAAAAACAAAACAGGTTTGCATACAAAAAACCCTGATTTCAGCCGATTGTTCCTATGGCAGCTATATGTTATAGTGGTCCGATTTTGATACAATTTTGACAGCACATTAAGAACGTAATAAGAATAGGATTTGCCAAATCTTGTTGCAATATCTTGAAAAACAACAAAAATCGGCCGATAGCTTCTATGACAGCTATACGATATATCGGTGCGATCTGGCTCTTTCCGACTTATTTACAGCCTACAGCAATAATAAGCTTGGGTGCCAAGTTTCATGAAGATAGCTCAATAACTGGGGGACTAATTTGAGTTGCAACAGACAGACGGACTGACTGATTGTTCCTATAACAGCTATAGAATATAAACGTCTAAGATATTTAAATGGAAAAACTAAGGGCGGGTTACTGTATAACATTAAAAAGTATTGATAATGTGCGGTATTTCCAAAAACAAAACAGGTTTGCATACAAAAACCGTGATTTCAGCCGATTGTTCCTATGGCAGCTATATGTTATAGTGGTCCGATTTTGATATAATTTTGACAGCACATTAAGAACGTAATAAGAATAGGATTTGCCAAATCTTGTTGCAATATCTTGAAAAACAACAAAAATCGGCCGATAGCTTCCATGACAGCTATACGATATATCGGTCCGATCTGGCTCGTTCCGACTTATTTACAGCCTACAGCAATAAGAAGCTTGTATGCCAAGTTTCATGAAGATAGCTCAAAAACTGAGAGACTAGTTTGCGTTGCAACAGACGGACGGACGGACGGACGGACGGACAGGACAGACGGACATCCATTTTTCGACTCCTCTGGTGATGCTGATTCAGAATATATATACTTTATAGGGTCGGAGATGTCTCCTAAGGTGCGTTGCAAACTTCTGGCTAAAATTAATATACCCTCTGCAAGGGTATAAAAATGTTTCAAAATTTAAAAATATGCGTTACACTTTTCAATTATTTTAATTGTCGACTTTGGCAAAATCTAACGGCTGTTGACATAATAAAATTTTGATAATTTTGAAAAATACGTAACACTTCTAAACAATTTTAAAAATTGGTTTTTTGAGAAAATCTATCGGTTTTTGAATACAAAAATTGTTGAAAATTTAAAAATATGCGTTACACTTTTAAATTA
>JAECXD010000637.1:0-11554 GCA_018151445.1 Zaprionus inermis | reverse complement strand
TAATTTGCCAACATCATTTTTCCTATTGGCAATTTGGTAAGCTGAGAAAACAGCTTTTGGCGCTGCTAACTCATTTCAGCAAGCGATCTTGTTTGAGTGGCGTTGCCAGATCTTGCTTGATCAGTTGCGCGCGAAAATCTAATTTTTAAATTTGAATTTAATGTATTTCGGAGTGGACCGAGATTTAGTAAGGGAGAGGCATAAAGGTCGCGGACAGACCGATAATCAACTTCTCGCCATTTCGGCGCCTAAGTAGAGGCACTGGTGTCCGGAAATTAAATCAGCATCAACCTCCGCGGTCGGTAAAAGGAGCGTCCCAGTGAGGACCCCTCCCAGGAAGCTGCCTGTCAGCAAGGACGTAACATTGCAAACGTCTAAGGGGAAGAGCCTGATCAGGCCAGTTTCGCGTGCGTTGAATGGGATGGTAGCAAGAAAGTGGAGTGGACCAAGGTTGCATCTAAACGATTACGCAAAAAGCCGGAGGCAATTATTATAAAAAAAGACGGGAAATGCTTCGTACAGTGATATGCTCCGCAAGCTTAAAGCGGATCCGAGCCAGACAGAAGTTGGCAGTCATGTCAAAAAAATTAGGAGGACCCAACAGGGAGAGTTGTTGCTCGAAGTAGAGGGAAAAGCTTCTGCAAACGTCCATCAATACAAAGGACCGATCGAAGATGCTCTTCGAGAAATGGCTGCGGTGCGCACAGGTGCACAGAAAATGGCGTTAGCCTGCAGTGGTATGGACGAGGCAACGACATCAAATGAGCTCTTCAACTGTCTGGTCTCTGAATTCGAAGGCATCCAGATAAAACCAGAAGACGTGCGGGGGCTGCGCAAAATGAGAGATGGAACCCAAGTGGCGATGGTTACACTAAACGTGAACGACGCAATTGTCGTTCTAAAAAGGGCACAGTAACCGTAGGCTGGTCACGCTGTCGAATCGCACAGGATGTACGCCCCTCAAGGTGCTTTAAGTGCTTAGGCTATGGTCACTGGGCTAATTACCGCAAAGCACCTGACCGCTCGGACTGCTGTCTACGGTGCGGCGAAGGAGAGCACAAAGCGAAGGGCAGCGATAAACTGCCAAGATGCCTTATCTGTAGCGGCGATGGGGACAGGAACTACTCGACGGGTAGCTTTACACGCCCCAAATATAAAGCAAGCATCACTAAGGGAGCTCTGAACCGCCGTGTTGATGTCGGGCCAAATTCACATCATTCAGCTCAATGTTAACCATTGCGAAGCTGCACAGACCCTCCTGGCCCAAACAGCGACAGAGCGCAATGTTGACGTCATGCTCCTGAGCGAACCGTACTTCCCTGGTGTAGGTAACTCAGGAGTGCACTTGGACGCTACAGGAAATGCGGCAGTAAAATGCTGTAGCAAACTTTACATAGAGGATCGGGAGAGCGTCCCAATGCGGGACATTGCGTATGCAAAAGTGAAGGTCTATAAGTGTACGCCCTGTTACGCTGTTATGCTCCACCAAGCGAAAGTCTGGACATTTTCGAGGAACTGCTAGACCAACTAGTATACCACGCAAGAGGGCGCAAGCCCGTGGTCATTGCAGGTGACTTCAACGGATGGGCTGTAGAATGGGGAAGTCCGACATCCAATCAGAGAGGACTGGCCTTAATCGATGCCATGAACCAACTAAACCTGGTGCTGTTGAATGATGGTGCCAAGCCGACGTTAGACAACGACAGAGGCACATCATTCATTGATGTCACCTTCGTAAACAGAAGTCTAGCACCGACCGCCAATGGAAGGTTCACGATGACGTAACGCTGAGCGATCATGCTCTTATTACGTTCAGCGCTCGCACGTCGAGCAACACACATCGACAGGCAAGAGGCACTTTAGGGGAAGAATGGGACACCAGGAAGCTGGACATGGATATGCTGACATATAACATTGAGCTAATGGAACCTACAAATGGACTGGCGGAGACCATGGTGATGGCGCAGATGAGAATGCTGGAAGCGGTGTGCGATGCAGCGATGCCGAGAAATTGGAAAAATAAACGCAAGCCTCCAGTTTACTGGTGGAACGCCCCACTCAACCAGTTACGTTCGGAATGATTCAGGGCAAGGAGACAGGCGCAACGAGCCAGAGGTGATACTCATCACGCCCAATTGTACGAGGTATACAAAGGAAAACGTGCGGAGCTGAGAAACGGCAAAGCTGATGCTAAAGCCAGAGCGTTTAAAGAGTTGCTGGCAAATTTAGACGAAGATCCCTGGGGTATCGCCTACAAAATCGTTAGCAAGAAACTGAAAACCCCAGAAGGAGGTACTTCACAGGACCCAGTCGTATTCTCAAAAATAGTGGAAGAACTATTCCCAAATCAGGATACCCTATGGCAACCCGCCCAGGAAACCACTGCCCCCGAATTCCCGAGCGTTACAGTATACGAGCGGCAAAAGGGATAAACCCCAATAAAGCCCCTGGTCTTGATGGCATCCCAGGAGTAGTTGTTAGGGCAGCTGCATCTGCCAAACCTGAAAAATTCAGGGACACCTTCCAACAATGCCTGCTGGAAGGTGTCTTTCCATCTCGTGGGAAAAGCACGAAATTGGTACTGCTGCCGAAAGAAAAGGGACCCACAAATGCTACATGCAGCTTCCGTCCACTATGCTTGCTGGACATTGTGGGAAAGCTCTTTGAGCGTATCCTCTACACACGCATCGAGATGACTACTGAGAGTCCTGGTGACCTACAAGGGCAACAGTATGGTTTTCGTAAAGCACGCTCGATGCTCTCACTGCCGTTAGAGATTTGGCCAAGACCTCTCTCGATGGTGACAGATGGCTAGGAAGCAACAAGGAATATTGCGCCCTCATAATGATGAATGTAAACAAGAAAGCAAGGCTACCTTCGGCTTGCCGAAGGTTTCATACCCTTGCAGTTATACAAAATATAAAATATATTTGGATTGCTGCTGGTTTCTGTGGTATTTATTGAACAATTATAACAGTACAGGAAGTCGAGATTTTTACCTGATTAAGGCTATGAATCAAACACCTGCTTCGAAAAAAAAATAATTCTACATTTTTAATGCTTTTGTATATACCTGGATTTCTTATATACTTAACACAAAATGTTATGAGGAAATGTCTTTGTGTTGTAAAGGATCTGTTGGTCATAAACTATAAATAAATTTGGAAAGTTCTCATTCAAAAATGCGTTTGAATAACAGCTACATGATTTTTTGTTTAACAGCTACATGTAATAGTACTCAGATTTCCATAAAATTGCAACATGAACCTTCATTAGGCCGATCGTTGATCGTTATAAGTTATAAAAGTTCGATTTCGAACTTTATTATTAGGGACACACTTAGATTTGGATGTGGTAAGCCTGATAGCTATATCTTGAAATATAACGAAAATCGGCCGATAGGCTCCATGACAGCTATACGATATATCAGTCCGATCTGGCCCGTTCCGACTTATTTAAAGAGGGCAGAAATAAGAAGCTTGTGAGCAAAGTTTCATGAAGATAGCTCAATAACTGGGGGACTAATTTGAGTTGCAACAGACAGACGGACTGACTGATTGTTCCTATAACAGCTATAGAATATAAACGTCTGAGATATTTAAATGGAAAAACTAAGGGCGGGTTACTGTATAACATTAAAAAGTATTGATAATGTGCGGTATTTCCAAAAACAAAAAAGGTTTGCATACAAAATCCCTGATTTCAGCCGATTGTTCCTATGGCAGCTATATGTTATAGTGGTCCGATTTTGATACAATTTTGACAGCACATTAAGAACGTAATAAGAAAAGGATTTGCCAAATCTTTTTGCAATATCTTGAAAGATAACACAAATCGGCCGATAGCTTCTATGACAGCTATACGATATATCGGTCCGATTCTCATGAAGATAGCTCAAAAACTGAGAGACTAGTTTGCGTTGCAACAGACAGACGGACTGACTGATTGTTCCTATAACAGCTATAGAATATAAACGTCTCAGATATTTAAATGGAAAAACTAAGGGCGGGTTACTGTATAACATTAAAAAGTATTGATAATGTTCGGTATTTCCAAAAACAAAACAGGTTTGCATACAAAAACCCTGATTTCAGCCGATTGTTCCTATGGCAGCTATATGTTATAGTGGTTCGATTTTGATACAATTTTGACAGCACATTAAGAACGTAATAAGAATAGGATTTGCAATATCTTTTTGCAATATCTTGAAAAACAACAAAAATCGGCCGATAGCTTCTATGACAGCTATACGATATATCGGTCCGATCTGGCTCGTTCCGACTTATTTACAGCCTATAGCAATAATAAGCTTGTGTGCCAAGTTTCATGACGATAACTCAAAAACTGGGGGACTAATTTGAGTTGCAACAGACAGACGGACTGACTGATTGTTCCTATAACAGCTATAGAATATAAACGTCTGAGATATTTAAATGGAAAAACTAAGGGCGGGTTACTGTATAACATTAAAAAGTATTGATAATGTGCGGTATTTCCAAAAACAAAACAGGTTTGCATACAAAAACCCTGATTTCAGCCGACTGTTCCTATGGCAGCTATATGTTATAGTGGTCCGATTTTGATATAATTTTGACAGCACATTAAGAACGTAATAAGAATAGGATTTGCCAAATCTTGTTGCAATATCTTGAAAAACAACAAAAATCGGCCGATAGCTTTTATGACAGCTATACGATATATCGGTCCGATCTGGCTCGTTCCGACTTATTTACAGCCTACAGCAATAATAAGCTCAAAAACTGAGAGACTAGTTTGCGTTTCAACAGACGGACGGACGGACGGACGGACGGACGGACGGACAGACGGACATCCATTTTTCGACTCCTCTGGTGATGCTGATTCAGAATATATATACTTTATAGGGTCGGAGATGTCCCCTAAGGTGCGTTGCAAACTTCTGGCTAAAATTAATATACCCTCTGCAAGGGTATAAAAATGCCTTCAATACGGCGAGATGGCCAAGTATTCTAGGAGCTATACGCACCATGGGTATCCCTAGATACCTCAGAATACCTACTTCAAAGCACTACCTCTCCGCAGGTGTCCCACAGGGATCGGTACTTGGACCAATCCTGTGGAACATAATGTATGACGGGATACTGTTTATCAGCAAGCCCCGTGGAGTGGAGCAACTCTGCTTTGCCGACGACGTGTCGATAAATGCTGTTGCCAAAACAATAGCGGAGTTGCAAGACAAGAGCAACGAAGCGATTAGAGCAACAACTAGCTGGCTGGAAAAGTCTGGTCTAGAAATCGCTGCGCACAAGCCCGAAGTAGTGCTGCTGAGTAGCAGAAAGTCCGTTGAGAGCATACAGGTCACGGTGAAAGACGCCCAAATAGAGTCAACCGGATCGCTAAAATACCTGGAAGTACTATTTGACCACAGACTGTCTTTTAAGGATCATGCGAGATACGCCAGCAGGAAGGCAGCGATGACAGCAGCAGCATTCGCAAGACTCATGCCAAATGTGGGAGGACCCAGGACGCCGGCCAGGAGGCTGCTGGTGGCGGTAGCTAAAGCAACGCTGCTATACGCTGCCCCCATCTGGAGGTGTGTCACGTATAAAGTCACATACCTAGATAACACGCGTACAGTATCACGGACACTGGCCCTTAGACTTATCAGAGGATTCAGAACAATATCTGAAGATGCGGCCCATGCTCTTGCCGGCAACCCTCCGATCGACCTAGAGATAGACTGCCCATATTTAGGTGTTCCTCACGTAGCAATAAATGACTGGCTTCAAGGAGTGTGGCAGACTAGGTGGCAAGAGTCACAACAAGGTAGATGGACCCACCAGTTGATACCAGACTTATTGGAGTGGACGGGGTGTGAACACAAAGTGGTCGACTACCACATGACCCAGTTTCTCACCGGTCATGGATGCTTCGGGGATTACCTCCTCAGGTTCCGCCACGTGGACTCAGCACAGTGCCTTTTCTGCGCAGACTCAGTCGAAACAGCGGAACATGTCTTACTGCACTGTTCCAGATTTCCGAGAGAGAAAGAGAGAGCTACTGATGTCTCTTACTGGAACTCCGCTTAGTCCGAAAGGATTAATGAGCACCATGTTGGAGGACAAAGTCGCGTGGGAGAGGGCACATGGCATCATCATCGGCATGATGAAACGTGTCCGCATTGATGGCCAGGAGACCTGTTGTTTGAAGAACACGCGCTGCATGGCCACGCATAAGGTAAGGGACAGCGACATGGCATCACATCCTGCTCACTGAAGTCATACCTTGACTGGCAGTCCCGGTGAGCGCGACAAGTACTGGAAAGCGTATGGAGGTTTTTGTTTAGTACGTAGGCATAACACTACTTCAAGGGTTATGAATCGAGCATGCCATCTACGGACGGTAGAGGCTTTGCAAAGGAGGCGAGTGCAAGGGAGGTGTGGACAAAAGTAATACCGAAGCGTTTGCGCAATAAGCCGGAGGCTATTATCCTCAAAAGACTGGCGAAGCTTCGTACGCTGACATGCTCCATACGCTAAAAGCCGAGCCCAACCTTAGTGACTTTGAAAAACATGTAAAAAATATCCGAAGGACCCAACAGTGGGAGCTTCTGCTCTAGGTAGAGGGCAAACTCTCTGCCAGCGTCTTTGCATTTAAAGGAATGATTGAGGAGACCCTCAAAGAAATGGCTGCGGTACGCACGGGGGCCCAGAGAATGGCGCTAATATGTAGTGGAATGGATGAAGCAACAACAGCGGAGGAGCTCCAGAGTAGTCTCGCCTCCCAATACCAAGGCATAATAATGAAATCAGAGGATATTACCGGATGGTGCAAAATGAGGGACCGTGACGTTATACGCGACCGTGACGTTATACGCGAACGATGCAATACCGTTACTGGTGGTCACAGTGACGCATCACCCAGGACATACGTCCAATAAGATGCTTCTGGTGTCTAGAATTCGGCCACCGGTCTTACAACTGCAAATCAGCCGATCGCTCGGTCTGCTGTCTACGGTGCGGCGAGCGTGGTCACAAGGCAAAGGGCTACGTAGCGCCACAAAGATGGCTTATCTGTAGCAGCGACGTGGATCACACCATGCGACAGGTGGTTTCGCATGCCCCACCTACAAAGCCTGTACCAAACAAGAAGCTAATAGCCGCCACAATGATGTTAGACCTCATTAACATTATTCAGCTCAACGTCATCCATTGCGCTGCTGCTGGCAGCCTTCTGGCCCAGACAGCGGTGGATCGCAATGCAGACGTGTTGTTCCTAAGCGAACCCTACCTCTTTTGCGGTGGAAGCTCGGCGCTGATCCTGGATGAGTCGGGCAAGGCGGCCATCGAGTGTTGCAGTCCTCTCTATATTCAGGCATGGGATGTCAAGAAACTGGACCACGATATGCTGTCGTACCAAATGGACACCCTGCAAATATCAAACGGGCAGGAGGAGATAATGGCGGATGAACTAACGAAACTTCTAGTAGCAACGTGTGATGCATCGATGCCAAGGAGGAAGAAGGCCAAGCGTAAGCCGCCGGTTTATTGGTGGAGTGCCTCCTTACACCAGTTACGGGCGGATTGTTTTAAGGCGAGAAGACGCGCGCAACGAGCCAGAGGAGCCCCTCATCACGCGGAACTACTAGAAGTCTTCAAAACTAAACACGCAGAGCTCAAGCAAGGAATATCGGCTGCCAAAGCGCGTGCCTATAAGGATCTGCTGGATTTCATAGACGACGACCCTTGGGGTCTAGCTTATAAGCTCGTAAAGAAAAAGCTGAGCAGCAATATCTTGAAAAACAACAAAAATCGGCCGATAGCTTTTATGACAGCTATACGATATATCGGTCCGATCTGGCTCGTTCCGACTTATTTACAGCCTACAGCAATAATAAGCTTGAGTGCCAAGTTTCATGAAGATAGCTCAAAAACTGAGAGACTAGTTTGCGTTTCAACAGACGGACGGACGGACGGACGGACGGACGGACGGACAGACGGACATCCATTTTTCGACTCCTCTGGTGATGCTGATTCAGAATATATATACTTTATAGGGTCGGAGATGTCCCCTAAGGTGCGTTGCAAACTTCTGGCTAAAATTAATATACCCTCTGCAAGGGTATAAAAATGCCTTCAATACGGCGAGATGGCCAAGTATTCTAGGAGCTATACGCACCATGGGTATCCCTAGATACCTCAGAATACCTACTTCAAAGCACTACCTCTCCGCAGGTGTCCCACAGGGATCGGTACTTGGACCAATCCTGTGGAACATAATGTATGACGGGATACTGTTTATCAGCAAGCCCCGTGGAGTGGAGCAACTCTGCTTTGCCGACGACGTGTCGATAAATGCTGTTGCCAAAACAATAGCGGAGTTGCAAGACAAGAGCAACGAAGCGATTAGAGCAACAACTAGCTGGCTGGAAAAGTCTGGTCAAGAAATCGCTGCGCACAAGCCCGAAGTAGTGCTGCTGAGTAGCAGAAAGTCCGTTGAGAGCATACAGGTCACGGTGAAAGACGCCCAAATAGAGTCAACCGGATCGCTAAAATACCTGGAAATACTATTTGACCACAGACTGTCTTTTAAGGATCATGCGAGATACGCCAGCAGGAAGGCAGCGATGACAGCAGCAGCATTCGCAAGACTCATGCCAAATGTGGGAGGACCCAGGACGCCGGCCAGGAGGCTGCTGGTGGCGGTAGCTAAAGCAACGCTGCTATACGCTGCCCCCCATCTGGAGGTGTGTCACGTATAAAGTCACATACCTAGATAACACGCGTACAGTATCACGGACACTGGCCCTTAGACTTATCAGAGGATTCAGAACAATATCTGAAGATGCGGCCCATGCTCTTGCCGGCATCCCTCCGATCGACCTAGAGATAGACTGCCCATATTTAGGTGTTCCTCACGTAGCAATAAATGACTGGCTTCAAGGAGTGTGGCAGACTAGGTGGCAAGAGTCACAACAAGGTAGATGGACCCACCAGTTGATACCAGACTTATTGGAGTGGACGGGGTGTGAACACAAAGTGGTCGACTACCACATGACCCAGTTTCTCACCGGTCATGGATGCTTCGGGGATTACCTCCTCAGGTTCCGCCACGTGGACTCAGCACAGTGCCTTTTCTGCGCAGACTCAGTCGAAACAGCGGAACATGTCTTACTGCACTGTTCCAGATTTCCGAGAGAGAAAAAGAGAGAGCTACTGATGTCTCTTACTGGAACTCCGCTTAGTCCGAAAGGATTAATGAGCACCATGTTGGAGGACAAAGTCGCGTGGGAGAGGGCACATGGCATCATCATCGGCATGATGAAACGTGTCCGCATTGATGGCCAGGAGACCTGTTGTTTGAAGAACACGCGCTGCATGGCCACGCATAAGGTAAGGGACAGCGACATGGCATCACATCCTGCTCACTGAAGTCATACCTTGACTGGCAGTCCCGGTGAGCGCGACAAGTACTGGAAAGCGTATGGAGGTTTTTGTTTAGTACGTAGGCATAACACTACTTCAAGGGTTATGAATCGAGATTGCCATCTACGGACGGTAGAGGCTTTGCAAAGGAGGCGAGTGCAAGGGAGGTGTGGACAAAAGTAATACCGAAGCGTTTGCGCAATAAGCCGGAGGCTATTATCCTCAAAAGACTGGCGAAGCTTCGTACGCTGACATGCTCCGTACGCTAAAAGCCGAGCCCAACCTTAGTGACTTTGAAAAACATGTAAAAAATATCCGAAGGGCCCAACAGTGGGAGCTTCTGCTCTAGGTAGAGGGCAAACTCTCTGCCAGCGTCTTTGCATTTAAAGGAATGATTGAGGAGACCCTCAAAGAAATGGCTGCGGTACGCACGGGGGCCCAGAGAATGGCGCTAATATGTAGTGGAATGGATGAAGCAACAACAGCGGAGGAGCTCCAGAGTAGTCTCGCCTCCCAATACCAAGGCATAATAATGAAATCAGAGGATATTACCGGATGGTGCAAAATGAGGGACCGTGACGTTATACGCGACCGTGACGTTATACGCGAATGATGCAATACCGTTACTGGTGGTCACAGTGACGCATCACCCAGGACATACGTCCAATAAGATGCTTCTGGTGTCTAGAATTCGGCCACCGGTCTTACAACTGCAAATCAGCCGATCGCTCGGTCTGCTGTCTACGGTGCGGCGAGCGTGGTCACAAGGCAAAGGGCTACGTAGCGCCACAAAGATGGCTTATCTGTAGCAGCGACGTGGATCACACCATGCGACAGGTGGTTTCGCATGCCCCACCTACAAAGCCTGTACCAAACAAGAAGCTAATAGCTGCCACAAGGATGGAAGACCTCATTAACATTATTCAGCTCAACGTCATCCATTGCGCTGCTGCTGGCAGCCTTCTGGCCCAGACAGCGGTGGATCGCAATGCAGACGTGTTGTTCCTAAGCGAACCCTACCTCTCTTTTGCGGTGGAAGCTCGGCGCTGATCCTGGATGAGTCGGGCAAGGCGGCCATCGAGTGTTGCAGTCCTCTCTATATTCAGGCATGGGATGTCAAGAAACTGGACCACGATATGCTGTCGTACCAAATGGACACCCTGCAAATATCAAACGGGCAGGAGGAGATAATGGCGGATGAGCTAACGAAACTTCTAGTAGCAACGTGTGATGCATCGATGCCAAGGAGGAAGAAGGCCAAGCGTAAGCCGCCGGTTTATTGGTGGAGTGCCTCCTTACACCAGTTACGGGCGGATTGTTTTAAGGCGAGAAGACGCGCGCAACGAGCCAGAGGAGCCCCTCATCACGCGGAACTACTAGAAGTCTTCAAAACTAAACACGCAGAGCTCAAGCAAGGAATATCGGCTGCCAAAGCGCGTGCCTATAAGGATCTGCTGGATTTCATAGACGACGACCCTTGGGGTCTAGCTTATAAGCTCGTAAAGAAAAAGCTGAGCAGGAGAGAAAGTACTCCTGATGAACCCGAGATACTGTCCAGTATTGTGTCTGAACTGTTCCCTACGCAGACCACCTTATGGCAGCCAAGAGCAGAATCCCCCTGCCTCTCCCTTTCCGGATGTCACCGTAGGCGAAGCCATAGAGGAAGCAAAACGAATTAAGCCCAACAAGGCCCCAGGCCTAGATGGAATCCCAGGAGTAGTCATCAGACCTGAAATCTTTAGGGACACATTCTAAGCAGTGTCTACTTGACGGAGTCTTCCCCAAGCAGTGGTCCTATTGCCGAAGGGGAAAGGGTCAGCGCATCCTGCAGGCATCTACCGACCTCTATGCATGTTGGACTGGGGGAAACTTTTCGAACGCATACTGTATGCTCGCATAGAAACCACAACTGAGAGCCATGGTCCAGGGAGGCATCAATACGGCTTCCGAAAGGGAAGAAGTGCTCTTGATGCAATCCCTGCGGTGGAAAACATAGAGCCCCTTTCCCGAGGGGCCCCCCCAACGGCGACAGATGGTTAGTCTCGTCAGGTATTCCATAAGGTTCGGTGCTTGGTCCGATCCTGTGGATCATTATGTACAATGGGATCCTGGGCATCAGCAAACCAGAAGGAGCTGAGCTACACTGTTTT
>JAECXD010000636.1:0-59323 GCA_018151445.1 Zaprionus inermis | reverse complement strand
GCATATGCAGGCAATGCAAAGGAGGCACAATCTGCGACCATTGCTACGCAGACAGAGGCGCAAAAGCCTAGCAAAAAAGCCACACACACAGTGCAGGTGCCACAGGTTCAGATGCCCAAGGAACAGGCACCAAAGTTGGTTAAAATTACGGGAGGCAGCAATACAGGAGCAAAGTCTAAAACCAATGCAAATGAGTCAAAGCCAGAAAACTATGCATCTGTCGCTAAGAACGCTAGCTCTTGAGGTGAGTGGTCCAAGGTGAAGCCTAGGCGCCTGCGGAAAAAGCCAGAGGCTCTGATTGTTAAGAAGACGGGAGGTGCTTCCTACTCAGAGATGCTCCGCAAACTAAAAGCGGACCCGAGCCTTAGCGAATTGGGCAAACATGTTCGCAAAATACGCAGAACACAGCAAGGGGAGCTGTTGCTGGAATTAGATGGGAAAGCCTCTGAAAACGTTCCCAAATTTAAAATTGAGCTAAAAGCGACGCTCAAAGAGATGGCTTCTGTGCGTACGGGTGCACAAAAAATTGCCCTATCGTGTAGTAGAATAGACGAGGGCACGACAGCAGCGGAACTCCACAGCTGCCTGGTCAGCCAATTCCAGGGCATACAGCTAAATCCTGAGGACATCAAGAGTCTTCGCAGAATGCGGGATAGGACACAGATTGCGTCAGTCCTATTTAACGCGAACGATGCGATCGCGGTCCTTAAACAGGGCACGGAAACCGTTGGTTGGTCAAGGTGCCGCATCATCCAGGACTTCCGGCCCACGAGATGCTACAGGTGCCTGGGCTACGGACACCGAGCAACGACCTGCAAGGCGACCGATCGGGCAGACAGCTGTTTGCGATGCGGTGAGCGTGGTCACAAGGCAAAAGGGTGTGTTGCACCACCAAAATGCCTTATTTGCAGCAACGAGGTGGATAGGAACCACCCGACGGGTAGTTTTGCATGCCCGACTTACAGAGCGTGCCTAAAAGAAGCTAAGAGCCATCATAATGCAGGACAAAACAAGAGTCTTCTGACTCAAACTGCGGCGGAGCGCAATGTAGATATCATGCTCCTGAGCGAACCCTACTATCCTGCTGGGGGAAGTAATTCGATGATTACGGACGAGACAGGCAAAGCAGCTATCAAATGTTGCAGCCCACTACACGTGCAGGAACTGGCTGCCACACCGATGCGGGGAATTGCATATGCGAAGATAAAAGGCGTGCATATATACAGCTGCAATGCTCCGCCTAGCGATAGCCCGGACCAGTTCGAGGAGATGTTAGAGCTGATGGTGAGCCATGCGAGAGGGCGTAGTCCGAAGATAATCGCTGGAGACTTCAATGCCTGGGCAGTAGAATGGGGCAGTAGTGTATCCAACCCCAGAGGACGCGCCGTGGTAGACGCTATGGAAATGCTGGATCTGATACTGCTGAACGACGGCTGCAAGCCCACGTTCAATAATGATAGGGGAACGTCATTTATAGACGTTACGTTTATAAGCAGAGGACTAGTGGCTAACTCGAGCTGGATGGTCAATGACGCCGTAACGCTAAGCGATCACGCATTGATTTCCTTTAGCCTGTTACCGGTGGCCACGACTTGGAGACGACAGAGGAAAACAGTCGGGCAAGCATGGGACACCAGGAAGATCGATGAAGCTATGCTGGCATACCAAATCGCCTCACTGGCAATCAAAAATGGCCGCGCAGAGACAATGGCGGCTGACCTCATGAAGAAGCTTACAGCAACGTGCGACGCAATTATGCCAAAGAAAACTAAGGCGCAGCGCAAGCCACCCGTATACTGGTGGAGCGACACCCTAAATCTCCTACGGTCTGAATGCCTTAGGGCAAGGAGAAAGGCGCAACGTGCCAGAGGTAGCACCCACCACGCGGAACTGCTGGAGGACTTTAGGAAAAAGCGATCAGAATTCAAACATGGCATATCGGCTGCCAAGTCGCATGCCTATAGTGAACTGCTGGAAAGCGTCGATAAAGAACCCTGGGGTCTGGCATATAAGCTCGTGGCCAACAAATTAAGGAAGAGAGAGGCAACGCCATCGGACCCTGATGTCCTGAATAACATTGTAGCGGAACTATTCCCAATGCAGTCTACGGCATGGCGGCCAACAGCAGTAGTCCCTTCCCCTGACTTTCCGTGCGTCACGGATCTCGAAGTTGTCGAGGCAGCCAAGAGAATCAAACCCAATAAAGCTCCTGGCCTTGATGGAATACCTGGAGCAGTGGTCAAGGCAGTAGCGTTGGCTAGACCTGACATATTCAGGGACACTTTCCAGCAGTGCCTCACGGACGGTGTCTTCCCAACGAGGTGGAAATGCCAAAAATTAGTGCTGTTACCGAAAGGCAAGGGACCTGCACATGCCGCAAACAGCTATCGCCCATTATGCCTTTTGGACATTGTGGGTAAACTATTGGAACGAATCCTGTATTCCCGAATAGAGGCAATCACCGAGAGCAGCAACGGCCTAGGAAGTCAGCAGTATGGATTTCGGAAAGGAAAGAGTACCCTGGACGCACTCATGGCCGTGAGGAACATAGCCAAGAATGCACTCGATGGTGATAGATGGCTTGGAGGAAAGAAGGAGTATTGTGCAATCGTTACACTGGACATAAAGTACGCCTTCAATACCGCTAGATGGCCCGTCATCCTCGGCGCCATGCATAGAATGGGTATCCCGGAGTACTTGAGGACCGTCGTTGGGAGCTATTTCAGGGATCGCGTCCTTTGGTACGATACGGAGGCTGGCCCGAAAAGGTACCGTGTGTCGGCAGGTGTTCCCCAAGGATCTGTGCTTGGACCGATCCTGTGGAACATCATGTACGATGGGATCCTGGACATCAACAGGCCCTTAGGAGCTGAACTGCATTGCTTCGCGGACGACGTGGCCATAACAGCAGTCGCCAAAACTATAGCAGATCTCCAAGTTAAATGTAACGCGACAATTAGTGCGGCCATCGGCTGGCTAGAGAAAGCCAGCTTAACAATTGCTGCTCATAAGACCGAGGCTGTACTGCTAAGTAGCAGAAAAAAGGTGGAGAGAATGCTGGTCATGGTCAACGGGACACAGGTGGCCTCTCAAGAGTCCCTAAAGTACTTGGGTGTGCTGATAGACCACAGGCTATCATTCAAGAACCATGCTAGATACGCAAGCAGGAAGGCAGCAATCACATCTGCGGCCTTGTCTAGACTTATGCCCAACGTAGGAGGTCCCTGAAATCCCGCAAGGAAACTCCTGGTAGCGGTAGCAAAGTCTACACTAATCTATGCTGCACCAATTTGGAGCATCGCCACCAAGAAAAGCTCATACATGAAAGGAGCGCACTCGGTGCTACGTTCTATGGCCCTTAGGCTTATTAGAGGCTTCAGGACAGTCTCCGAAGACGCAGCTCTAGCCCTGGCAGGCTTGCCACCAATTGACCTCGAGATTAAGGCTCTGTGCCAAATTCGGGAAGGCGCCACTCGGCTAGAGGCTCACGAGCGGCTGATGGGAGAGTGGCAGAGCCGATGGCAATCGTCACAACGGGGGAGGTGGTCCTACCTTCTTATCCCCGATCTAGCAGTATGGGCAGAGTGCCGCCATAAAAACTTGGACTACCATCTAACCCAGTTCATCACGGACCATGGCTGCTTTCGGGCTTACCTATTTCGGTTCCGGCATGTAGAGTCAGCCCAATGCGTCTACTGCCCCGATGCGGAGGAAACAGCTGAGCATGTGCTAACTAACTGCTCCAGGTTTACGGCGGAGCGGGAGCAACTAAGAGCGCTAACTGGGGATCCGCTCAACCCAAGTGGATTGTTCGCGGCTATGATGGCGAACAGGGATTCATGGGAGCTGGGACATAGGATCATCACTAACATGATGAAACGGGTCCGAGCCGACGAGATGGCCAACAGAGCTGGAGGCTAAAGCGGTAGAAGGGTTCCGGTGTGGTGGCGGGAGAAGAAGGGAGGGAGTGCGAGTGGCATCACATCCTGCTCACCGAAGTCATACCTTGACTGGCAGTCCCGGTGAGCGAGTAAAGGACTGAAGAGCATACGGAGGTTTTTGTTTTAGTACGTAGGCATAACTCTAATTGGAGAGTTATGAATCGTGCATGCCACCTACGGACGGTAGGTGGTATCTTTAGAAGATTTTAATTTTCCTACCGTAAGGCGTTATATAAAAAAAAAAAAAAAAAAAAAAACACACACACACACACACACACACACACACACACTCACACACACATACAGCAAAGGAGCCCAAGCCTGTGAGCTACGCGTCCGACGGCGACGCTCAAAGATCTGGCTTCAGTACGCACGGGGGCGCAGAGAACAGCGTTAAGGTGCAGCGACCTAGATGAGGCCACTACAGCAGAGGAGCTTTACAGTGCCCTGGTCTCCCAATTCGAGGGTATCGGTATAAAACCGGAGGGTGTGAGGGGCTTACGCAGCCTGCGGGATGGTACGCAGACAGCCTTGATTCTAATGAGCGCGAACGATGCCATCGCCGTCACCAAACGGGGAGTTGTCACTGTTGGATGGGTACGGTGCCGAATCACCCTGGACGTCCGGCCTACCAAATGTTTCAGGTGCCTGGGTTTCGGCCACCGTGCGGCCAGCTGCAAAGCGATCGATCGTTCTTATTGCTGTTTGCGATGCGGCGAGCGCGGCCACAAGGCTAAAGGATGCGTGGCTCCCCCCAAATGTCTCATCTACAGCAGCGAGGTAGACACAAACCACGTAACGAGTAGTTACAAGTGTCCCACCTATAATGGACATAATTAAAATCATGCAGCTTAATGTCACTGCTTTGCTGCTCAGAGCCTCCTGACCCAGACAGCGGTGGACCGAAATGCAGACCTGATGCTTCTTAGCGAACCCTACCTACCCCCAGGTGGCGGAAACACGGCGGTGATCCTGGATGAGTCGGGCAAGGCGGCGATCAAATGTTGCAGCCCGATGTACGTACAGGAAAGAGCAACCTCGCCAATGCGAGGCATCGCGTATGCGAGAGTCAAAGGAGTGCACTGGTATAGCTGCTATGCACCACCTAGCGACAGCCCGGAACAGTTTGAAGAATTGCTCGACATGCTCGTAAATCACGCGAGAGGTCGCAGGCCAACTGTCATAGCGGGTGCTTTTAATGCCTGGGCAACCGAATGGGGCAGCCGCACCTCCAACCCCAGAGGGCGAGCAGTAATAGACGCCATGATTATCCTCGACCTGGTGCTGCTGAACGATGGACGCAAGCCGACAGTCATCAACGACAGGGGTATGTCACACATTGATGTCACCTTCGTCAGCAGAGGGCTAGTAGCGACCACTAGGCACGACACACAACCAGCGGAGAAGCACACCATGAGTATCTTGGGCAGTCAGGAAGCTCGACCATGATATGCTCTCCTATCGTTTAAACTCCCTCCAGATCACAGACGGACCTGCAGAGGCAATGGCGGAACAGCTCTCGGTACTACTGGCAGCAACGTGCGATGCAACGATGCCAAGGAAGAGAAAGGCGATGCGTAAACCAGCAGTATACTGGTAGAGTTCTGTCATACATCAGCTACGGTCAGATTGCCACAAGGCAAGGAGACGAGCGCAACGAGCCAGAGGTACTCCTCAGTACGCGGATCTGCTAGCGGCCTTCAAAACTAAGCGCACAGATCTCAAGCACGGGATCTCGGCTGCCAAAGCGCGCGCTTTTAAGCACCTGCTGGAATGCGTAGACGAGGACCCGTGGGGTCTCGGTTACAGGCTCGTGACAAAAAAGCTGAGCAGGAAGGAAAGCTCCCCAAACGAACCCGAAATCCTGTCTAGCATTGTTTTTGTACTTTTTCCTATGCAGACCACATTATGGCAACCAGAAGAAGAAACGCCAGCCTCTCCTTTTCCGGAGGTCACTGTTGACGAAGTCGTCGAGGCAGCTAAGCGCATCAAGCCCAACAAAGCGCCAGGCATGGACGGAATCCCCGGAGGGGTCATCAAGGCGGTGGCGCTGGCCAGACCCGATATCCATCCGACACATTCCAACAGTGTCTCCTGGATGGAGTCTTTCCGACGCGATGGAAAAGGCAGAAGCTGGTGCTGTTGCCAAAAGGAAAGGAACAAGCTCACCTGGCAGGCAGCTACCGCCCGCTTTGCTTGCTAGACATAGTTGGCAAATTGTTCGAACGTATCCTATACGCTCGCTTAGAGGCGATAACCGAGAGCCCCAACGGCCTAGGAAGACAGCAATTCGGCTTTAGGAAGGGGAGAAGTACTCTCGATGCTCTATCCGCGGTAGAAGCAATAACAAGGAATGCTCTTAATGGCGACAGGTGGCTAGGCGGCAGTAAGGAGTACTGCGCAATCGTCACACTGGATGTGAAAAATGCTTTCAACACAGCAAGGTGGCCGGTAATACTGGGAGCAATGCGCAGAATGGAGATACCGAAGTACCTAAGGATCGCCGTAGGCAGCTACTTTAGGGATCCCGTGCTTTGGTACGATACGGCAGCTGGTCCAAGATGCTACAAAGTTTCGGCAGGTGTTCCACAGGGGTCAGTGCTTGGCCCGATCCTGTGGAACATCATGTACAACGGAATACTGGGCATCAGCAAGCCCCTAGGAGCGGAGTTGCACTGTTTCGCGGACGACGTGGCGATAACAGCAGTCGCAAAAACTATCGACGAGCTCCAGGATAAGTGCAACGCGACGATCAGATCGACCATCGAATGGCTCGAGAAGGCCGGGTTAAATACCGCGGCACACAAAACCGAGGCTGTACTCCTAAGCAGCAGAAAAATCGTAGAGAGCATGCAGGTCTCGGTCAACGGAACACTGGTGACTTCAGCAGGATCGCTAAAGTTCCTGGGAGTATTCATTGATCGCAGGCGCTCGTTTAAGGACCATGCAAACTACGCCAGCAGAAAGGCTGCAACCACGTCTGCTGCACTGGCAAGACTAATGCCCAACGTTGGTGGACCTAGGATGCCGGCAAGGAAACTGTTGGTGGCGGAAGCAAAGGCAACGCTACTTTATGCCGCACCAATTTGGAGCAACGCAAGCAATACAAGGGCGTACATGAAAGGAGCGCTGGCAGGCTTGCCACCGATTGACCTGAAACTCAAAGCACTTGGCTTAACGCGCCACGGCGTTACTCGCCAAGAGGCCCTAGTGTGGTTGCTGGGAGAATGACAGACCAGATGGCAAGCGTCGCAGCGTGGGAGATGGACATACCAACTCGTCCCGGAGCTATTGGATTGGGCAGAGTGTCAACACAAGGTGCTTGACTACCATCTGACCCAGTTCCTCACGGACCATGGCTGTTTCCGGGCTTTCCTGTACCGGTTCCGCCACGTAGAGTCAGCCCAGTGCCTCTTCTGTGCAAACGCGCTGGAAACGGCGGAACATGTGCTTATGCACTGTACCACATTTCAAGCACAAAGGGATCAGCTAGTGGCGCTGACTGGAGATCCACTCAGCCCAAGAGGTCTCCTGGCAGGTATGATGGCGGACAAAGAGACATGGGAGGTGGGGCACGGCATTCTGATAGGCATCATGAAACGTGTCCGAGCTGACGAGGTGGCCAACAGATCTGGAAGCTGAAAGAGGTGAGTGAGCCCGTGTGGTGGCGGGCTAAGAATTCTACCGCAGCGGGCTCGGCTTGTCGTAAAAGGCGACTAAAGAGCGATAGAGAGGACTCCATAATAAAGGAAGAGACCGCCCCTCCCGCCCCCCCCTCCCCCTCCTTTCTTTCTTGCTTGGTTCGTTGGGTGGGGGTGCCTTTGGTGGACTTAAGAGGGTCGGGGGTTTTTTTTTTTTTTTTTTTTTTTTTTTTTTTTTTTTTTTTTTTTTTTTTTTTTTTATTGTGGACGGGGGGTGGTTTTTTTGTTTTTTTTTTTTTTTTTTTTTTTTTTTCCACCCAACAAAAAAAAAAAAAAAAACAAAAAACCCACACCCCCGGGGTTTTTTCCCCTTTGTTTTTGAGGGGTTTTTATTTCCGCGGGGCGAAAATTTACGTATATACCGAAGTCGGCTTGGTGAGACCAGCCAAATTACTGCACTAAGCCACGTGGTGGTGAATTGGTTCTTACCTGCGCGGTTAAACGTGAAAAAAACGCTACCAGTTATCAATATGCCGATTGCAATTTGGCGAAATCATTTTTCCTATTTGCAATTTGGTGCAGCTGAGAAAACAGCTGTTGGCGCTGCCAACTCATTTCAGCGTGCGATCTGGTTCGAGTGGCGTTGCCAGATCAACGGCGCTGCCAGAACCGCTAGATCAGTTGGGCGCGAAAATCAAATTTCTTAATTTGAATTTAAAGTATTTCGGAGTGGACCGAGATTTAGTAAAGGAAAGGCATAAAGGTCGCGGACAGACCGATCATAAACCTCTCGCCATTTCGGCGCCTAAGTAGAGGCGCTGGTGTCCGATACGAGGCGGAATATCCTCCAACAGAAAGCCTAGAGGAAATCCGTGGCCTACGTGCGAACCTTGCTAAATTTGGTGCTTCACGTACAGTTAATACGTTAATACGTTTACGCTTTCCATTATATGGATAGCCCAGCGGGGGCATTGCCCCCCAACGAGGAGGACCCATTCAGGAGAAGCGCCAGGATGTCTAGGTTTCCCGTTAGAGGTGCGGGAATTACGAAGCGGGGTGCACTAATCTCAATCACGGAGGCTGAGAGAGTAGCGCAAGCCGTCCCACAGACGTTGACGGCAACACCAAGCAACTCCTATGCTTCAGAAGTGGAGAACTTGGCTCCTTTAGTGCCTCCAGCATCAACACAAAAAAAGATTACTGATCTTATCAACGTGCCGACCCAAAAAGGAGCAGCAAAAACCCCTCCTGTTTCGCCGATCAGGACGTTAGATCTGTCGGCTTATGAAAACGAGGACCTGCGAAGCGTTTTGGGCATGATGAATGAAAGAATAACGATTCTGCTATCAGCCTATGAGAAGAAGCGCCATGTTACCCTGGAAACCAAAGGAGTGATCGCAGAGATGGCTGCTCTCACAGCCAGAGTGATGCAACTGCAGGACGCCATGGTAAAAGCGGCTCCTACAATGAGCACTGCTTTCCAGACGGAAGCACAGATCAAACCAGCATCAACCGCCGCGGCCGGGAAGAGGAGCGTCCCAGTGAGGCCCCCTCCCAGGAAGTTGCCTGAAAGCAAGGTCGTAACATTGCAAGCGTCTAAGGGGAAGGAGCCTGCTCAGCCCAGTTTTGCGTCCGTTGCCAGGGATGGCAGCAAGAAAGTTGAGTGGACCAAGGTTGCACCTAAACGATTACGCAAAAAGCCGGAGGCAATCATTATTAAAAAGACGGGAGATGCTTCGTACAGCGACATGCTCCGCAAGCTCAAAGCGGATCCGAGCCTTGCAGAAGTTGGCAGTCATGTCAAAAAATTAGGAGGACCCAACAGGGAGAGTTGTTGCTCGAAGTTGAGGGAAATGCCTCGGCAAACGTAAATCAATACAGTGGAGCGATCGAAGATGCCCTTCGAGAAATGGCTGCGGTGCGCACAGGTTCACAAAAAATGGCGTTAACCTGCAGCGGTATGGACGAGGCAACGACAGCAAATGAGCTCTTCAACTGTCTGGCCTCTGAATTCGAAGGCATCCAGATGAAACCAGAAGACGTGCGTGGGCTGCGCAAAATGAGAGATGGAACCTAAGTGGCGACGGTTACACTAAGCGTGAACCACGCAATTGCCGTTCTAAAAAGGGCACAGTAAGCGTAGGCTGGTCACGCTGTCGAATCACACAGGATGTACGCCCTTCAAGGTGCTTTAAGTGCTTAGGCTATGGTCACAGGGCTAATAATTGCAAAGAACCTGACCGCTCGGACCACCCGACAGGTAGCTTTACATGCCCCAAATATAAAGCAAGCATCACTAAGGGAGATATGAACCGCCATGATGATGTCGGGCCAAATAAACATTATTCAGCTCAATGTTAACCATTGCGCAGCTGCACTGAGCCTTCTGGCCCAAACAGCGATAGAGCGCAATGTTGACGTCTTGCTCCTGAGCGAACCGTACTCCCCTGGTGTAGGTAACGCAGGAGTGCTCCTGGACGCTACAGGAAAGGCGGCAGTCAAATGCTGTAGCAAACTGTACATAGAGGATCGGGAGAGAATCCCAATTCGGGGCATCGCGTATGCAAAAGTGAAGGGGGTACACTTATATAGCTGTTATGCTCCACCTAGTGACAGTCTGGACCTTTTCGAGGAACTGCTAGACCAACTAGTATTCCACGCAATAGCGGGCAAGCCCGTGGTCATCGCAGGTGACTTCAACGGATGGGCTGTAGAATGGAGAAGCCCTATATCCAATCAGAGAGGACGGGCCTTAATCGATGCCGTGAACCAACTAGACCTGGTGCTATTGAATGATGGTGCCAAGCCGACTGATATATTCGCTAAGCGTTTTCAGCGAACTAACCTAAATTGTTAACAAACAAAAATGTAAGACTCGGTGGCTGCTGGCTTCACAGAATATTCAATACTGAATCGAGCGGTGACCACAGCTTGGCCACGCACTCTCAAATTTGCCGTCGGCATTTGCCGATCGGCTTACCATACAATATAAGAGAAACTTACACTAACCAATTCATATGCATTCTCTTGATACTATTTATAATAATATGCTGCTATTCTATTGATACTATTTATAATAATATGCTGCTCCGACATTCCGGCCCCGTTGACGAGCTCCGGTCTTCTACCTATGGCAGTCGAGCAAGCTTATGTACTGGGCGCTTAGTAGTGCCTGTTACCGTCCTTAGCTCTGCCACTCGGACCTTGCCGTCCTCCTCTTGAATTGTGCGCGTTACGCTCCCTGTTATCCATTGCTGAGGGGGTGTGTTGTCGTCGTGCACTAGCACGACCGCCCCTTCCTCGAGGTTGGCCTCGCCTTTGGCCCATTGCGCTCGCTGCTGGAGACTGTGCAGGTAGTCCTTGGACCACCTGTGCCAAAAGTGCCGTTTGAGCACCGACAATTGTTGCCACCGCTTCAAATATCCGGGTCCTGGCTACTTGCTGGTCTCGTCTGGCTTGCACTCTGACGGCAGCGCTAACAAAGGCTGTCCGATAAGCAGGTGTCCTGGCGTCAGCACCTCTCCATCGCTGGGATCGCTGCTGTCGACGAGCAACGGCCTGGAGTTGAGCAGCGCCTCGACGTCCACCAGGTGCGTGCTCAGCTCGTCCTGTGTAAGGTTGGCGTTGCTCGCTCCTCTCAGAAGCCTGTGTTCGGCGGACTTCACCGCGGCTTCCCAAAGTCCTCCGAAGTGTGGGGCGGGGGGGGGGTCTACCCCTTATCCTATAGCTGACATAGAACGGCCCACAGAAGTCTACTCCACACACTCTAAATGGCCGACCTTCTCGAAGGCGATCAGCAGGCAAATTTCCCATTATTTGCCCCAACAATTTTGGTTTATACCGAAAACAGTGTATGCAGCACAACTGCAGTGCATAAACTTTGAGAATTTAACACCCAAATTTGCTGCCTCTAAAGCCCAACTAGAACTTTTGGACCAGCGTGGTAGTGCCTACGGTGTAAATATCTGACAAAAAGTTGAGTAAATTCGGAAACTTAGCATCGTAAACGTCCTCCTACTCTAATGAGCTCAAATTGTATTCCATTTTTCTCAAAATTTTTCAATAAATGGATTCAATGACTGCAACATTGGTGCTAGAACTGCTGATTTTTTCAGTAATTTGAATTCACTCTCGAACGAGGTGCGTTGGACTATGGCGATCAGTTTTAGAAATGAAATATTTCTTTCTGATGTCGACACCACGAGCGAATCTGTCCTGAGCCCCTTGTGATAAAATCGAAGCACATAAGCCATTATGCGAATTACTTTAGGAAAGCTGGAGCGACGATTTATGAGTTCTATAAAACAATTTGGCTCAACTTCTGCTAATGTACATACAACAGCACATTTTTTATCTTCTGAAGTTTTGATTTCCGACGCTATCTCAATCTGGTGAAGTTGAGGCCACTGGTCTTCCTCCAACTTCAAGAAACCTGGCCCATCAAACCATAACGAGCTAACAATCTCATCTATATCGGTTCCTCTCGAAACTAAATCCGCCGGATTAGCATCTGTTGGAACATGACGCCACACAATACCATTCGACAACTCCTGAATTTCTGCAACTCTATTTGCCACAAATGTGCCCAATGTGCAAGAATCGCGTTTAAGCCAGTATAACACAACCTGTGAATCCGACCAGAAATTCAAACTTTCAATGCTAAATTTGGTTAGAGTTGTCGGAATTTGGTGCCACAGCTTAACCAACAAGAGTGCTGCGCATAATTCTAATCGGGGTATTGTCTTCACGTTTAGTGGAGCTACCCTAGAGCAATGTAGTGCCAACGTCTCGGTTGCTGCACGTTCGCACGTAGATGCAACAACTGTACGCATGAATGGATGCATCAGCAAAGCCATGTATTTGAAACTTTTGATACGTATTAACACATACGTATCGAGGAATGCGAATTTTGTGTAAATCGCGCAACGTCATGGTGAACCTATTCCATGTCGTGTGAAGGCTCATTGGAATGGCTTCATCCCAATCTATTTTAAGTCTCCACAATTCCTGCAACAACATTTTGGCCTTGGTAACAATTGGACATAGCAGCCCAAGAGGGTCAAATAAACGAGACGCTGCAGACAATATGTTGCGTTTCGTTGGCCTATCCGAAACAAAGCTGTCCACGTCGAGATAATATTTAAATATATCCTCTTGAGGTGCGCAGCGCATCCCAAGAGTTTTGACGGAACTCTGCTCATCAATCTTCAGAGTCACTTCGTCACCGGCTTTTGTTTTAAACGACAGATCACTACAGTATGATGCCCACTTGGCAAGTGGAAAACCTCCTGATTCCAATATTGTTTGAACTTGATTGCAAATAGCGTGAAGTTCTTTAACACTATCTGCACCTGCCAACATATCGTCAACATAGAAACACGTTTTAATCACATCTGATCCAATAGGATGTGATTGGGCGTGCATGTTGGCCAGCTCAAGTAAGCAGCGTATCGCCAGAAAGGGTGCAGAAGCTGTACCATATGTGACTGTACTAAGTCGGTATGCTTGAATATTTTGTGAAGTATTTTCTCTCCACAAAATTAGTTGGAAATTTCTGTCTTTTTCAGAAATATTGATCTGCCTGTACATTTTTGAAATGTCAGCAGTTACGGCATACATATTCAACCGGAAGTTAATCAGGGTTGAATATAGCTCCCTCTGAATTGTCGGCCCCACCATCAGTGTTTCGTTTAGAGAAACAGCTGTTGACGTCTTACTAGAAGCGTCGAAAACTACACGAAGCTTGGTGGAGGAACTTTCAAGAGCATAAGAACGCATTGATGAGGCATATAATAATGCTGTCCTAGAGGAGTTGACTTCAGAATGGACATATGTCCCAAATCCAAATATTCTTTCATGAAGTCATGGTACATGCTTTTTAGAACTGCATCCTTTGATAATTTACGCTCAAGTTGCAAAAAACGCCTTTCAGCAGTTTGAAAGGACAAGCCAAGAACTTTAGGATCGGTCTTGAAAGGGAGATCCACTTGGAAACGACCAGAAGATAACTTTACAGTTTTCTTGAAGAACAGTTCACAAGCTTGTTGTTCAGCTGTTTAGCGACCAGCCTTCGACTCGAACGGACATTGATCCAATTGCCAGAAACGGTTAACTAACGAGTCGAGAGAACAATTAGTTTGGGCTACTAAACACCCACTGAACTTGGCACTTGGCAAGTATATTTGCCTGCTACTATCCATCCTAGCAGCGTTTTTTGCATTGTTGGAAGTTCAGAACCCAGCTTTATTTGCCCAACGCACAACAATTCATAAAATAATTCTGCTCCCAAAAGAATGTCCACCTTAGCTGGCCTATAAAATTCTGGATCACACTTTATATTTTTGGGTATTTTCTAATTTGAAATACTCATGGACTGTCCTGGCTGTGTTGTTGAAATGGATTTCAACACCCAACAGTCAGCCGAAAAATTGTGGGAATTTATGCGCGACTGAATAGAAGCACATATCTTGCTTTTGCTACCTATTGTTGCACCTCCAACCATCGAAATAGCTAAAGATGTTGGCTCCCGCTTGAGCCGTAACATCTGGGCCATACTCTCTGATATCAAATTGATTTGGGAACCACTGTCAAGCAAGGCTCGAGCAGAATGCAACTGACCAAATCTGTCTTGAACATTAACGACAGCAGTGGCGACAACAATTTGTGCATTATTTGACACATGGCCCAAATGCACGTCTGCCACAGTTGCTTGATGTGTAGATACCTCACCTTGATCAGGAGTAGTATACCTGTGAAGCAAGGAATGGTGAGGCCTTGAACAAACTCTACACTTTGGCGCCTTACACTTAGAGACTATATGCCCAACAACTAAACAATTTAGGCACAACTTTTGTGCTTTGACATAATCAAAACGCTGCATAACTGAAATTGCAGAAAACGATGGACACGAAGAGATATTGTGCGTTTATGACTTGCAAAAAACACACACAGACGATGATGGACGCCCTCCATCAGAAATAGCAAAATATGACTTACCCTGATGGGGCTTCTTGGCGTCAATTCGCGACTTTGTTTTGTCACGAGTTGACTCCTCTGTTGACAAATACTGATATCTCTTGTTCAGTTGTCTAGCACAATTTTCCCAGGATGGCAGCTTATCATAACCAAGCTGCTCTTCAAAACGAGATTTGGTACCATGGTCTACCTTTGCCATGACCATGTGAATGTCTCTGTCGTTACCTAACGACGACAACGAAGCATAAATAGCGGACACCGTGTCTATGATCGATCTCAAACTCGATGCAGATGGTTTTGTCATGCTAGGTAGGTCAAACAATTGCGAAACAGTATCAAAGAATATAAGACATTGGTTGTCATATACTGCCTTGAGACTAGCGAGGGCCTTTGGATATTTACAATCCGTTAATTGATACGGCTTAACTACCCCCAATGCTTCATCGGACAAACACGAAACTAAATGGTTGAACTTGGCGACGTTTGACAAGGACTTGTCATTGTCGACCAAACTTTCAAACAGGCAGATAAAATTTTTGTATTCCGAATGTTTGCCACTAAATCTGGGCAAACGCAGTTTCGGCAGTTGGGATTGCTGGCTCGAAACTATGGAGCGATTGTGCTCAATTATTGGCTCTGACGTTGCCTTGGATGCATTTATATATAATGCCTTTGTGATGACACACAAATCTTCTAACGGCCCTCTAGAATCATTCTGAGGGTTTAAATTATCAAACTCAGCCTGTAAATCCATTGCCTTTTCGATGTAACCATCTAAAAGTTCTAAACGGCCCGCTAACTCTGTTTTATCAGACGAAATGGTCTCTGATTTAATTGCTGTTTGCATACGGGAGATTTCAGCGCTAACCCTATCAAATTTTTGCAAACATAGCGATAATTTTGCAGCTGTTTTGCTGACTTGTGGCTTTTCACTAATCTTTTCAAACTCAAACATGTTGCTTTAAAAGAAAATATCAACAACTCAACAAAGAAAATAATCTCACAACTTTGTGAGCTACTCTCGCAACGACGCCGGCTATGTAAATCTAGCTTGCCTAATACACACACACACGCACCTATGCGTTGTGTGAGCAAACAACGAAAGTGATCCAAGCGATCCAAAGTAAGGCAAGCTAAACGTTTACTGTAACTACGTTTGTAGGCAGCAATGTAAAATGCGGGGTGCGGGGTAAGCAATGCTAACGAAAGAATATACACACACGCACTCTAAGTGGTATGTATATCAACAAACGAAACAAGCGGAAAGAGTATCAAATCAAAGGTTCGCTGACGCTACGTTTGTCGACAGCTGTAAAATCTGCGGGGTGCGGGGTAACAAAATACAAGCCGCGGCAAATGCAAGCGCCGCCGAATGCAAGCGAGATCGAAAACGGAAAAAACTGAGAGCGCAAGCAAAGAACGGTCCGAGTTCAACGGACGTGTGTGTATGTGCAAACGCAAATATGTATGTGCGTATACCTTAATGTATTAACTGATATTCGAAATTCGCGAATATGTAAATATGTAAAGATCGCGATATTTTTGCGTTGGCACAATAACACACTCAATTAAAAACAATTAACCACCAGAAATGTTATGTTTGAATAAAAAATGTAATTAAATATTGCCGTATCAAAATCATGCAAACGAATATTACTTGTTAGTATATACAAAAACCAATATAAGTATGTATGTATGTTTTATGTTATTCTATGTACATATGTATGTGTAATTTTGCACCGTTGTGTGCTGTTCGCAGAATATTTTGGCGACTTGTTAGGCGATTTATGTATTAATAGCAGTTAATAATGTATTTACACATACATATAGACAAGAATACTTTGCATGCAAGTGTTAGTTATATATGTGCCAGAAATTGAGCTGATCAATAATTTTAAACTGCTTACGCATCGATTTGCAACCGTATATCCAATAACACACGCTCAATTTGTGGCACCAAATACCTGAAGGCAGTCTAGGGTTTCAATAGACATTGACCGATTTGACATATCCGTCGGCAATATTCCCAGTCCAGTAGCAGCAAACACTGGTGTGGCGGCGACGAAAACGGTCAGCAATTTTCTCGCACTCGAATTAAAAATGATTAAACTTTGTTTAAAGTTTGCTTTTTCCCGCACGTACAAACGACTGTAAAGGCCAGGCAACAACTAAATTGTCAACAACAATTATAGAACTGAAACACACCGATGTCCCTGCTCGGGCGCCAATGAAAAATTCGCTAAGCGTTTTCAGCGAACTAACCTAAATTGTTAACAAACACAAGTGTAAGACGCGGTGGTTCGGTTCACAATGTACAATTTTAATTGCTGCTTCACAGAATATTCAATACTGAATCGAGCGGTGACCACAGCTTGGCCACGCACTCTCAAATTTGCCGTCGGCATTTGCCGATCGGCTTACCATACAATATAAGAGAAACTTACACTAACTAATTCATATGCATTCTGTTAAACTAGCTTAACTCTATCAATTCACTGTGCTTTGTAACATTATAGTAATAACAATTTACCTATAATAATATTTATATAATATTTAATATTATTAATACTATTTATAATAATATGCTGCTCAGACACCGACATTTAACAACGACAGAGGCACATCATTCATCGATGTCACCTTCGTAAACAGAAGTCTAGCACCGACCGCCAAATGGAAGGTTCACGATGACGTAACGCTGAGCGATCATGCGCTCATTACGTTCAGCGCCCGCACGTCGAGCTACATACAACGACAGGCAAGAGGCACTTTAGGGCAAGCATGGGACACCAGGAAGCTGGACATGGACAAGCTGGCATATAACATTGAGCTAATGGAACCTACAAATGGACAGGCGGAGACCATGGTGACGGCTCTGATGAGAATGAGAATGCGATGCAGCGATGCCGAGAAATTGGAAAAATAAACGCAAGCCTCCAGTTTACTGGTGGAATGCCTCCCTCAACCAGTTACTTTCGGAATGTTTCAGGGCAAGGAGACAGGCGCAACGAGCCAGAGGTGATCCTCATCACGCCCAATTGTACGAGGTGTAGAAAGCAAAACGTGCGGAGCTGAGAAACGGCATAGCTGCTTCTAAAGCAAGAGCGTTTAAAGAGTTGCTGGCAAATTTAGACGAAGATCCCTGGGGTATCGCCTACAAAATCGTTAGCAAGAAATTGAAAACCCCAGAAGGAGGTACTCCACAGGACCCAGTCGTACTCTCAAAAATAGTGGAGGAACTATTGCCAAATCGGGATACCCTATGGTAATCTGCTCAAGAAACCCCTGCCCTCGAATTCCCGAGTGTCACAGTTTACGAGGTCACCGAAGCGGCAAAACGGATAAATCCCAATAAAGCCCCTGGACTTGATGGCATCCCAGGAGTAGTTGTTAGGGCAGCTGCATTTGTCAAACCTGAAATATTCAGGGACACCTTCCAACAATGCCTGCTGGGAGGCGTCTTTCCACCCCGTTGGAAAAGCATGAAGTTGGTACTGCTGCTGAAAGGAAAGGGACCCACAAGCGCTGCATGCAGCTTCCGCCCACTATGCTTGCTGGATATTGTGGGAAAGCTCTTTGAGCGTATCCTCTACACACGCATCGAAATGACTACTGAGAGTCCCGGTGGCCTACAAGGGCACCAGTATGGTTTTCATAAAGGGAAAAGCATGCTCGATGCTCTCAATGCCGTAAGAGATTTGGCCAAGACCTCTCTCGATGGTGACGGAAAATAGAGTCAACCGGATCGCTAAAATACCTGGAAGTACTATTTGACCACAGACTGTCTTTTAAGGAGCATGCGAGATACGCCAGCAGGAAGGCAGCGATGACAGCAGCAGCATTGGCAAGACTCATGCCAAATGTGGGAGGACCCAGGACGCCGGCCAGGAGGCTGCTGGTGGCGGTAGCTAAAGCAACGCTGCTATACGCTGCCCCCATCTGGAGGTGTGTCACGTATAAAGTCACATACCTAGATAACACGCGTACAGTATCACGGACACTGGCCCTTAGACTGATCAGAGGATTCAGAAAAATATCTGAAGATGCGGCCCATGCTCTTGCTGGCATCCCTCCGATCGACCTAGAGATAGACTGCCCATATTTAGGTGTTCCTCGCGTAGCAATAAATGACTGGCTTCAAGGAGTGTGGCAGACTAGGTGGCAAGAGTCACAACAAGGTAGATGGACCCACCAGTTGATACCAGACTTATCGGAGTGGACGGGGTGTGAACACAAAGTGGTCGACTACCACATGACCCAGTTTCTCACCGGTCATGGATGCTTCGGGGATTACCTTTGTTTGTGGTGGCGACTTACTCGTCGGGATCGGGGGTGTTGCACACTGCTTTAAATAAGACGAACCGACGTGGACAAACGACTGGAAAAAAAGACAATTCGGGGCGCGTGTGGTATGTTTACTTCACTTTTATTTTTTCCACTACTTCTTCTAAAAAAGTACAACTTATAGGTATTACATGATGACTTAAAGCTAGCTTAACATAATCCCGGATAGGAGAGCGAAAGAGCACTTCGTTACTCTCTCACTGTTGACGCCGATGTTGCCAACCTTTAGGCGGCTCGTTTTCGGCGTAAACCACTTCCTCAGGTTCCGCCACGTGGACTCTGTGGCATGACGAAACGTGTCCGCATTCATGTGATGGCCAGGAGACCTGTTGTTTGTATGGCCATGCATAAGGTAAGGGACAGCGACATGGCATCACATCCTGCTCACTGAAGTCATACCTTGACTGGCAGTCCCGGTGAGCGCGACAATGACTGGAAAGCGTATGGAGGTTTTTGTTTAGTACGTAGGCATAACACTACTTGGAGGGTTATGAATCGTGCATGCCATCTACGGACGGGTGAGGCTTTGCAAAGAAGGCGAGTACAAGGGAGGTGTGGACAAAAGTAATACCGAAGCGTTTGCGCAATAAGCCGGAGGCCATTATCCTCAAAGGACTGGCGAAGCTTCGTACGCTGACATGCTCCGTACGCTGAAAGCCGAGCCCAACCTTAGTGACTTTGAAAAACAGGTAAAAACAAGAAAGCAAGGCTACCTTCGGCTTGCCGAAGGTTTCATACCCTTGCAGTTATACAAAATATAAAATATATTTGGATTGCTGCTGGTTTCTGTGGTATTTATTGAACTATTATAACAGTACAGGAAGTCAAGATTTTTACCTGATTAAGGCTATGAATCTAACACCTGCTTCGAAAAAAAATAATTTTTAATGCTTTTGTATATACCTGGATTTCTTATATACTTAACACAAAATGTTATGAGGAAATGTCTTTGTGTTGTAAAGGATCTGTTGGTCATAAAATATAAATAAATTTGGAAAGTTCTCATTCAAAAATGCGTTTGAATAACAGCTACATGATTTTTTGTTTAACAGCTACATGTAATAGTACTCAGATTTCCATAAAATTGCAATATGAACCTTCATTAGGCCGATCGTTGATCGTTATAAGTTATAAAAGTTCGATTTCGAATATTATTATTAGGGACACACTTAGATTTGGATGTGGTAAGCCTGATAGCTATATCTTGAAATATAACGAAAATCGGCCGATAGGCTCCATGACAGCTTTACGATATATCAGTCCGATCTGGCCCGTTCCGACTTATTTAAAGAGGGCAGAAATAAGAAGCTTGTGAGCAAAGTTTCATGAAGATAGCTCAATAACTGGGGGACTTATTTGATTGGATTGTTCCTATAATAGCTGTAGAATATAAACGTCTGAAATATTTAAATGGAAAAACTAAGGGCGGGTTACTGTATAACATTAAAAAGTATTGATAATGTGCGGTATTTCCAAAAACAAAAAAGGTTTGCATACATTCGCTGTCCTCTATTATCGAAGTGAGCTTGGCCAGAACAACGGGTTGCCGTGCAGATCCACATAGTGGTGATGTGCAGTTGTTCTGCTGCGCGATCAAAACGATCAAAATATTCGCGAGTTACAATAGTTTGCAAATTTAATTTTGCAAATTCATTGTTGTTTGTGGCCCAGCTGCTGGAAATCAGCTGTTAATGCTGCAAACTTGCTGAAGAGTTGATCAGGCTCGAGCGGCGTTGCCAGATCGACGGTGCTGCCAGATCTTGCTCTGGTGATCTTAAAGGGCGAGCAAACATAAAATTCAAATTTGAATTTAAATTAATTTAATTTAAGTTAAAATCCTGATTTTTCGTTTTCGAGCCGAATTGATCGTTTAAATAAAAACTTAAAATTTGTATTTAAACTTTGCTTTCTGAGTGGACCAATTATAGAAAGGGAGAAGGCACAAAGGTCGCGGACAGACTGAAAATCAACCTCTCACCATTTCGGTGCCTAAGAGAGGCTCTGGTGTCCGAAAAGGGGCGGAATAAAGCCCCAGCAACGCCTAGGGGAAATCCGTGGCCTACGTGGGACCCTCTATATTTTTGGTACACGTCGAATGCAAAGTTTGAACCTCTGTCGCTGGACTATACATGGATAATTCAGCGGGGGGCATTGCCCCCACTGATGTCGACCCATTCAGGAGAAGTGCCAGAATGTCGAGGTCCCCTACAAGAGGAGCAGGAAGTACGGCGCAGGGAGTCGGAACCACCGGGCCAGCAACCGTGACTGATGAAAGACCCTTATCCAGTCACTGCATTGCTGGAGTGGTGGACAACTTGGCCCCAACACCTTATAACTCCACTGCAACTGAAAACGCGATGGCAATGGACGCTATTAGCGTGCCGACGCATAATGGGGGAGGAAAATCCCCAACTGTATCGCCAATACGGCCGGTAGACTTCGGCACGGTGATTCAAAACGAAGACCTGCGGAGCATACTTGCCAGGATGAGCGGCAAAATACAAGTGCTACTATCAGCGTTCGAAAGCCAACGCCATGTCACCAAAGAGACCAAGGGTACAGTCAGTGAACTCTCAGCTCTCAATAATAGAGCAATCGAGCTATATGCAGGCAATGCAAAGGAGGCACAATCTGCGACCATTGCTACGCAGACAGAGGCGCAAAAGCCTAGCAAAAAAACCACACACACAGTGCAGGTGCCACAGGTCCAGATGCCCAAGGAACAGGCGCCAAAGTTGGTTAAAATTACGGGAGGCAGCAATACAGGAGCAAAGTCTAAAACCAATGCAAAGGAGTCAAAGCCGGAAAACTATGCATCTGTCGCTAAAAACGCTAGCTCTGGAGGTGAGTGGTCCAAGGTGAAGCCTAGGCGCCTGCGGAAAAAGCCAGAGGCTCTGATTGTTAAGAAGACGGGAGAGGCTTCCTACTCAGAGATGCTCCGCAAACTAAAAGCGGACCCGAGCCTTAGCGAATTGGGAAAACATGTTCGCAAAATACGCAGAACACAGCAAGGGGAGCTGTTACTGGAAGTTGATGGGAAAGCCTCTGAAGACGTTCCCAAATTTAAAATGGAGCTACAAGCGACGCTCAAAGAGATGGCTTCTGTGCGTACGGGTGCACAAAAAATTGCCCTATCGTGTAGTGGTATAGACGAGGCCACGACAGCAGCGGAACTCCACAGCTGCCTGGTCAGCCAATTCCAGGGCATACAGCTAAATCCAGAGGACATCAAGAGTCTTCGCAGAATGCGGGATGGGACACAGATTGCGTCAGTCCTATTTAACGCGAACGATGCGATCGCGGTCCTTAAACAGGGCACGGTAACCGTTGGTTGGTCAAGGTGCCGCATCATCCAGGACTTCCGGCCCACGAGATGCTACAGGTGCCTGGGCTACGGACACCGAGCAACGACCTGCAAGGCGACCGATCGGGCAGATAGCTGTTTGCGATACGGGGAGCGTGGTCACAAGGCAAAAGGGTGTGTTGCACCACCAAAATGCCTTATTTGCAGCAACGAGGTGGATAGGAACCACCCGACGGGTAGTTTTGCATGCCCGACTTACAGAGCGTGCCTAAAAGAAGCTAAGAGCCATCATAATGCAGGACAAAACTAAGTTTATCCAGCTCAATGTGAACCATTGCGCAGCTGCTCAGAGTCTTCTGACTCAAACTGCGGCGGAGCGCAATGTAGATATCATGCTCCTGAGCGAACCCTACTATCCTGCTGGGGGAAATAATTCGATGATTATGGACGAGACAGGCAAAGCAGCTATCAAATGTTGCAGACCACTACACGTGCAGGAATTGGCTGCCACACCGATGAGGGGAATTGCATATTCGAAGATAAAAGGCGTGCATATTTACAGCTGCTATGCTCCGCCTAGCGATAGCCCGGACCAGTTCGAGGAGATGCTAGAGCTGATGGTGAGCCATGCGAGAGGGCGCAGTCCGAAGATAATCGCTGGAGACTTCAATGCCTGGGCAGTAGAATGGGGCAGCAGTGTATCCAACTCCAGAGGACGCGCCGTGGTAGACGCTATGGAAATGCTGGATCTGATACTGCTGAACGACGGCTGCAAGCCCACGTTCAATAATGATAAGGGAACGTCATTTATAGACGTTACGTTTATAAGCAGAGGACTAGTGGCTTACTCGAGCTGGATGGTCAATGACGCCGTAACGCTAAGCGATCACGCATTGATTTCCTTTAGCCTGTTACCGGTGGCCACAACTTGGAGACGACAGAGGAAAACAGTCGGGCAAGCATGGGACACCAGAAAGATCGATGAAGCTATGCTGGCATACCAAATCGCCTCCCTGGCAATCACAAATGGCCGCGCAGAGACAATGGCGGCTGACCTCATGAAGAAGCTTACAGCAACGTACGACGCAATTATGCCAAAGAAAACTAAGGCGCAGCGCAAGCCACCCGTATACTGGTGGAGCGCCACCCTAAATCTCCTACGGTCTGAATGCCTTAGGGCAAGGAGAAAGGCGCAACGTGCCAGAGGTAGCACCCACCACGCGGAACTGCTGGAGGACTTTAGGAAAAAGCGAACAGAATTCAAACATGGCATATCGGCTGCAAAGTCGCATGCCTATAGTGAACTGCTGGAAAGCGTCGATAAAGAACCCTGGGGTCTGGCATATAAGCTCGTGACCAGCAAATTAAGAAAGAGAGAATAACATTGTAGCGGAACTATTCCCAAGGCAGCCTACGGCATGGCGGCCAACAGCAGTAGTCCCTTCTCCTGACTTTCCGTGCGTCACGGATCTCGAAGTTGTCGAGGCAGCCAAGAGAATCAAGCCCAATAAAGCTCCTGGCCTTGATGGAATCCCTGGAGCAGTGGTCAAGGCAGTAGCGTTGGCTAGACCTGACATATTCAGGGACGTTTTCCAGCAGTGCCTCACGGACGGTGTCTTCCCAACGATGTGGAAATGCCAAAAATTAGTGCTGTTACCGAAAGGCAAGGGACCTGCACATGCTGCAAACAGCTATCGCCCATTAAGCTTACTGGACATTGTGGGTAAACTATTGGAACGAATCCTGTATTCCCGCATAGAGGCAATCTCCGAGAGCAGCAACGGCCTACGAAGTCAGCAGTATGGATTTCGGAAAGGAAAGAGTACCCTGGACGCACTCATGGCCGTGAGGAACATTGCCAAGAATGCACTCGATGGTGATAGATGGCTTAGAGGAAAGAAGGAGTATTGTGCAATCGTTACACTGGACGTAAAGAACGCCTTTAATACCGCTAGATGGCCCGTCATCCTCGGCGCTATGCATAGAATGAGTATCCCGGAGTACCTGAGGACCGTCGTTGGGAGTTATTTCAGGGATCGCGTCCTTTGGTACGATACGGAGGCTGGCCCGAAAAGGTACCGTGTGTCGGCAGGTGTTCCCCAAGGATCTGTGCTTGGACCGATCCTGTGGAACATCATGTATGATGGGATCCTGGACATCAACAGGCCCTTAGGAGCTGAACTGCATTGCTTCGTGGACGACGTGGCCATAACAGCAGTCGCCAAAACTATAGCAGATCTCCAAGTTAAATGTAACGCGACAATTAGTGCGGTCATCGGCTGGCTAGAGAAAGCCGGCTTAACAATTGCTGCTCATAAGACCGAGGCTGTACTGCTAAGTAGCAGAAAAAAGGTGGAGAGAATGCTGGTCATGGTCAACGGGACACAGGTGGCCTCTCAAGAGTCCCTAAAGTACTTGGGTGTGCTGATAGACCACAGGCTATCATTCAAGGACCATGCTAGATACGCAAGCAGGAAGGCAGCAATCACATCTGCTGCCTTGTCTAGACTTATGCCCAACGTAGGAGGTCCCAGAAATCCCGCAAGGAAACTCCTGGTAGCGGTAGCAAAGTCTACACTAGTCTATGCTGCACCAATTTGGAGCAACGCCACCAGGAAAAGCTCATACATGAAAGGAGCGCGCTCGGTGCTACGTTCTATGGCCCTTAGGCTTATTAGAGGCTTCAGGACAGTCTCCGAAGACGCAGCTCTAGCCCTGGCAGGCTTTCCACCAATTGACCTAGAGATGAAGGCTCTGTGCCAAATTAGTGAAGGCGCCACCCGGCTAGAGGCTCACGAGCGGCTGATGGGAGAGTGGCAGAGCCGATGGCAAACGTCACAACGGGGGAGGTGGACCTACCTTCTCATCCCCGATCTAGCAGTATGGGCAGAGTGCCGCCATAAAAGATTGGACTACCACCTAACCCAGTTCATCACGGACCATGGCTGGCTTTCGGGCTTACCTACTTCGGTTCCGTCATGTTGAGTCAGCCCAATGCGTCTACTGCCCCGATGCGGAGGAAACAGCTGAGCATGTGCTAACGAACTGCTCCAGGTTTACGGCGGAGCGGGAGCAACTAAGAGCGCTAACTGGGGATCCGCTCAACCCAAGTGGATTGTTCGGGGCTATGATGGCGAACAGGGATTCATGGGAGTTAGGACATAGGATCATCACTAACATGATGAAACGGGTCCGAGCCGACGAGATGGCCAACAGAGCTGGAGGCTAAAGCGGTAGAAGGGTTCCGGTGTGGTGGCGGGAGAAGAATACTACCTCAGCGTACCCGGCTTGTCGTAAAAGGCGACTGAAGGGTGGAAGGACGTGCGCCTCAATGGCCAATATTCAAGGAAGGGAGTGCGAGTGGCATCACATCCTGCTCACCGAAGTCAAACCTTGACTGGCAGTCCCGGTGAGCGGGTAAAGGACTGAAGAGCATACGGAGGTTTTTGTTTTAGTACGTAGGCATAACTCTAATTGGAAAGTTATGAATCGTTCATTCCACCTACGGACGGTAGGTGGTATCTTTAGAAGATTTTAATCTTCCTACCGTAAGGCGTTATAAAAAAAAAAAAAAAAAAAAAAACCACACACACACACACACACACACACACTGAGAAAGTGTTTAAATGCCGCGCAATACGGACGTGTTTTAGTTACGTGCGCGCAATTCGAGAATTTCGGATATTGGTCGGTCGGATCAGGCGGCAACTTTGCAAAGCCACCTTGTGGATTTGTGCTTTTTATCCGGCGCGACATTGACAACTGCTTAAATAACCGAGTGTCCCAACAGGTTGCAAATATAATAACTTGGCAATTTTTTCAGCTGATAAAACAGCTGCTAGTGCTGCCAACTTGCTATAGTGAGCGATCGTGTGCGTGTAGCATTGCCAGATCGACGCTGCGATCCTTTTTGCGTTCGGCTCATTTTGCGTAAAAATTACCGTTGGGCGGGAAATACAAATTCAAATTTGAACTAAAAACCGCTGAATCTACAACAGATGGATAGCACAGCGGGGGGCAATGCCCCGATTCCCACGACCCGTTCAGGAGGATCTACAGTTTATCGAGATCCCCCACTAGAGGAGCTAGAAACCCGATTCAGAGAGCCGAAAGCGCAGTCCCCTTGGCGCCGAGGTGTGAGCAAGCAGGCTCCCAGCCGCCAAAAACTTGCGACTGCAGTGCTATTGCAGAGGCTGAGATCCTGACTTCTACTGTGCCCACTACTGTGCCGAGTCAGAAGATGATGGACCTCATTAGAGTGCCGTCGCAAAAGGCAGTAACGAAGTCCCCATCTGGATCGCCACATCGGTCGTTGGACTTGACCACGGCACTCCAGAACGAGGACCTGAAGAGCATCCTTGCCCTGATGAATGGTAACATTATCACCCTACTAGCCGCGTTCGAGACCCAGCGGCACGTAACCAGGGAGACCAAGGGCACGTTTTTATACCCTTGCAGAGGGTATATTAATTTTAGCCAGAAGTTTGCAACGCACCTTAGGAGACATCTCCGACCCTATAAAGTATATATATTCTGAATCAGCATCACCAGAGGAGTCGAAAAATGGATGTCCGTCTGTCCGTCCGTCCGTCCGTCCGTCCGTCCGTCCGTCCGTCCGTCCGTCCGTCCGTCTGTTGCAACGCAAACTAGTCTCTCAGTTTTTAAGCTATCTTCATGAAACTTGGCACACAAGCTTATTATTGCTGTAGGCTGTAAATAAGTCGGAACGAGCCAGATCGGACCGATATATCGTATAGCTGTCATAGAAGCTATCGGCCGATTTTTGTTGTTTTTCAAGATATTGCAACAAGATTTGGCAAATCCTATTCATATTACGTTCTTAATGTGCTGTCAAAATTGTATCAAAATCGGACCAACTTAATATATAGCTGCCATAGGAACAATCGGCTGAAATCAGGGTTTTTGTAAGCAAGCCTGTTTTGTTTTTGGAAATACCGCACATTATCAATACTTTTTAATGTTATACAGTAACCCGCCCTTAGTTTTTCCATTTAAATATCTCAGACGTTTATATTATATAGCTGCTATAGGAACAATCAGTCAGTCCGTCTGTCTGTTGCAACGCAAATTAGTCCCCCAGTTATTGAGCTATCTTCATGAAACTTTGCTCACACGCTTCTTATTTCTGCCCTCTTTAAATAAGTCGGAATGGGCCAGATCGGACTGATATATCGTATGGCTGTCATGGAGCCTATCGCCCGATTTTCGTTATATTTCAAGATATAGCTATCAGGCTTACCACATCCAAATCTAAGTGTGTCCCTAATAATAAAGTTCGAAATCGAACTTTTATAACTTATAACGATCAACGATCGGTCTAATGAAGGTTCATGTTGCAATTTTATGGAAATCTGAGTACTATTACATATAGTTGTTAAACAAAAAATCATGTAGCTGTTATTCAAACGCATTTTTGTACCCTTGCAGAGGGTATATTAATTTTAGCCAGAAGTTTGCAACGCACCTTAGGAGACATCTCCGACCCTATAAAGTATATATATTCTGAATCAGCATCACCAGAGGAGTCGAAAAATGGATGTCCGTCTGTCCGTCCGTCCGTCCGTCCGTCCGTCCGTCCGTCCGTCCGTCCGTCTGTTGCAACGCAAACTAGTCTCTCAGTTTTTGAGCTATCTTCATGAAACTTGACACTCAAGCTTATTATTGCTGTAGGCTGTAAATAAGTCGGAACGAGCCAGATCGGACCGATATATCGTATAGCTGTCATAGAAGCTATCGGCCGATTTTTGTTGTTTTTCAAGATATTGCAACAAGATTTGGCAAATCCTATTCATATTACGTTCTTAATGTGCTGTCAAAATTGTATCAAAATCGGACCACTATAGCTGCCATAGGAACAATCGGCTGAAATCAGGGTTTTTGTATGCAAACCTGTTTTGTTTTTGGAAATACCGCACATTATCAATACTTTTTAATGTTATACAGTAAACCGCCCTTAGTTTTTCCATTTAAATATCTGAGACGTTTATATTCTATAGCTGTTATAGGAACAATCAGTCAGTCCGTCTGTCTGTTGCAACGCAAATTAGTCCCCCAGTTCTTGAGCTATCTTCATGAAACTTGGCACCCAAGCTTATTATTGATGTAGGCTGTAAATAAGTCGTTACGAGCCAGATCGGACCGATATATCGTATAGCTGTCATAGAAGCTATCGGCCGATTTTTGTTGTTTTTCAAGATATTGCAACAAGATTTGGCAAATCCTATTCTTATTACGCTCTTAATGTGCTGTCAAAATTGTATCAAAATCGGACCACTATAACATATAGCTGCCATAGGAACAATCGGCTGAAATCAGGGTTTTTGTATGCAAACCTGTTTTGTTTTTGGAAATACCGCACATTATCAATACTTTTTAATGTTATACAGTAACCCGCCCTTAGTTTTTCCATTTAAATATCTCAGACGTTTATATTCTATAGCTGTTATAGGAACAATCAGTCAGTCCGTCTGTCTGTTGCAACTCAAATTAGTCCCCCAGTTATTGAGCTATCTCCATGAAACTTGCCACACAAGCTTATTATTGATGTAGGCTGTAAATAAGTCGGAACGAGCCAGATCGGACCGATATATCGTATAGCTGTCATAGAAGCTATCGGCCGATTTTTGATGTTTTTCAAGATATTGCAACAAGATTTGGCAAATCCTATTCTTATTACGTTCTTAATGTGCTGTCAAAATTGTATCAAAATCGGACCACTATAACATATAGCTGCCATAGGAACAATCGGCTGAAATCAGGGTTTTCGTATGCAAACCTGTTTTGTTTTTGGAAATACCGCACATTATCAATACTTTTTAATGTTATACAGTACCCCGCCCTTAGTTTTTCCATTTAAATATCTCAGACGTTTATATTCTATAGCTGTTATAGGAACAATCAGTCAGTCCGTCTGTCTGTTGCAACGCAAATTAGTATTCTTATTACGTTCTTAATGTGCTGTCAAAATTGTATCAAAATCGGACCATTATAACATATAGCTGCCATAGGAACAATCGGCTGAAATCAGGGTTTTTGTATGCAAACCTGTTTTGTTTTTGGAAATACCGAACATTATCAATACTTTTTAATGTTATACAGTAACCCGCCCTTAGTTTTTCCATTTAAATATCTCAGAAGTTTATATTCTATAGCTGTTATAGGAATAATCAGTCAGTCCGTTTGTCTGTTGCAACGCAAATTAGTCCCCCAGTTATTGAGCTATCTTCATGAAACTTTGCTCACAAGCTTCTTATTTCTGCCCTCTTTAAATAAGTCGGAACGGGCCAGATCGGAGATATATCGTATAGCTGTCATGGAGCCTATCGGCCGATTTTCGTTATATTTCAAGATATAGCTATCAGGCTTACCACATCCAAATCTAAGTGTGTCCCTAATAATAAAGTTCGAAATCGAACTTATATAACTTATAAAGATCAACGATCGGCCTCATGAAGGTTCATGTTGCAATTTTATGGAAATCTGAGTACTATTACAAAAAAACATGTAGCTGTTATTCAAACGCATTTTTTGAATGAGAACTTTCCAAATTTATTTATATTTTATGACCAACAGATCCTTTACAACACAAAGACATTTCCTCATAACATTTTGTGTTAAGTATATAAGAAATCCAGGTATATACAAAAGCATTAAAAGGTAGAATTATTTTTTTTTAAGCAGGTGTTTGATTCATAGCCTTAATCAGGTAAAAATCTCGACTTCCTGTACTGTTATAATTGTTCAATAAATACCACAGAAACCAGCAGCAATCCAAATATATTTTATATTTTGTATAACTGCAAGGGTATGAAACCTTCGGCAAGCCGAAGGTAGCCTTGCTTTCTTGTTTTTTTTTTTTTTTTTGGACGTTGATACAATGAATGTATAATCAAGTGGTCCTTGCAAAACCAAGCCGATGCTTGTTACGCGCGGATCCCAGACACAGCGAATGTCCACCTCCCACCCAACCGACCGAGGGGCACAGTCGTCTGACGTACGACTCGAAACGCGAAACGCGAAATAGAGAACGCGGGCATGCAAAGATACCGAGATAGAAAAGAATTTCGAGGAAAGATTACTTAATTTCTAGATAGGTAGGACAAGATTTCAAATTTTAGCCATGCAACAGAGGAAGCGTTAGAAGAAAGAAAGTAAAGATTATTATAGTCAGAACATAATACCCTAAACGGATCGTGAAGGGCATAGTTCGACCTACAATTAGGAAGAGTTAGTGGTAAGTAATTACGTGTTAATCTACAAGGGACAGAAAAGTGTAGCTGGCTAACCAGGTCAACACTGTCAATGTCACCTTGGATGAGGTTATTAATAAATACTACACCCAGCATGGTTCTACGATTAGCTAGAGAACGTAAGTTAAGTAGTAGAAATCTACTGCCATAGGAAGGAAGTCTTAAATTTACGTCGGCGAAAATTAAAAAATTTGTTTGTACAGATTCAATGCGGGTTTTGTGAGTAGTGTACTGGGGACACCATACGCATGATCCTTATTCCAGAATTGGACGAACAAGTGAGGTGTAGAGGGTCTTTGTTACATAAGGATCGTCAAACTCCTTAGACCATCTCTTAATAAAGCCAAGCACACCCATGGCTTTATTGACCATATAGGAAATATATTCGGAAAACTTTAGTTTTCGGTCCAAACGGACCCCAAGATCATCAACTAGAGTAATTCTTTCTAAGACACAACCACAAAGAGTGTAGGAAACGTACTTTGGACTGGTTCGATAGAATGTCATCAGCTTGCATTTGGAGCTGTTCAGGTTTAAGAAATTTGCACAACACCAGGAATAAAAACTACCTAGGTCGGCTTGTAAGTGCGAGTGGCAGTAGTCATCTTTAAATTGATAACAAAGCTTTACATCATCCGCATACATGAGAGTACGGGAGTTATGTATGACCAAAGGTAGGTCATTGATGAAAAGCGTAAAAAGGAGGGGGCCTAGATGGCTACCCTGAGGAACGCCAGATGTGGCATGAAGAAGGTGTGAAAATACATTTTTAAAGAGAACTCTTTGGGTTCTGCCATTCAGATAACTCACAATCCAATTAAGAAGTTTTGGTGTGAAGCCTAAGAGGCTGAGTTTATGTGCATGAAGGAAATGATTTACTGAGTCAAAAGCCTTACTGAAATCAATGTATATAACATCAGTTTGAAGATTTTCCTGAAAACCTTTTATAACAAAGGATATCAGCTCCAGTAAGTTTGTCGTAGTTGAGCGACGTTTTATAAATCCGTGCTGAGAAGGCGATATGACGGATCTACAGAAATGTTGCAAGTGAGGAGTTAAAGCATTCTCGAAGAATTTAGGTATAGCCGACCATTTAGAGATACCTTTATAATTGCTTGCTTCAGACTTACTGCCCTTCTTAAACAAGGGAATGATAAAAGATTCCTTCCAAATGGAAGGAAAGGATGAAGTATCTAAGGACAGCGAAAATAGTTTGAGCAATGGCTTACTTAGGGAGTTGGCACAGAACCGAATTACACAAGCGGGAAAACCGTCGGGACCTGGCGAAAAAAACTGGTTTAACCAAGTGAAGATCCTTAACAAGTGAATTTTCGTTTAGAATAGGGGTGAAGATACCATTTGAGCAAGGAATATTGTATGGATAAACATGAATCTTTTGTGTAGTAGGCGAATACGTGGTTTGAAAAAACCTAGCAAACATATCGGGCATGGCTTGGTCGGTATCTGCAGTGGTATTTTCAAACGACAACTTTGAGGGAAAGTCAGAAGACTTACGCTTCATATTAACAAAACTATAAAACTGTTTAGGGTTCTCAAGGAACTGAGACCTACAACGAGCTAGATAGTTTTTATAACATTTCGCGTTAAGGACCGAGAAATTTAATCGTGCAGTTAAAAAACGGGAAAAAGCTAAACGGCAATTATTAATTTTATATTTTTTAAATAAGCTAGATTTTACAATTTTAAGTCGAGACAGCTCTTTTGTAAACCATGGTGGCTTACTCGAGCATGTCTGATAGAAACGCGGAACACAAATATCAAAGAAAGAGTCAATGGTCTTATAAAATATGCTTACCGCCACTGAAATATCAGTAGTCGAGTAAAGCTCTGACCAGTCGCAGTTGGAAAGTAAAAAGTTCAATAATACAAAGTCTGCTTTTCTAAAGCAGCGTATACGTTTACACAGTTTTTCATATTTAACAAAACATTTGCCCAGATCAAAAGTAGCTTCAAAAGTGGGATGATAAGAATCTTCTGGTAAAGAAAGTGGTTGAGTCCTTGTTAGAGACACCCTAGATGGATCAGATACGAAGCATAAATCCAAGGATCTGTTTCTAAAGGTTTTGATATGATTGACCTGCGACAATGACATATCAAACAGACCGTCAAATAGGTCATGCTGCTGAGAAGGCAATAAATAAGTCTCACCAACACTTGGTGTCCAGTCACATTCAGGAACATTGAAGTCACCAAGGACTATATAATGATCCCTGTCGGATAACAGGTTGAAAACAGTCTTTATTGCAGACAAGTGTTGCAAATAGACTGACAATTCCGATGACGGCGGAATATATGAACAGGTTATAAAACAGAAAAAACCGGGAAAGTGTAATTTTACATAAATAAATTCAATGCAATGTTGAACTTCCGGTTGAAAAAGTTCCGATGATATGGCGGAATTTACTGCAATCAGAACTCCCCCACCACGTCGGCCAGGTCGATCAAGCCTGTATGTTGTATACTTACTTGGTAAAACTTCGGTGCTTAAAATATCCGGTTTTAACCAAGTTTCAGTAAACACTAAAACATGGGAGGTAAAAGAAAGGCTGTTTAGGAATAGATTAGATAGTTTGCTACATAATCCTCTAACATTTTGGTATGTAAGAAGAAAAGTAGCACTTATTTTTTTGCATTTTGTTTTTGGGTGGACGTTTCTGGGATTGGCAGTGAAAGAACAATCGGTTTCCGATTCTTTTTCTTCTTCGCCTCAAACTCTTTAACCATTACATGTTCTGGCCAAAATGTTGGAGAACATATAATGGCTAGCAGTTCAGCCGGGACACTAATTTTAAAGGACGATATGTCCCTCTCATATGAGAATTTAAATTTTTCCACTTGAAACTCGACAGCTTGTATTTTGGCTTGAATATAAGCCGCAACATCTTGAGATGTAAGATCAGGGGCAAGCCGGGAAACGAAAATTTGTTTTCTTAGTGGAACTCCTAACACCTTTTTAGGCTCCACGGGTATTACACCTATGGGATAGTTCATAACCGGTACTCCGGAACTAGAACTTGCCTTAGGTATATCTATAAACTGTGGTACAGGCAAACAAACCACAGCGGACACATCGGAAATTTTGTGTGACACCATTTGCATACACTCGTTGATGACATTTTCTGATACCGATGATCTCGTCACCATAGGAGTAGTGAACGACATCACCGGCTGAGTCACAGGAGTGCATGGCTGGTCAATGAGAGGGGGCGGAATGACAGCAGGCAAAGGCTTCGTTACGTGAGCGGATTTCTTGCGCTTGGGCGACTCATTTAATAGCTTTAAACTATTAAACGAGTTGTCTAACGCTGAGAACTGATCAGCAAGTTTACGGAAACTGCCAAACAATTCCCGAAATCCAGTCTTTGTCTGCCGCATGAACGACATCATATCGTTCTCGGCCTCTCGACACATGTCGCAACAGTAGCGCAAACCAGTGCGCTTGGCCACGGCGTCAGCCGTAGAGGCCGTGTAGCCGGCACATTTTATGTGCACGACGATTTACAATTTTAAGTCGAGACAGCTCTTTTGTAAACCATGGTGGCTTACTCGACCATGTCTGATAGAAACGCGGAACACAAATATCAAAGAAAGAGTCAATGGTCTTATAAAATATGCTTACCGCCACTGAAATATCAGTAGTCGAGTAAAGCTCTGACCAGTCGCAGTTGGAAAGTAAAAAGTTCAATAATACAAAGTCTGCTTTTCTAAAGCAGCGTATACGTTTACACAGTTTTTCATATTTAACAAAACATTTGCCCAGATCAAAAGTAGCTTCAAAAGTGGGATGATAAGAATCTTCTGGTAAAGAAAGTGGTTGAGTCCTTGTTAGAGACACCCTAGATGGATCAGATACGAAGCATAAATCCAAGGATCTGTTTCTAAAGTTTTTGATATGATTGACCTGCGACAATGACATATCAAACAGACCGTCAAATAGGTCATGCTGCCGAGAAGGCAATAAATAAGTCTCACCAACACTTGGTGTCCAGTCACATTCAGGAACATTAAAGTCACCAAGGACTATAAAATGATCTCTGTCTGAAAACAGGTTGAAAACAGTCTTTATTGCAGACAAGTGTTGCAAATAGACTGACAATTCCGATGACGGCGGAATATATGAACAGGTTATAAAACAGAAAAAACCGGGAAAGTGTAATTTTACATAAATAAATTCAATGCAATGTTGAACTTCCGGTTGAAAAAGTTCCGATGATATGGCGGAATTTACTGCAATCAGAACTCCCCCCACCACGTCGGCCAGGTCGATCAAGCCTGTATGTTGTATACTTACTTGGTAAAACTTCGGTGCTTAAAATATCCGGTTTTAACCAAGTTTCAGTAAACACTAAAACATGGGAGGTAAAAGAAAGGCTGTTTAGGAATAGATTAGATAGTTTGCTACATAATCCTCTAACATTTTGGTATGTAAGAAGAAAAGTAGCACTTATTTTTTTTGCATTTTGTTTTTGGGTGGACGTTTCTGGGATTGGCAGTGAAAGAACAATCGGTTTCCGATTCTTTTTCTTCTTCTTCGCCTCAAACTCTTTAACCATTACATGTTCTGGCCAAAATGTTGGAGAACATATAATGGCTAGCAGTTCAGCCGGGACACTAATTTTAAAGGACGATATGTCCCTCTCATATGAGAATTTAAATTTTTCCACTTGAAACTCGACAGCTTGTATTTTGGCTTGAATATAAGCCGCAACATCTTGAGATGTAAGATCAGGGGCAAGCCGGGAAACGAAAATTTGTTTTCTTAGTGGAACTCCTAACACCTTTTTAGGCTCCACGGGTATTACACCTATGGGATAGTTCATAACCGGTACTCCGGAACTAGAACTTGCCTTAGGTATATCTATAATCTGTGGTACAGGCAAACAAACCACAGCGGACACATCGGAAATTTTGTGTGACACCATTTGCATACACTCGTTGATGACATTTTCTGATACCGATGATCTCGTCACCATAGGAGTAGTGAACGACATCACCGGCTGAGTCACAGGAGTGCATGGCTGGTCAATGAGAGGGGGCGGAATGACAGCAGGCAAAGGCTTCGTTACGTGAGCGGATTTCTTGCGCTTGGGCGACTCATTTAATAGCTTTAAACTATTAAACGAGTTGTCTAACGCTGAGAACTGATCAACAAGTTTACGGAAACTGCCAAACAATTCCCGAAATCCAGTCTTTGTCTGCCGCATGAACGACATCATATCGTTCTCGGCCTCTCGACACATGTCGCAACAGTAGCGCAAACCAGTGCGCTTGGCCACGGCGTCAGCCGTAGAGGCCGTGTAGCCGGCACATTTTATGTGCACGACGATTTACAATTTTAAGTCGAGACAGCTCTTTTGTAAACCATGGTGGCTTACTCGACCATGTCTGATAGAAACGCGGAACACAAATATCAAAGAAAGAGTCAATGGTCTTATAAAATATGCTTACCGCCACTGAAATATCAGTAGTCGAGTAAAGCTCTGACCAGTCGCAGTTGGAAAGTAAAAAGTTCAATAATACAAAGTCTGCTTTTCTAAAGCAGCGTATACGTTTACACAGTTTTTCATATTTAACAAAACATTTGCCCAGATCAAAAGTAGCTTCAAAAGTGGGATGATAAGAATCTTCTGGTAAAGAAAGTGGTTGAGTCCTTGTTAGAGACACCCTAGATGGATCAGATACGAATCATAAATCCAAGGATCTGTTTCTAAAGTTTTTGATATGATTGACCTGCGACAATGACATATCAAACAGACCGTCAAATAGGTCATGCTGCCGAGAAGGCAATAAATAAGTCTCACCAACACTTGGTGTCCAGTCACATTCAGGAACATTAAAGTCACCAAGGACTATAAAATGATCTCTGTCTGAAAACAGGTTGAAAACAGTCTTTATTGCAGACAAGTGTTGCAAATAGACTGACAATTCCGATGACGGCGGAATATATGAACAGGTTATAAAACAGAAAAAACCGGGAAAGTGTAATTTTACATAAATAAATTCAATGCAATGTTGAACTTCCGGTTGAAAAAGTTCCGATGATATGGCGGAATTTACTGCAATCAGAACTCCCCCACCACGTCGGCCAGGTCGATCAAGCCTGTATGTTGTATACTTACTTGGTAAAACTTCGGTGCTTAAAATATCCGGTTTTAACCAAGTTTCAGTAAACACTAAAACATGGGAGGTAAAAGAAAGGCTGTTTAGGAATAGATTAGATAGTTTGCTACATAATCCTCTAACATTTTGGTATGTAAGAAGAAAAGTAGCACTTAGTTTTTTGCATTTTGTTTTTGGGTGGACGTTTCTGGGATTGGCAGTGAAAGAACAATCGGTTTCCGATTCTTTTTCTTCTTCGCCTCAAACTCTTTAACCATTACGTGTTCTGGCCAAAATGTTGGAGAACATATAATGGCTAGCAGTTCAGCCGGGACACTAATTTTAAAGGACGATATGTCCCTCTCATATGAGAATTTAAATTTTTCCACTTGAAACTCGACAGCTTGTATTTTGGCTTGAATATAAGCCGCAACATCTTGATATGTAAGATCAGGGGCAAGCCGGGAAACGAAAATTTGTTTCTTTAGTGGAACTCCTAACACCTTTTTAGGCTCCACGGGTATTACACCTATGGGATAGTTCATAACCGGTACTCCGGAACTAGAACTTGCCTTAGGTATATCTATAATCTGTGGTACAGGCAAACAAACCACAGCGGACACATCGGAAATTTTGTGTGACACCATTTGCACACACTCGTTGATGACATTTTCTGATACCGATGATCTCGTCACCATAGGAGTAGTGAACGACATCACCGGCTGAGTCACAGGAGTGCATGGCTGGTCAATGAGAGGGGGCGGAATGACAGCAGGCAAAGGCTTCGTTACGTGAGCGGATTTCTTGCGCTTGGGCGACTCATTTAATAGCTTTAAACTATTAAACGAGTTGTCTAACGCTGAGAACTGATCAGCAAGTTTACGGAAACTGCCAAACAATTCCCGAAATCCAGTCTTTGTCTGCCGCATGAACGACATCATATCGTTCTCGGCCTCTCGACACATGTCGCAACAGTAGCGCAAACCAGTGCGCTTGGCCACGGCGTCAGCCGTAGAGGCCGTGTAGCCGGCACATTTTATGTGCACGACGTTGTCACAAAGCCAGCAAGAGATGCTTGGCTGAGCAACAGTCACCTGCTTTAGACAGGATTTTTTATAACAGATTACGCCTTCCATTTTACGGGGTCTCTACTGTAGCCAAGAAAAACTACCGCAAGAATAAAAGCAAAAATGAAAGAAGAGAGAAAAAATAAAATAAATGAGAGAGGATTGCGAGTCAAGAGCGCACGGAAAAGATATTGAGAGTAGGTGAGTGAGCGCGAGAGAGTGTTAGGCACACACACACTAAAAGATGTTACTATTATAGCTGCAACGAGAATGCAACAACAACAGCCGAAACAGAAGAGCACAATAGAAACAATTGCACTCTGAAAAGCGAAGAGCAAAAAGAAACAACGAAATGGCAGTGGAATAAAGTTTAGAATAAAATTGTGATTAGTAAATTACAAACCAGTGGGTAAAAACAGCAGGCATGCACTCGCATTTGTGAACGGATATGTTCAAGTTACTTTTAAATTATAAATCAAAAGCTAAACGCCGATTGTTAGCAATTATAAAATAAAAAGCGGGGAGCAGAAAAAAAACGCGTCCGTTCACTTGGAAGAGATAGGTTTCAACCTGCCAAGCGCGAGTAAGTTAATGGACCTATCTGCTCTCAATAACAGAGCGTTAGATCTACAGGAGGGTTCCAATAAGAGGCCTCCCCCCAAGAGTACTGCCACACAGACGGAGGCACAAAAACCTACGCGCAGCCGGTTGGAAGCAACCAAGCAGGCAAAACCCATAGCGCGGGTACCAAAAACGGGCAAACCAAGACCTGTCGCCATTTCCACCGGGCCGGCACATACAGCGCAGGAGCCCAAGCCTGTGAGCTACGCGTCCGTAACCAAGGGCGATGGCAAGGACGGAGAGTGGACTAAGGTGAAGCTTAAGCGCCTGCGTTAAAATCCGGAGGCGTTAATCGTGAAAAAAACGGGCGAGGTCACTTACGCAGACCTGCTTCTCAAGTTAAAAACGGACCCGAGCCTCAGTGTATACGGCAACCACGTTCGGAAAATAAGGAGGACGCAACAGGGAGAAATGCTAATTGAGATAGAGGGGAAGGCATCATCAAGCGTTACCAAATTTAGAGCGAAGCTTGAAGCGACGCAGCGGCCTGATTGAGGCCACTACAGCAGAGGAGCTTTACAGTGCACTGGTCTCTCAATTCGAGGGCATCGGTATAAAACCGGAGGACGTGAGGGATGGTACGCAGACAGCCTTGATTCTAATAAGCGCGAACGATGCCATCGCTGCCACCAAACGGGGAGTTGTCACTGTTGGATGGGTTCGGTGCCGAATCACACTGGACGTCCGGCCTACCAAATGCTTCAGGTGCCTGGGTTTCAGCCACCGTGCGGCCAGTTGCAAAGCGATCGATCGTTTTGATTGCTGTTTGCGATGCGGCAAGCGCGGCCACAAGGCTAAAGGATGCGTGGCTCCCCCAAAATGCCTTTTCTGCAGCAGCGAGGTAGACACAAACCACGTAACGGGTAGTTACAAGTGCCCTACCTATAAGGCGTGTCTAAATTAAGCAAAGAGCCGTCATAATGGACAAAATTAATATCATGCAGCTTACCGTGAATCACTGCTCTGCTGATCAAAGCCTCCTGACCCAGACAGCGGTAGACCGCAATGCAGACCTGATGCTTCTTAGCGAACCCTACCTACCCGGTAAACACGCCGGTGATCCTGGATGAGTCGGGTAAGGCGGCGATCAAATGTTGCAGCCCGATGTACGTACAGGAAAGAGCAACCTCACCAATGCGAGGCATCGCGTATGCGAGAGTCAAAGGAGTGCATTGGTATAGCTGCTATGCACCACCTAGCGACAGCCCGGAAAAGTTTGAAGAATTGCTCGACACGCTCGTAAATCACGCGAGAGGTTGCAGGCCAACTGTCATAGCTGGTGATTTAAATGCATGGGCACCCGAATGGGGCAGCCGCATCTCCAACTCCAGAGGGCGAGCAGGAATAGACGCCATGATTATCCTCAACCATTTTACCACAAGGCAAGGAGACGAGCGCAACGAGCCAGAGGTACACCTCAGTACGCGGATCTGCTAGCGACCTTCAAAACTAAACGCGCAGATCTCAAGCACGGGATCTCGGCTGCCAAAGCGCGAGTAAGGTCTGTAGATCCTCGTAGTATCTTCAGTATCGCCTTGGGGTATTTTGGTGGTCGCTTAATATTATTCTTTAATAAATGAATACACGTCTTTCGGGTTTGTGGTTTCGTACAAGACTAAATATAATTTCTTACATAGACCAAGCTCTAGTAGTGTCAGTATGTTTACAATTATGCTGACCACTTATAATGTATGTCTGTAAATGTATATATATATATGTGTATTTATGTGTAGCTCTTCCGAGAATGTCAAGTACAGCGTATCCTGTTTACATCGTCAGCATCTTATACATTGTAGCCGACGATCGGGGTGCAATGTTGTTGTTGCTGTCCGTGGAACGATGTCGTTGACATGAGTAGACTCTGGCCGGCTTGGTGGAAGGGGGAGGTGTTGTATAACTCTCTCGACTGCTGTTTATGTTATCCGTGGATCGATGTCGTTGCCCTTAGCGGGCTCTGGTCGGTTTTGGGAGATGGGAAGGTGCTGCGGTAACTCCTCCCCCCCGAGACTGAAGAGAGGGCCATAACGAAGGGATGGTTCTCTCTGGTATGACGGGTGTAAAGGCAGGGATGAAGGTCGTCCTTCTCTTGGTGCAGGCTAGAGCTACAATTCCAACGAGTAAGGCCATGCCCAAACATGCGTATAATATTTTGAAGTGTGTTCCATACAACTTTTGGGTGTTCCATATTTGAAATTCCGTGTTTATCTCTTCCATCACTAATCTGTCTAGATTAAAATCACTTCCTGAGAGGTTAGTACGAAAATTGAGGAACTCCGGGATCGTAATGTTAACTACGTCCTCTACACTCATAAATGTGTTGTCGAACGTTCGGCCATTCAGGAAGACTGAACAGTTAACGTAGTGTATGATGGCCGACCGGGGGACTATTAGCTCTCCACCGCAATCTGAAATCACCGCTAAGTCAGGTGCGTTAAAGATGTGGCCTTTTTTGTGGTTCGAAGATTTCCTCCCTCCTTCTAGTCTCCACTACATTACATGTTGCCGTGTGGTTTGACAATATCTTCTTGATACAATCTTGAACATCAGCAATCAAACATTGCTCGTTGAAGGTCACATAGGTTTACTTGGTCTATTCTATTACAGGGTTCAGCGAAGTACAGTGTTTGTGTGTTTTTTTTCTAGCATAAATAGTTGGGTGCTACAATGAATTGAGAGTTATTAATAGATAAGGGAATTAGTCTAGTTAATTGATAAGTGTCTGATGTTAATATTGGTATCTTAATAGTAAATATAAGTTCTTTATCTTGCATTATTGCATTTAGGGTTAAAATTCTATAGACATTTCCTTCATTATTTATAACAAAATTTTGCTTTTGCATGATATTCATTATTTTAACAATTTCTTCATTATTTAATATAAATTTTGGAATTATTTTGAGTTGAGATAACAATAAGCTTTCTGCAATATTATTTAATTGTAACATTGTTAAATCTATATTTGCATTATTTTTGTTATGTATTGCAAGATTTCAATTTTTTTGTGTTCGTCATTTGATTCTTTTTCGATCGAATTTTGAGTCAGCTTAAGATAATTTTCAATATTTATTTGTTCTTTATTAATAAGATCAGTAATATTCTTGAATCTAATAAGAATTTCGTTATTAAAATGTAGTTGATTTTGGGTATTAGTGTATAGGTCTTCCGAATCTTGTTTTAATATTTTTAAATTTTCGTATATTTCTTTCTCGTTCGTCGCGTCCATGTTACCTATTAAGCCTTTAATCATAGATCCTAACCCGTTAACTAATCCTCTCTTTTGCCGTCTTATCGGTAATAGGCTATTGGGGCGTTGTTGTAACTGTTTAATTTTTATACCCTTGCAGAGGGTATATTAATTTTAGCCAGAAGTTTGCAACGCACCTTAGGAGACATCTCCGACCCTATAAAGTATATATATTCTGAATCAGCATCACCAGAGGAGTCGAAAAATGGATGTCTTTTTATCAATACTTTTTAATGTTATACCGTAACCCGTCCGTCCGTTTTTCCATTTAAATATCTCAACGTTTATATTCTATAGCTGTTATAGGAACAATCCGTCAGTCCGTCCGTCCGTTACAACTCAAATTAGTCCCCCAGTTTTTGAGTTATCGTCAGTAAAACTTGCACATAAGCTTATTATTGCCGTCGGCTGTCCGTCCGTCCGTCCGTCCGTCCGTCCATCGTATAGCTGTCATAGAAGCTATCGGCCGATTTGTGTTGTTTTTCAAGATATTGCAACAAGATTTGGCAACTCCTATTCTTATTACGTTCTTAATGTGCTGTCAAAATTGTATCAAAATCGGACCACTATAACATATAGCTGCCATAGGAACAATCGGCTGAAATCAGGGTTTTTGTATGCAAACCTGTTTTGTTTTTGGAAATACCGCACATTATCAATACTTTTTAATGTTATACAGTAACCCGCCCTTAGTTTTTCCATTTAAATATCTCAGACGTTTATATTCTATAGCTGTTATAGGAACAATCAGTCAGTCCGCGTGTCTGTTGCAACGCAAATTAGTCCCCCAGTTATTGAGCTATCTTCATGAAACTTTGCTCACAAGCTTTTTATTTCTGCCCTCTTTAAATAAGTCGGAACGGGCCAGATCGGACTGATATATCGTATAGCTGTCATGGAGCCTATCGGCCGATTTTCGTTATATTTGAAGATATAGCTATCAGGCTTACCACATCCAAATCTAAGTGTGTCCCTAATAATAAAGTTCGAAATCGAACTTTTATAACTTATAACGATCAACGATCGGCCTAATGAAGGTTCATGTTGCAATTTTATGGAAATCTGAGTACTATTACATATAGCTGTTAAACAAAAAATCATATAGCTGTCAAACTCATTTTTGAATGAGAACTTTCCAAATTTATTTATATTTTATGACCAACAGATCCTCTACAACACAAAGACATTTCCTCATAACATTTTGTGTTAAGTAGATACGAAATCCAGGTATATACAAAAGCATTAAAAAGGTAGAATTATTTTTTTTTCGAAGCAGGTGTTTGATTCATAGCCTTAATCAGGTAAAAATCTCGACTTCCTGTACTGTTATAATTGTTCAATAAATACCACAGAAACCAGCAGCAATCCAAATATATTTTATATTTTGTATAACTGCAAGGGTATGAAACCTTCGGCAAGCCGAAGGTAGCCTTGCTTTCTTGTTTTATATACAACAAGGGTCAATTCCTCTATATTTTCCTCTCTTTTAAGGAGGTTAAGAGAATTATTAAAACTCTCAAGAGCGCGTTGATAGTCTGACAAATGAACAACATAGTACATCCTCTTAAATGAGTGTATGATCCTAGTCGTACCTAGTTGCATTGTCGCTATCGGTTGCTGTTGTCCAAGAATCGTCTCAATACTAATGTATTGTGACGCTGTCAGTAACAACCTGTAAGACATTTTTGTGTTATTATTAAGTTCCAGTTTTTTTTTGTTTTTTTTTTATTTGTGTGGAATATCTTATTGTTTGTCCGCTAGTTGCGTTTTGATCTTTGACTTATGTATTTTCTGTCTTTTGTGGGTCGTGAATGTGGCGCCCCCATCTGCAAGTACATTTTTTTTTTTAAATCTAGGGGTTAGCTTATTACGCCTATTTCCCTTTCGGAATACTACATCTTGTGTGTCTAATTGCATTGGGTCTTTTCTTTTTTTATTTAATTTTTCAATATTCTGTTCTTTATTTTGTTGAACTAAATCTTTCACTTTCGGATAAATGGTTTTCTGAAAGTCGTTCAGTTTTTGTAGGTATTCGTGTTCATCGCTAAAGTGGATAGATTGTTGGAACGCGCGTGTGTACGACCCGAAAATAGTTCGTAGGGGGTTAATTTAGTTGCCGAGTGAATCGCATTATTATAGGTAATAAATGCTTCAGCTAGGACTTCCTCATGATCTATCTGAGATTTCCTTCTTTTCCTTTCTTCCACAATAATACGATATATTTCAGTTATCGTAGAGTGCAGTCTTTCGACTGGGGAATTACTGGAAAATTGTTGAAAGGATGTAACATGTCGTTCTGTATTATACTGTTTACAGAAGTCTTTAAAAGGATTTGAATTGTACTCAGCGCCTTGATCATGCACAATCTTCTTAGGTATACCGTAGGTTACAATGAAACGCCTAATAGTATCTACTACATTGACTGCATCTCTTGTAGAAATTGTGTAGCCACCGGCAAATCGGGAAAATTTATCTATAATTGTAACGACATATTTTCCATTAATTTTATATAAATCGGTGTGGAGTATGTCTAAGGGTACTGCAGGTGTTTCCGTAAGTTGGAATTTGACCTTAGGAGGGTGTCGATTATATTATAACGTGTGTGAGGCCCGTGTATTATTTTTGTTTTTGGTACATTTTTATTTGGTGAGCGATTTGCCTACATACTCGTTTCGAAATTCAGGAATTCAAATTTGAATTTGAATTTGAATTTGCACAACGGTTTTCACCACACCCAGAGTCGCACCGATAATCGACCGGTCTGGCAACTCCAAATCGGCCGATCTACGATCAGTGTTGGGAAGTGGAGTGGGGAAAATATCGATTGCATGGGCCAACTATTGTGCTCGATATTTTTTCTTTTCACTTATTGAAAACGAAGAAGCACTCTGCCTTTTTTCTTTTCGCTGATCGAAAACGGAGGAGCACGCTGCAAAATTTCGACGAGGGAAAAATTAAAAGTGAACAAATTAAAAGCTACTAGACAAAGGAGTGAATTATAGTGAAAGATCATCCCAACGTGCAGCGCTATACAGTTGTGGGCATTCGAGACAACTGAACCGCGTGTGTCCAGAGGAGCGCTATACTATGTGTGGCGTTCGAGACACAACTGAACCACGTGTGGCCAGAGGAGCGCTAGCGCTTCCGCGCCTATTTTTTCTTCGGAAGGCGGCAGTGCATGCCTGCGAAATGCATGCGCAATAGTGTGACGAAGTGCGAGTATTAGTGGATTTGGCCTTGGTTCCAACCTACTGGTGCAAAGTAGAAAGCAACAACAGGAAGGACAAACATTTTTAATTTTTACATCAAACACACAAACACTCACATTTAACACACACTCATTCAAAGTGCTCTAAACACACACACAAACACATTCATGTATATTACAACACGTCTCAAAACAACACAAACACATTCCTGTACACACAAAACACATTCATGTATATGTACACACACGGGATCTAAACACCTCCATATGTACAGTGCGCATACCCAATTGCACTCATATTTGTACATTTATTTTAATTCATTCATATATTCATTTTCTTTATTTACCTATTAGTTTCAAAATTATTATTTGATTAATTTTAATTTTTATTATTTTTCGTTTTCATTTCAATTAATTTGTTAATCCTTTTTGATTTCAATTTCTTTTTTTATTACCTTTTTGCTCATTTTCATTTTCATTCGCATACACACAAAAAACAAAAAAACTTTGTAACGTAAATAAAAATCAGCCAAATTGAGGATAAAGTAAATAAAACAGGGATTGAGTGATAGGACAGAAGATTTGCTTTGGTGTGAGAGTATTTTTGGTGTTGTTATTGTGACATTATTATTTTTCCTCAGCTGTTTCGTCGGGGCCCCAACGGATCACGGGTGAGTCGATAACAATAACAAAACAAACCGATTATATTATACACGTACAAACTATCGCATAACCGTAGTCGTATTTTGCTCATCTCTCTTACGTGCAAATAACTTATCGACCCAAATTACAAATATAGAAATTATTTAAAGAGAAAAGAAAATAAGAAGGAATAATCAAAAAGGATAGAATGTTAGGGAAGTAAAGCTAGTTTTCTTTTAAATTATGATGCAGCACGAAGCCGCATGCACAATCAATGTTAATTATAAGTAAAATTAAAGAAAATTAATATGGAGTAAATCTAGTTTTTTGAGGCACTAAGGGCGGTAGCATAACAGCAACATGGGTAGTATCGGTATTCCGATATCGATAGTTCATGGTTGGGTGGGTGAAGAAGGAGAGCATTACATCTAGTTCTCCGACTAGATCGTTCGTTAGGGGTAGTCCGTCCGTTTATTTTGGCCTTCCCATTTCTTGCCACTCCCTCTTCTAGCAGTCCTATAACCTGTCGATATTTTCTAGTAACATCGATAACCGAACCTGCACACAAAACCCCGCCCATTTTCCCTGAGCTTAGCCGGCTGTAATTTAGACAGGGTGTGCAGGGGAGGTTACTGGACTTCGGTCCTTACACGTGTGACAGGTATCACAGTTTTTAATGGTGTGGGAAATTTTTTCTTTCAAATTTGGAAAGTAAAACTGTCTTTTTAGGTGGGCTACGGTTTCATCAATACCTCTATGATTATTACCTAGGTGGTAGTTCTTTATTTGAAATACTTGGTCTTTTGCTTCTAATAAGTCCGTTAAATGGTTAGTGCATCGTAAAACGTTATATATCTTACTGTTTGCAAAGAATTTTTTATAGGTATCCTGAATTTTAAGGAAAATGTCGTCGGAAAATCGCGGTGGTTTTGTTGGGTTTTAGGTATTTTTTTTAAATTTGCGTTATTCTGTCTTCATTGAAGGTTAGTTCGCAAATTGTATGTTTATTTTTCCGGCTTCAGTTATACTTTCTGAAGGAAGACCACATTTAAACACTAGCTGATAATTAAAATCGTTTATAGGTTTTTCCGAAATATATATATGCTCGTCCAAATGTTCGAACGCTGAATGCATTGTGTCGCCACACGTTCCTGCTATTGAGTTATTATCGTTTATGTTATCGTCAATCACTACTCTACCTAACGCGTCTGCCACTAAATTCTGTGAACCTTTCTTATATAAGACTTCGTAGTCGTATTCTAGTAGTTTAATTTTCCATCTTACTATTTTGGATGTTGGTTCTTTAAAACTCATGAGCCATGTTAGTGGCTTGTGGTCTGTAATTATTACGAACTGCCTTCCAAATAAGTAAGGGCGGAAATATTTAACTGCCCATATTATTGCTAACATTTCCTTTTCGACAGTGGCATAATTGCGTTCTGTGTCGGACAACGTTTTACTAGCAAAACAGACTGGTTTGTCTGAGCCTAATGGGCCTTGCGACAGTACAGCTCCAAGCGCAACATTACTTGCGTCTGTCGTTAAAATAAATCTTTTAGAAAAATCTGGGTATTGAAGTAGTGGATCGTTGCAAAGAAGTGTTTTGCATTTTTCGAAGGTGTTGATATAATTTTGATCTATTGTAATTGATTTCTGATCTCCTTTTAATTGAGCTGTAAGTGGCTTAGTGATTCTAGCCATATCTTTGATAAATTTCCTGTAATAGCCGAGTAGCCCTAAGAAGGATTTAATTTCTCGTTTGGAGCGTGGTAAGGGAAATATCTTAATAGCGACTATTTTGTACGGGTTGGGTTTAATACCCTGTTCTGTAACAATGTGCCCTAAGAATTCTGTTTCCTTCCTTAAAAATTTTGATTTTTGCGAATGTAACTTTAACTTGGCTTCATATATTCTAGAGAACACCTCTTTTAGGTCTGAAATGTGTTGTTGTAGGGAACCGGATAAAACGATTATATCGATCGAGGTAAACCAAACAACATCTTCCTTTCAGGTCGCCTAAAACGTTGTTCATAACCCTTTGGAACGTTGCTGGGGCGTTTGTCAACCCGAACGGCATTCTGACAAATTCGTAGTGTCCGTCCATAGCCGTAAAGGCTGTTTTTGGAATGTCCTTTGGTTCCATCTGTATTTGATGGTAGCCACTAGCCAAGTCTAGTGTCGAAAAATATCTAGCTCTTCCTATTTTGTCAAGTACCTCGTTTATATTAGGTATGGGGTATCTATCTTTAATTGTCTTTTCATTTAATTTCCTGTAGTCAATCACTAATCTCCATTTTGGTTCTCCTATTTCAGATTTCTTCGGGACCAACCAAACAGGTGAGGTCCATGGTGAATGACTTTCCCTAATGATCATTTCGGATAACATATTTTGGATTTGCTCACTTATTTCTTGTTGTTCCTGATAAGAGTATCTAAATGGTTTATTATACAGGGGTATATCATCTGTAGTTTCTATTTTGTGCTTATTTGTATTTGAAAACGTCAATGTGTCAGATGGGTCATGGAAAAGGCGTGGAAATTGAAAACATAGGTGTTTTAGAGGTCTTATCTCTTCCTCTGAAAGGTGTTCTGTGTTCACTCGTTTGTGAAAATTAACATCGTTTTTCATATCAATCGGAGGATCCTCGTCACACCAATGAAAATTTAATTCTATAAAATTATCTTGGATGAATTGAACTGTGTCTAATGGTGTTTCTAAACAAATTGTCTGATCTTGGTTGGAGTAGTTGGCTACTTCCATCCATGCATTGCCTTTGTCGGCTGTTTATAACCCTTCAGGAATATAGACATCTTCCGCTAATTCTACAGAGTTGAGAAGGAATGGTCCCTGTTCGCAGTTAACTGGTATCCGGACCATTTTCCCGGAATTAGCTTCGATATTAAAAATATCCGTTCTTCTATTTTGCTCTATCTGGATAGGAATAGTTGCAGTATATGTTTGTAAGGTTAAGCTTTTGAAGTTGATATTTGCCTTTATAGTAGACAAAATATCAAGACCTATTAGTCCATTAAAGTAATCATGGAATTTAAGTAGCAACAATACAAATTTGCCTTTTGTGTTAAACTCGGAGAATGCTGGATAAGTAACCTTTTCTGTGATTTGTATCTCTTTCAATACTGTTTTAATTACTGTTTTAGTAGTTAACGTCTCTCTTTGTGACGGTGAAACAAATTTAGGGTCGATAAAGGAGTTAGATGCTCTCGTATCAATTAGAAAGCGCAGTTTCCTGCCGAATGGTGAACTAATTAAAATGAAAGGTAATGTCGATCCGTGTTTGTCTTTATAGTTTTTTAGGTACCCTGTCTGTCCCCTGAGGCTGGTTTTTGAAAATTTTCAGTTTCCTCCAAATTATGAAGAGCTGGTTGTTCTGATGAAGTTTCCAGATTGTTAAACCTACTTGTGTTGGTTTGTCGTGAGAACTTATCAAATTGGCCGCTTCTATATTGGCGAGAAACCGCCTCCGTCGGTTCTGCTTTAGGTGGCATAATAGCCCTAGCGGAATTATTTTGCCTACTAGTCCCGCTGCTCGAACCATAACCTCTTTCATAACTGTTTCCAGGTGAATAGGGAAGAGCTCTAGAGTTTCCTCTATTTTGCTGGTAGTTTTGGCCTTGGTTATTACGGTTAGGTTCTGGGTATCGACGCCTTTCTTGCAAATATTCGTCCCTCTCTCGAATAGCTATGTCAAAGGCTTCATCCAACGTTGTTGATCTCGAAGCTTTAACTTTAGGTATTTTTTTAAAATTTGCGTTATTCTGTCTTCATTGAAGGTTAGTTCGCAAATTGTATGTCTATTTTTCCGGCTTCAGTTATACTTTCTGAAGAAAGACCACATTTAAACACTAGCTGATAATTAAAATCGTTTATAGGTTTTTCCGAAATATATATATGCTCGTCCAAATGTTCGAACGCTGAATGCATTGTGTCGCCACACGTTCCTGCTATTGAGTTATTATCGTTTATGTTATCGTCAATCACTACTCTACTTAACGCGTCTGCCACTAAATTCTGTGAACCTTTCTTATATAAGACTTCGTAGTCGTATTCTAGTAGTTTCATTCTCCATCTTACTATTTTGGATGTTGGTTCTTTAAAACTCATGAGCCATGTTAGTGGCTTGTGGTCTGTAATTATTACGAACTGCCTTCCAAATAAGTAAGGGCGGAAATATTTAACTGCCCATATTATTGCTAACATTTCCTTTTCGACAGTGGCATAATTGCGTTCTGTGTCGGACAACGTTCTACTAGCAAAACAGACTGGTTTGTCTGAGCCTAATGGGCCTTGCGACAGTACAGCTCCAAGCGCAACATTACTTGCGTCTGTCGTTAAAATAAATCTTTTAGAAAAATCTGGGTATTGAAGTAGTGGATCGTTGCAAAGAAATGTTTTGCATTTTTCGAAGGTGTTGATATAATTTTGATCTATTGTAATTGATTTCTGATCTCCTTTTAATTGAGCTGTAAGTGGCTTAGTGATTCTAGCCATATCTTTGATAAATTTCCTGTAATAGCCGAGTAGCCCTAAGAAGGATTTAATTTCTCGTTTGGAGCGTGGTAAGGGAAATATCTTAATAGCGACTATTTTGTACGGGTTGGGTTTAATACCCTGTTCTGTAACAATGTGCCCTAAGAATTCTGTTTCCTTCCTTAAAAATTTTGATTTTTGCGAATGTAACTTTAACTTGGCTTCATCTATTCTAGAGAACACCTCTTTTAGGTCTGAAATGTGTTGTTGTAGGGAACCGGATAAAACGATTATATCGTCGAGGTAAACCAAACAACATCTTCCTTTCAGGTCGCCTAAAACGTTGTTCATAACCCTTTGGAACGTTTGTCAACCCGAACGGCATTCTGACAAATTCGTAGTGTCCGTCCATAGCCGTAAAGGCTGTTTTTGGAATGTCCTTTGGTTCCATCTGTATTTGATGGTAGCCACTAGCCAAGTCTAGTGTGGAAAAATATCTAGCTCTTCCTATTTTGTCAAGTACCTCGTTTATATTAGGTATGGGGTCTCTATCTTTAATTGTCTTTTCATTTAATTTCCTGTAGTCAATCACTAATCTCCATTTTGGTTCTCCTATTTCAGATTTCTTCGGGACCAACCAAACAGGTGAGGTCCATGGTGAATGACTTTCCCTAATGATCATTTCGGATAACATATTTTGGATTTGCTCACTTATTTCTTGTTGTTCCTGATAAGAGTATCTAAATGGTTTATTATACAGGGGTATATCATCTGTAGTTTCTATTTTGTGCTTATTTGTATTTGAAAACGTCAATGTGTCAGATGGGTCATGGAAAAGGCGTGGAAATTGAAAACATAGGTGTTTTAGAGGTCTTATCTCTTCCTCTGAAAGGTGTTCTGTGTTCACTCGTTTGTGAAAATTAACATCGTTTTTCTTATCAGTCGGAGGATCCTCGTCACACCAATGAAAATTTAATTATATAAAATTATCTTGGATGAATTGAACTGTGTCTAATGGTGTTTCTAAACAAATTGTCTGATCTTGGTTGGAGTAGTTGGCTACTTCCATCCATGCATTGCCTTTGTCGGCTGTATATAACCCTTCAGGAATATAGACATCTTCCGCTAATTCTACAGAGTTGAGAAGGAATGGTCCCTGTTCGCAGTTAACTGGTATCCGGACCATTTTCCCGGAATTAGCTTCGATATTAAAAATATCCGTTGTTCTATTTTGCTCTATCTGGATAGGAATAGTTGCAGTAGATGTTTGTAAGGTTAAGCTTTTGAAGTTGATATTTGCCTTTATAGTAGACAAAATATCAAGACCTATTAGTCCATCAAAGTAATCATGGAATTTAAGTAGCAACAATACAAATTTGCCTTTTGTGTTAAACTCGGAGAATGCTGGATAAGTAACCTTTTCTGTGATTTGTATCTCTTTCAATACTGTTTTAATTACTGTTTTAGTAGTTAACGTCTCTCTTTGTGACGGTGAAACAAATTTAGGGTCGATAAAGGAGTTAGATGCTCTCGTATCAATTAGAAAGCGCAGTTTCCTGCCGAATGGTGAACTAATTAAAATGAAAGGTAATGTCGATCCGTGTTTGTCTTTATAGTTTTTTAGGTACCCTGTCTGTCCCCTGAGGCTGGTTTTTGAAAATTTTCAGTTTCCTCCAAATTATGAAGAGCTGGTTGTTCTGATGATGTTTCCAGATTGTTAAACCTACTTGTGTTGGTTTGTCGTGAGAACTTATCAAATTGGCCGCTTCTATATTGGCGAGAAACCGCCTCCGTCGGTTCTGCTTTTTAGGTGGCATAATAGCCCTAGCGGAATTATTTTGCCTACTAGTCCCGCTGCTCGAACCATAACCTCTTTCATAACTGTTTCCAGGTGAATAGGGAAGAGCTCTAGAGTTTCCTCTATTTTGCTGGTAGTTTTGGCCTTGGTTATTACGGTTAGGTTCTGGGTATCGACGCCTTTCTTGCAAATATTCGTCCCTCTCTCGAATAGCTATGTCAAAGGCTTCATCCAACGTTGTTGATCTCGAAGCTTTAACTTTAGGTATTTTTTTAAAATTTGCGTTATTCTGTCTTCATTGAAGGTTAGTTCGCAAATTGTATGTCTATTTTTCCGGCTTCAGTTATACTTTCTGAAGAAAGACCACATTTAAACACTAGCTGATAATTAAAATCGTTTATAGGTTTTTCCGAAATATATATATGCTCGTCCAAATGTTCGAACGCTGAATGCATTGTGTCGCCACACGTTCCTGCTATTGAGTTATTATCGTTTATGTTATCGTCAATCACTACTCTACTTAACGCGTCTGCCACTAAATTCTGTGAACCTTCCTTATATAAGACTTCGTAGTCGTATTCTAGTAGTTTCATTCTCCATCTTACTATTTTGGATGTTGGTTCTTTAAAACTCATGAGCCATGTTAGTGGCTTGTGGTCTGTAATTATTACGAACTGCCTTCCAAATAAGTAAGGGCGGAAATATTTAACTGCCCATATTATTGCTAACATTTCCTTTTCGACAGTGGCATAATTGCGTTCTGTGTCGGACAACGTTCTACTAGCAAAACAGACTGGTTTGTCTGAGCCTAATGGGCCTTGCGACAGTACAGCTCCAAGCGCAACATTACTTGCGTCTGTCGTTAAAATAAATCTTTTAGAAAAATCTGGGTATTGAAGTAGTGGATCGTTGCAAAGAAATGTTTTGCATTTTTCGAAGGTGTTGATATAATTTTGATCTATTGTAATTGATTTCTGATCTCCTTTTAATTGAGCTGTAAGTGGCTTAGTGATTCTAGCCATATCTTTGATAAATTTCCTGTAATAGCCGAGTAGCCCTAAGAAGGATTTAATTTCTCGTTTGGAGCGTGGTAAGGGAAATATCTTAATAGCGACTATTTTGTACGGGTTGGGTTTAATACCCTGTTCTGTAACAATGTGCCCTAAGAATTCTGTTTCCTTCCTTAAAAATTTTAATTTTTGCGAATGTAACTTTAACTTGGCTTCATCTATTCTAGAGAACACCTCTTTTAGGTCTGAAATGTGTTGTTTTAGGGAACCGGATAAAACGATTATATCGTCGAGGTAAACCAAACAACATCTTCCTTTCAGGTCGCCTAAAACGTTGTTCATAACCCTTTGGAAACGTTTGTCAACCCGAACGGCATTCTGACAAATTCGTAGTGTCCGTCCATAGCCGTAAAGGCTGTTTTTGGAATGTCCTTTGGTTCCATCTGTATTTGATGGTAGCCACTAGCCAAGTCTAGTGTCGAAAAATATCTAGCTCTTCCTATTTTGTCAAGTACCTCGTTTATATTAGGTATGGGGTCTCTATCTTTAATTGTCTTTTCATTTAATTTCCTGTAGTCAATCACTAATCTCCATTTTGGTTCTCCTATTTCAGATTTCTTCGGGACCAACCAAACAGGTGAGGTCCATGGTGAATGACTTTCCCTAATGATCATTTCGGATAACATATTTTGGATTTGCTCACTTATTTCTTGTTGTTCCTGATAAGAGTATCTAAATGGTTTATTATACAGGGGTATATCATCTGTACTTTCTATTTTGTGCTTATTTGTATTTGAAAACGTCAATGTGTCAGATGGGTCATGGAAAAGGCGTGGAAATTGAAAACATAGGTGTTTTAGAGGTCTTATCTCTTCCTCTGAAAGGTGTTCTGTGTTCACTCGTTTGTGAAAATTAACATCGTTTTTCTTATCAATCGGAGGATCCTCGTCACACCAATGAAAATTTAATTATATAAAATTATCTTGGATGAATTGAACTGTGTCTAATGGTGTTTCTAAACAAATTGTCTGATCTTGGTTGGAGTAGTTGGCTACTTCCATCCATGCATTGCCTTTGTCGGCTGTATATAACCCTTCAGGAATATAGACATCTTCCGCTAATTCTACAGAGTTGAGAAGGAATGGTCCCTGTTCGCAGTTAACTGGTATCCGGACCATTTTCCCGGAATTAGCTTCGATATTAAAAATATCCGTTGTTCTATTTTGCTCTATCTGGATAGGAATAGTTGCAGTAGATGTTTGTAAGGTTAAGCTTTTGAAGTTGATATTTGCCTTTATAGTAGACAAAATATCAAGACCTATTAGTCCATCAAAGTAATCATGGAATTTAAGTAGCAACAATACAAATTTGCCTTTTGTGTTAAACTCGGAGAATGCTGGATAAGTAACCTTTTCTGTGATTTGTATCTCTTTCAATACTGTTTTAATTACTGTTTTAGTAATTAACGTCTCTCTTTGTGACGGTGAAACAAATTTAGGGTCGATAAAGGAGTTAGATGCTCTCGTATCAATTAGAAAGCGCAGTTTCCTGCCGAATGGTGAACTAATTAAAATGAAAGGTAATGTCGATCCGTGTTTGTCTTTATAGTTTTTTAGGTACCCTGTCTGTCCCCTGAGGCTGGTTTTTGAAAATTTTCAGTTTCCTCCAAATTATGAAGAGCTGGTTGTTCTGATGAAGTTTCCAGATTGTTAAACCTACTTGTGTTGGTTTGTCGTGAGAACTTATCAAATTGGCCGCTTCTATATTGGCGAGAAACCGCCTCCGTCGGTTCTGCTTTAGGTGGCATAATAGCCCTAGCGGAATTATTTTGCCTACTAGTCCCGCTGCTCGAACCATAACCTCTTTCATAACTGTTTCCAGGTGAATAGGGAAGAGCTCTAGAGTTTCCTCTATTTTGCTGGTAGTTTTGGCCTTGGTTATTACGGTTAGGTTCTGGGTATCGACGCCTTTCTTGCAAATATTCGTCCCTCTCTCGAATAGCTATGTCAAAGGCTTCATCCAACGTTGTTGATCTCGAAGCTTTAACTTTAGGTATTTTTTTAAAATTTGCGTTATTCTGTCTTCATTGAAGGTTAGTTCGCAAATTGTATGTCTATTTTTCCGGCTTCAGTTATACTTTCTGAAGAAAGACCACATTTAAACACTAGCTGATAATTAAAATCGTTTATAGGTTTTTCCGAAATATATATATGCTCGTCCAAATGTTCGAACGCTGAATGCATTGTGTCGCCACACGTTCCTGCTATTGAGTTATTATCGTTTATGTTATCGTCAATCACTACTCTGCTTAATGCGTTTGCCACCAAATTCTGTGAACCTTTCTTATATAAAACTTCGTAGTCGTATTCTAGCAGTTGCATTCTCCATCTTACTATTTTGGATGTTGGTTCTTTAAAACTCATGAGCCATGTTAGTGGCTTGTGGTCTGTAATTATTACAAACTTCCTTCCAAATAAGTAAGAGCGGAAATATTTAACTGCCCATATTATTGCTAACATTTCTTTCTCGGCAGTGGCATAATTGCGTTTTGTGTCGGACAACGTTCTACTAGCAAAACAGACTGGTTTGTCTGAACCCAATGGGCCTTGCGACAGTACAGCTCCAAGCGCAACATTACTTGCGTCCGTCGTTAAAATAAATCTTTTAGAAAAATCTGGGTATTGGAGTAGTGGATCGTTGCAAAGAAGTGTTTTGCATTTTTCGAAGGTGTCGATATAATTTTGATCTATTGTAATTGATTTCCGGTCTCCTTTTAATTGAGCTGTAAGTGGCTTAGTGATTCTAGCCATATCTTTGATAAATTTCCTATAATAGCCGAGTAGCCCTAAGAAGGATTTAATTTCTCGTTTGGAGCGTGGTAAGGGAAATTTCTTAATAGCGACTATTTTGTCCGGGTTGGGTTTAATGCCCTAGTTTGTAACAATGTGCCCTAAGATTCTGTTTCCTTCCTTAAAAGTTTGGATTTTTGCGAATGTAACTTCAATTTAGCTTTATCTATTTTAGAGAATACCTCTTTTAGGTCTGAAATGTGTTGTTGTAGGGAACCGGAGAAAACGATTATATTATCGAGGTAAACCAAACAACATCTTCCCTTTAGGTCGCCTAAAACGTTGTTCATAACCCTTTGGAACGTTGCTGGGGCGTTTGTCAACCCGAACGGCATTCTGACAAATTCGTAGTGTCCGTCCAAAGCCGTAAAGGCTGTTATTGGAATGTCTTTTGGTTTCATCTGTATCTGATGATAGCCACTAGCCAAGTCTAGTGTCGAAAAATATCTAGCTCTCCCTATTTTGTCAAGTACCTCGTTTATATTAGGTATGGGGTATCTATCTTTAATTGACTTTTCATTTAATTTCCTGTAGTCAATCACTAATCTCCATTTTTGTTCTATATCAGATTTCTTCGGGACCAACCAAACAGGTGAGCTCCATGGTGAGTGACTTTCCCTAATAATCCTTTGGGATAACATATTTTGGATTTGGTCACTTATTTCTTGTTGTTCCTGATAAGAGTATCTAAAAGGTTTATTATACAGGGGTATATCGTCTGTAGTTTCTATTCTGTGCTTATTTGTATTTGAAAACGTCAATGTGTCAGATGGGTCATGGAAAAGGCGCGGAAATTGAAAACAAAGCTGTTTTAGAGGTCTTATCTCTTCTTCTAAAAGATGTTCTGTGTTCACTCGTTTGTGAAAATTACAATCGTTTTTCATATCGATCGGGGATCTTCGTCAGTCCAAGGAAAATTTAATTCTATAAAATCATCTTGGATGAATTGAGTTGTGTGTAATGGTGTTTCTAAACAAATTGCCTGATCTTGGTTGGAGTAGTTAGCTACTTCCATCCATCTTCCGCCAATTCTACAGAGTTGAGAAGGAATGGCCTCTGTTCGCATTTAACTGGTATCCGGACCATTTCCCCCGAATTAGCTTCGATATTAAAAATATCCGTTTTTCTATTTTGCTCTATCTGGATAGGAATAGTTGCAGTAGATGTTTGTAAGGTTAAGCTTTTGAAGTTGATATTTGCTTTTATGGTAGACAAAATATCAAGACCTATTAGTCCATCAAAGTAATCATGAAATTTAAGTAACAACAATACAAATGTGCCTTTAGTGTTAAACTCAGAGAATGCTGGATAAGTGACCTTTTCTGTGATTTGTATTTCCTTCAATACTGTTTTAATTACTGTTTTAGTAGTTAACGTCTCTCTTTGTGACGGTGAAACAAATTTAGGGTCGATAAAGGAGTTAGATGCTCCCGTATCAATTAGAAAGCGCAGTTTTCTGCCGAATGGTGAATTAATTAAAATGAAAGGTAAGGTCGATCCATGTTTATCTTTATAGTTTTTTAAGTACCCTGTCTGTCCTCTGAGGCTGGTCTTTGAAAATTTTCAGTTTCCTCCAAATTATGAAGTTCCGGTTGCTCTGATGAAGTTTCCAGATTGTTAAACCTACTTGTGTTGGTTTGTCGTGAGAATTTGTCAAATTGGCCGCTTCTATATTGGCGAGAAGTCGCCTCTGTCGGTTCTTACTTAGGCGGCATAATAGCTCTAAAGGAATTATTTTGCCTACTGGTCCCATTGTTCGAACCATAACCTCTTCCATAACTTTTTCCAGATGAATAGGGAAGAGCTCTAGAGTTTCCTCTATTTTGCTGGTAGTTTTGGCCTTGGTTATTACGGTTAGGCTCTGGGTATCGACGCCTTTCTTGTAAATATTCGTCCCTCTCTCGAATAGCTATGTCAAAGGCTTCATCCAACGTTGTTGGTCTCGAAGCTTTAACTGCATGCCTGAGAGATGGGTTTAGGCCCTTAATGAAGGTCCTCAAACAGAGGGAGACGTAGAAATTCTTTTTTTCTGTGATTGTTGTCGTTGGTAGCCCTTCGAGTCTGCTAGGCATGACAATGCACGTTTCAAGTCAAGAATGGTATCGTATAGGTTTGATATAGAAAGTCTCCTAAAGGGAACCTCGTGCATTTCCTCGATAATAGATAATTCGTCTCTATTATCGAGGAGCTTCTTGGTCAGGTTCCTCTTGATATCGTCCCAATTTAATGGGGTATCTAATCTGTCCAGTAACTCGCTAGCTTTGCCTTCTATCTTGTTCCTTATTGCCCTTAGGAACATTTACCCCCTTGGGGTTTCGTCTGTACCCCGAAACATTAACAAAATTTCCTCAACACTTTCTATGAATCTTTTAAGGACATATGGATTGCCGGCGTAAGTCAGGAGATATTTGATAATGTCAGGAAGTCCCGTAGTCATTTCTGACGTACTGGATCCCGACGAGTTAGGGTGAGTGGTGTTCATGGTTGATGTTGTGGGTGGATCTACAGGGGTAGTTACGGTTTGTCGTATCGGCCGATAGTCGTCTCGCACAACACTAGTGTGGACTAAAAATGTTCGCGTCGATCTTGACAATACTCTCTTTCTTTTGCTTCAACAATCTAGCGGCTATTCGTTCTAGAGCTCCGTCGCGTATCAGTGACCTGTTCGAACATATTTGTTCGCGTCCAACTTGACGGAAGCTCTCCCCACTGTCTCTTACTCAATCTATCTATCGGTGTTGTAAGCACTGCTCTGTGGTTTCGTCGCGCGACAGCGACTTGTTCGACATAAATGTTCGATGCCAACTAAAGAGAGCGTTTGCACTTGACAACACACCACTACGACTTCCCACGTAATCGGCTCGTTCGTGTATGTATGTTTTTATGTGTATGTAATTTGGTTCTCTGCAGTGCTTCTTATTTAGAGCGGCATCTGCTAATGTCGTGTGTGTAATTGTATATATAAAAAATTTTTCCTTTTTGTTAAGTTTCACAGTGCTTCTATTAGAGTGGCATCTGCAATCGTTATATATGCAATATTCTTTTTGTATTTCACAGTACTTCTTATTTAGAGCGGCATCTGTTATCACTATGTGTGCAATATGTATTTTTTTTGTTTGACAGTGCTTCTTATTTAGAGTGGCATCTGTAGTCTTATATGTTTTATGTGTAATTATATATATTCATTTTTTTTTTTTTTTTATTGTTATTTCACAATTGTGTAACACTTGCATTGCTTATTTTTGCACTTACAAGTTAAGATATGTGAAGATTGTCATTGACATCGTAGGTCCGTTACTCCAGAATTATGCTGTTCCAGCTCCTGGTTTTCGACTGCGCCAGTTATTGTAAGGTCCGTAGATCCTCGTAGTATCTTCAGTATCGCCTTGGGGTATTTTGGTGGTCACTTAATATTATTCTTTAATAAATGAATACACGTCTTTCGGGTTTGTGCTTTCGTACAAGACTAAATATAATTGAACTCGGATATTTCTTACATAGGGAGACCAAGCTCTAGTAGTGTCGGTATGTTTACAATTATGCTGACCACTTATAATGTATGTGTATTTATGTGTAGCTCTTCCGAGAATGTCAAGTACAGCGTATCCTGTTTACATCGTCAGCATCTTATACATTGTAGCCGACCATCGGGGTGCAATGTTGTTGTTGCTGTCCGTGGAACGATGTCGTTGACATGAGTAGACTCTGGCCGGCTTGGTGGAAGGGGGAGGTGTTGTATAACTCTCTCGACTGTTGTTTATGTTATCCGTGGATCGATGTCGTTGCCCTTAGCGGGCTCT